>BPTQ01000002.1:77799659-78154537 GCA_019973895.1 Chrysanthemum seticuspe | reverse complement strand
CAGTTATGGAAGAACAACTAATATTGGAAAATGATGATAAGATCGAAACAAAGATCTATGATGTGGTAAAAGCAGGTAAAAGAAAGCTTTTTGGGTAAAACAAGGTTAATATCATACTAAAAATCCAACTCCGTGATCGCAGATTTGTAGTAAAGATTATTTAACCAAATTGAGAAGGACGTATCGTCAATGGGTTCTAAGTAGAAACTAATGAAGCAAATATAAAGATTCACATATGTTAATAAAGATTCACATACGTACGTATCAAGAAACCATCAGTGGGAACCAAGCCATCAAAACTTACCGCTATCTCCGGTTAACGGATCCTCTATACTGGTTGACTGGGATCCACTCGCCTGACTCTGCCCTTCCCATTCTATACTGGTTGACTGCTGGGAAAGATGAACACGCTAAACTGGTTGACAAACGATAGGTGATCAGTTGGTCAAATCGCACAAGTAGAAAGGGTCGTCAGTTGGTCATATCTTACCCTTCCCGTCTCAGTCCGCTCACCTAGGGTCAGTTGGTCATATCTCCTAGGCAATTGGCCTCTATCGCCATTCAAAACTACCGAACCAAGGGTGACTACCAAAGAACTATGCATGCATACACTTAGAAATAATTGTATACACTTAGAAATATAAACGAAGTAATCAAAGATGAATCTTGGGTAACTGCTATGCAGGAAGAGTTAAACCAATTTATTAGAAATGATGTTTAGACGCTAGTGCCTCAACCTAAAAATCATACTATAATTGGAACAAAATGGGTTTTTCGAAAGAAAATGGACGAAAATGGTGTAGTATCTAGAAACAAAGCTAGAATAGTAGTAAAAGGTTATAATCAACAAGAAGGTATTGACTACGATGAACCTTTTGCTCCAGTTGTTAGGCTCGAGTCAATTAGAATTTTACTTGCATATGCATGTGCACATGATTTCAAACTTTTTCAAATAGATGTTAAAAGTGCATTTTTGAATGGTTTCATTAATGAAGAAGTCTATGTTGCACAACCTCCCGGTTTCACCAATTTTGAAAAACCAAATCACGTTTACAAACTTAAAAAAGCATTATACGGACTTAAGCAAGCACCAAAAGCATGGTATGATCGACTTCAAACTTTCTTAGTCGAACATAAGTACACCATGGGTTTAGTAGATAATACTCTGTTTACCAAGAAAAAGGATTCACATATTATCATCGTCCAAATATATGTAGATGACATCATATTCGGATCAACTTGTCAAGAGCTATGTGATGATTTCTCAAAAATTATGCATGACGAGTTTGAGATGAGTATGATAGGAGAACTAAGCTTCTTTTTAGGACTTCAAATTAAACAATTAGAAGATGGTATATTCTTTAAACAATCTAAATACATAAAGGATATGCTTAAAAATTTGGTCTTGAAGACTCTAAACCTATCAAAAAACCCATGTCCTCGAAAACTAAGCTCATCAAGGATGAAGAAGGAGAATCTATAGATAACACTAAATATAGATGAATGATTGGTAGTCTACTCTATCTCACGGCTAGTTGACCCGACATTATGTTTAGTGTTTGTCTATGTGCTCGCTTTCAAGAAGATCCTAAAACATCGCATCTTGAAGCTGTGAAACGAATATTTAGATACATTAAAGGCACTACACACTTAGGATTATGGTATCCCAAAGGAATGGGTGTAGAAACCATAGTATATGTCGACTCGGACCATGTCGGTGACTATGTCGATAGAAAAAGCACAAGTGGTATTTGTACTTTTGTTGGATAATGTCTCACCTCATGGTTCTCTAAGAAACAAACAGCCCTCGCTGTTTCAACAACTGAAACCAAGTACGTATCAGCCGGAAAAGCATATCAACAAGCTCTCGTGGACTACGAAATTATACTCAACGACATCTCTATCCTTTGTGACAACAAAGGAGCTATTGATCTCAGCAAAAATCCAGTCCAACATGCTCAAACCAAACATATTAAAATCCGTCATCACTTCCTTCGTGACAATGTTCAAAAATGAAACATCTCAATCGAGAAAGAGTCCTTCGAAGACAACATTGCCAACATCCTAGCAAAACCTCTTAAACGAGAACCATTTAATCTTCTTAGACTTGGATTAGGACTAATGAAACCAAACCTATAGCTGAAACCTTAACCCAAACCTTAGTTTAACCAAACACAACAAAAATTGACCAAAGTCAAACTGGTCACACGAAACCAAACGACAACAAAGACGGAACCCTTGTTTTGGTTCCGTCCAGTCCGTGGTTCCTGGAACAGTTTTAAAAAATATTTTGTTAGTGCAAATATTATGATATTTAATCTATACAGTCTCGTTTTTTCTATTGATAACAAACATATAACTTGTAATACATAACGTAAAATGTACAAGTTACTCGTAATCACATTTTGTCTCAACATACATTCAACACCTCTCGATGTCTCAAGTCCTCGTATGTTACAACACAGGTTCGTACATGTTTGTTATGTGGCATTATGACCAAACCCCTTAACAAATCATTTAGAATGTTTAAAATACGTTTAGAGTCACTAAGTATTTTAATAGGTTAACCATTATATTTCGAACCTCATTTTACATTTTGCATTCACAAGTATTTTATACAAATACATCTTTTGTAAAATGTCTAACAAATACATGCTTTTATTTCTACAAGTAAATTAATCATGTTTTTCATCCAAATACTAAAGTTTACTTATACTTGACAAAATTACATTTTATTTTGACCAGCACTTAACTAGATATTTTATTTTAAAAAATGAAACTAGAAACATTTTATCAACTAGTTACATAATACATTTTACAAGTTTATTTTCATGAATATTTTAATCTAAATGAAAATGCATTTTTACATCATTCTATGCATTATCATATCTTTTTAAGATCTTTAGAAGAATTGGTAAGTATTTGGTTAGATTTGCAAGATCTTGGAAGATACTCTAAATCTAATAAAATATCTTGGAAAGATTTGATGAAGATTTTTTTTTATTACCTCTTTAGCTATAAATACCAACTCATTGTTTTCTCATTTCATCATCCCTTCCAACACACATTCTCTCTATCATTCTTGTATCATTTAGATTTATAGATAATCATGTAGTAACATACATTAATCACCCTCATCATCACATGATCATAATTCTTCTAACATTCATCTTTGTTGTAAGCATACTTTATATTTTGATCAACCAAGAAAAGCTTGGAGATCTAGCCATCCTCATCTACCACAAGCATAAACACATGTAGATCTATCACATCAAGCTTGGGGAACTTGTGGTCTTCATCATTTGAAGGCTTCCTATCAATGGAAGTTCATTTAGAAGTAGTCATTCATATCCATTAGACATTTGTGTCATGGATCATCATTGTAAACATTATTGCATCATCACAACACTTTTAGCAAACTAGATTAGATAGTTTATGTGTTTGTGCCATAAAACACAAGATTTGTTATGTTGGGCCTTAAAACATAACAGGAGTGGTTGTACCCGGAAAGAACTCGACATCTAGCTTAGTGTCGAAAATATTGTATAGGCGACATTAGGTTGGTTCTACCTCGAACTTGAACCCGGTATTTAGCTTTGTACGGGAAAAAGTGTAAGCAACGATTGTAAGGTTTTCTCTGCCAAGAAGGGATCTTGTTGATTTAGTGAAGTAACTCTCGAGTGGGGTACTCCGGGGAGTGGTGTAGGGCGGAGAGGAGATTCGTGACCGAACCACTATAAATCCTCGTGTCCGGTTTGCACTTTACTTTCTTTATCACTTTACCTTTATACTTGCACTATATTATTGCTTGTGATGTGGCTTGATGTTCATGCGTGTGTGACAACTTGGTTTACTATGCTTTATATTGGTCACAAACAATAATTGGAACTTTCATATTATAACAAGCTTCATAAGCGATTTGATACAAAAGATCTAAAGTTTTTAAACGGTAACATATTCAACCCCCCCCCCTTTTACGTTTTCACATATTTAACAAATGCTTCTTCTCTCATAACCCAAAAAATGACTCAAACTCATCCAAAAACACACCTAACTCACAGTTGAGGTATTCTCTTCTACCAATCTCAAATTTAATCAACATTGTAAGTCTCCTTACTACTTTCCTTTTTCTTGATTATGAGTTTAGGGCTTTTAATTTATGCACAAAACCAAACATGGGGATTATGCATTCTTCTTAGACAACATGAAGTACATTTGTTAAATTACTCAACTAATCATGTTTCCTTAGTTAGGAATTATATCTCATAAGGCTTTATCATAATTTGCTAAAAACCCCATGTCAAACTTATGAAAAACTTCTCACTTTAGGACAAACAATTTCTCATTGTTCATAAAAATAAAAACGTTATTTCATCACTTGCATAATGTCTCTTGAATTCTAAAGAAAGTATATAATTAATGGGAAAATCATCCCTGCTGTTTGCAGCAGGGAATAATATCTGCTGTTGTATTTTAATTCAAAATCTTGAATGATGATTCATGTATATATCAAAATCTTAAAGGACGAAAAGCGTAAATGTAAAATCAAAATTTGTTCCTTGCTGCAATGAATGGAGCTGCTGCATGCAGCAGGGATCTTATCCCCATAATTAATATGTATTCTTGGGTACATTCAATTGAAGCTACATTGAATTAGGAGCGTTTGAGTTATCTCCTATTTTGTTACAAAACTACTAAAGAATTTCTTTTTATGCATTAAAAGGAGTTGAGATAACCGCACCTCCACATTGTCTTCATTTAGACACACACTAGAACACAATATCACAATTCTCATTCGTTTCGACTAAAATATGGACTATTTTGTATCTAGGATCAAACATGCCTCCCAAAACTTTCTATGATCACCAAGATACTCCAAACTACATTCCCAAACACCACAAAACTAAGAGTCTCACTAAGGAAGAAGTGAAAATCTTTAAGGCTCTAGAGAAACGATATTTCCATAAGAGTAGAACCATTGACCCATATTTCCTTGAAGGCACAAACATTCGCGAAGAACTTGCCACCATCCACTTTGATGGTCTCCTAGACATAAATGAACAAATTTGTCCTAGGTTCGTTATAGGATTCTATGCTAGTGTAATGCTCGTAACTAATGATCATGGAATTTTGTCACTTCACTTCAAAATAAACCAACGTCGCCTCAACATTCCTCTCCGTCAATTTGCGGAAGTCCTCGGCATTCCATGTGAAGGTACATGCCTTTACACGGATAAGTGGTCCCTTTCAATCCTTGATCCAATCGTTGATCGTATGCCTCCATACGACACTCCTCTAGCTGCAAAGGAAATAATCCGAGAACATCTTTTCCTTCCTAAAACCTCAACCACTAGGACAACCCGTACGGGTAATGATATCAACAAGGATCCCTTTGGCATGGAGCTCAATGAGCTTAAGCCACAATTCAAAAAGTGGAAATAGATTGTAAGGGCAAATGTCTTGTGCACTATAGGTAATCGGGATCACATCAATGCATGCATTTGTTACATGCTTTATAGTTTGTCAACCCGCCAACCATTTAACCTAGCCTACTACATTTCAAAGAGGATGACGGATATACCCTTGCTAGGACCCACTGCCCTTCCCTACGGGATGCTTCTCACCCGTCTCTATAGGAAAAATTAGTAATTTCACATTAGCTAGGTAACTTTAGAGACCATGGGACCCAAAAATTTGTAAAGTTTATTTAAAAACCTTTTCGTCGACATAAGAACTAAATCATAACCCTTTACGGTTTAGAAAAAACGTGTAAATTAAGACTGGAAAACTTAAATAAATAAAAACTCCAAACGTGACGATTATTATTACTTGATCCCTTTTACTTACAAACCGAAGTGGTAGGACCCACTATCGGAAAGACGTACTAGTTTACTCTTTTCGTATACTAATTAACCCCTAAACGATGAATCCGGACACTTGGACACATAAAAATGACTTAAAACTCAATACCGAATAACTTGTAAATTAGAAACCGTAACTAGTTTTAAAGTGTCAAAAATACATTTAAACAATTTTACTTTACAAACAATATATACCCAAGAATAGTTAATATAATAACTATATAAAGTATGCTAGTATAATTACTAATATTATTTTAGAGTCTAAGACTTGATATAATATTTTAAGTTGCTTGTAGAGGTTTCTTGGCATATTCATCGTTTTCGTTGCACACTTGATATCATTTGCTCACGTTGAGTTCGTAGCCCCATTCTTTCTCATTTAACTGTTTTATGAACTACTTTGGGGTGATATACATGCTACGACTTTTATAAACGATCACAATTATTTATAAACTGTATGTTTATCTGAATTGAATGTTTTATTAGCACTGGTTAACACGATTGCCAAACTTAGGTCCCTCACATCATGAACCATTAATCACTAGTTGTAGTGAGCACGAATATTGTGGATAGGCCTATTGGGATTGACGAATCCCGTTTGTGTTGACCGGGTTATGGCAAACAAGTGCACTATATTTGAGAATACTAGGTATAACAGAAAATTACCTACCAGGGAAATTATAGTAACGATTATGCCAATTTCTACTGGTACGAGGTTAACGCTTTGGTTTTCTTAAGCTTAGTGCAATAATAACTATGGGTGTATAACAACGTAACCCACGATATATTAAACATTGAAATCTTATGTTTAACTATTTAACATTATGGGTGTATAACAACGTAACCTACTATCCATTTTACCAATATTTGTATTCATTGCAAATATCACACGAACTCGAAACTCTTGTAATCAGTTGTTTTACTTATAAACCTATGAGCTCACCAAACTTTGTGTTGACACTTTTTAAGCATGTTTTATCTCAGGTCCATAAGGTACACGGCTGGCACAGAGAAGCACGGATATTAAGAAGGCTATATTTTGTAATATCATTCGAAAAACTTATTTGATGTAATATGTAACCGTGAAACTACTGAGACATCTCTTTTGAAAACTCTGATACTTCAACTATTCGAATGATAAATATTTTAAAAAGACTCAATTATAGTTCGTTTTCTATTATTATGACTGCTATACCATGAATTAATACCCAATTTGAATTCTGCTGCTATCACGAAATTGGGGGTATTACATAAGGAAAGAAAAATGCTCTCTAACAAGTATGATGAAGCTATGAGCAAATGAGTCAGAGAAAAGAAAATCACAATTGTCAAGTGCAGATTGACAAAAAATGAAATCACCTTCGAAGTCTTTAGAACCTATAAGAAACTCAACTATGATGTATATGAAGACTTCAAGCTAATGGAATTGGGATTCTCATAATGGTTGGAACTTCATGATGCAATAAGGAAATTGACCTCTGCTGCTACTACACAACTTAAGAAAAATCTACAACAGAGGTTTAGATGGGTGATCTCCTCAGCCAAAACACTTGGTCAAACTCCTCCACTAGAACTCAACGAGTACACTTACCTCCTCCCAAGCCTGCTCAGAAGAAAAGAAATAGAATAAACCCTGGTTAATTTCAAAGCACTGAACTTCTAAATGTTGATGGTATGCAAAGAAATCTGGTTCCACCATAGGGAATGAATGGAGTGAATGTAGAAGTCATTAACCAGCCTGAATCATGAATGTTCTTCATGAACATAAGAGGGGCGATGCACTTTCAAAGTGAAAGTGAATTCGATCTGGCCTCAACTACTTAGCTGGTTTATCTATGGAAAGACATCAAGAAAGACTCAAAGATAGCTGAAAGTTTTGTAGACATAATGGCTTTCACAATTTTAATCCGACTTGATTATCATGAAGTTGTTGAAAAGTAAGAAGAGGATAACTTTAAATGTCATGTGATGTAATATATAAACCTCTAAATGAAAACACAACCTTTTGTTTTATCAGTACTATTAATTATATGTAAGAAGAAGTTGTTTTGCTAACTTACAATAATTATGGACTTAGCATAATTTATATCCAAATAGGGGGAGATTGTTGGGCCAATTAGTGCCCAATGGTCTTTGACTAAGATTTGAACAAAAAATTAAGCTAAATAAAGAAGACTCTTTGATAATGAAATTAGAGAGAATTTCAAGAAGACTCATTGACAATGAAGTCAGCGAGCAGCTCCAGCAGAAGTTCAAATCTTAGGCATCGTCAAGTTTACTTGAAGATATACTCCCTAGCTGATGTGGGTCAGACAATATGTAAAAGGAACTCTAGCTGAAGTATAAAGGTTCATCAGGGGTGGCAATACCCTGATGAACCTCTCAACTCTTTGAAGTAGAGGCAGGACTATTCACTTATATGTTTGAGCAGGACAAAGTGAATTCTAGTGAGAAGTCAAACATATACGAGTTGGTGATAAAGCAGTGAACCAATGGCAGAACTTTTCACAAAATGAAAGAAGGGGCGTTTCCCAATATAGATGCATTAAATGTACGAAGTACTTTATTGTACCTCGTCCATTAGATTTGTGACACACATTAACCCCACTACCAACTACCTTGTACTAGTATATATAGGAATGTTGGTCGGAGTATAGTACTTGTCGCTTCATATTATATTGTTATAATTTGTGAAGCACGTATTCCCTGATTTAACTTACAAAGATTTATTAGAGATCATAAATTCACTTGCAAATTTAGTAATCTAAGTTTGCATTTTAGAAAATTGGTTATACATTGTCATTCAATTTAGTGTTTTCCGCACAACACTTTATAATTCTTTGATTCTTATCAATAAAGGATTATACATTGAAAAGTTATATCTTGTGTTTTCACTTAAATTGTTTTAACAAGTATTTTACATAAATTGACATTATTTGGGACAGACAGATGGAACAACGTATCATGAATATTTACTATCTCAGGTCGAATAAAGATCTAAAAATTGTATACTTGATACAATTGGTAATTGCTACATACCAATTATGTCTACCATGCCATCATGATCAATCATACGGTGAATAGGTTAATGTGGATCTTAGAATTTAAATATTTAAGTTTTGGTAAACTTAGGTAATTACTCACTTTGTCCAATATATATTGTCCACATTTCTTTATTGGGTTGTCCTAAATTAATTGTTTACTTCCAAAAATAGATATGGAATATAGATCAAGTTTACTATATTAACCACATTTGAGGTTATTATTACAAGCTTTAAAGAAGTTTTAAATTAATTGGTTAAGGGTAAAACTGTCTTTCATTCAAAAATTAAGAAAAAAAGCTATAATGATGATGTTTTTTTAAACTATGTATTTTTTGTCTGTGGATAAGTATTTTGAGACGAAAGGAGTAATTTATTTAAAGAAAATATCAAAAATACTGAATGGACTTTATTTTTTTGTAGATGATTGCACCAAATGAAAATATAAATACTCTAACTCTCCATTCTCTTACTGAGAAAGAGAAACTCAATGGTACCAACTTCCTTGATTGGTATAGGAACTTGAGGATTATCCTCAAGTATGAAGGAAAGTTGTATACCGTTGTAAAACCCCTTCCTAACCCCCTGCTACTGATGCTCCTACTGCTCAGATTACTACTCATCAAAACAAGTTTAATGAGCATGAAAAGATTTCTTTTATAATGCTAGCAAGCATGAAACATGAACTACAAAAGGCAATGAAGGATCGTACTACTTATGACATGCTGAATGAGTTGAAAAGTATGTTTCAAAATCAAACTATTCAAGACAAAGTTCGAGAAAATGCTTAGAGATCGCCACTAGAGAAGATTGAAGATTTCTTTGTCTCCAGAAGAACAATCAAATTTTGATAGGGTGGTGTAGTGCATCAATGATCGATTGGATTTTCGAGAGTCTATGAAAAGATTTGAGCAGAACGTCAGAGCTCGAAGACATCCAAGTATCAAGTATATAGGCATAGACCTGAATGATCATCCCCTAGAGCGAGATTGTTAGCTTTGTAGAAGTTGTGATCATAATATAATACCTTAAGGTCTACTTTGTAATTAGCTTATAGTTGATACACTTACACGAAATGTACAATGAGTATAAATATCCCCACTAGACACTTTGTATTGTGTGACATTGGTGACATTTACAATATTCAAGTTTATGATTTTTCTATCATAAGTGTGCACCATCTATCTAAGCCATTTCTAATCTATTTATACAACTTATACGGTTAAATCATCAATGTAAACGAATAGCTTATGAATCTTGAGACCACATAATCTCTTATATCAAAATATTTAATTTTTTGAACCAAACTTTATAAATACATGTAATTCTTGTTATTATAAGGATATATAAAACACATTTATAAAATATATACTTTAATTATTCTTTTATAATCACTAACATGTAAGGTCTATTGCATGAAACTTAAACTTTATGTATTTATTTATATAAATACAAAAATATATATATTATAGTCATTAAATTATAGTCAAGTTGATGCTACTAATCAAGAGGAAAACGTTACACCTACACTTTGCAGATATGATAGTCTCTGAGCAACCTGAGAGATATGGTTATTTGATATTTAAGAGACCATAATGAACCTCCCAATTACCAAGAGGCTATGAGGGATTGTGAATCCCAAAAATGGCTAGAGGCGATGCATGCAGAGATGCAGTCCATGAAAGAAAACGAAATCTAGGACTCAGTTAATCTTCTACCTTGTAGCATAATTGTTGGCTGCAAGCGGGTCTTCAAAAACAAGTCTACCATGGATGATAAGATAAACACATTTAAGGCTACACTGGTAGCAAAAGGATATGCTCAAACTCAAGGAGTTTACTATGATGATACCTTTTCACCTGTTGCTAGCATCAAAGCTATTAGAATACTATTTATAATTGCCGCATAGTATGATTATGAGATATGGAAAATGGATGTCAGGATAGATTTCTTAAATGGTCACCTACAAAAAGATGTTTATATTGTGCAACCTAAAGTTTTAGTCAAAGTATTATAAGAAAGTGTGCAAGCTTAAAATCCATTTATGGATTTAAGCAATGCCACAAAGCTGAAACGTGAAATTTGATGAGAAGATCAAAGAGTTTGGTTTTAATCGTATATATAGATGACAAATTGCTAATGGGAAACATATTCCTATGTTCAAAGGTGTAATTAACTGGCTAGGAAAGTTTTCGCCATGAAGGATTTAGGAGATGCTAATTATATCACAGAAATAAAGATCTATAAAGATAGATATAAGCGACTTATAGGTCTAAGCCAAAGTACTTACGTAGATAAAATCATAAGAAGATTTAATTTGCATGATTCAAAGAAAGGTAATTTACCTATGGCTCATAACACACATTTTAGTGAATCTCAAAGTCCTACCACACCTAGTGAGAAGAGAATGAGTAGGGTTCCACGCATTTTAGTGAATCACAAACAACTGAAACCACCGATTCACACCGTGAAATTGCTTGTGTGTAATTACATGTGTGAAAATGTGTGTGTGATAAAGAAATAAAAGAAGGCTATATCCCAACTTTTGCTCCGCTAATACTCATAACGATCGAATACTCACAGTTTTAGGTGAAAAAGATGATTAGTATGGAAATAAAAAAAGAGGTATGCTAAACTCACAAAAAATCATCCAAAAAATATCTACAAAATGAGGTGTTAGAGTGTAATAGGTGTATTTTGCTATAGTTTCTCTCTCTTTTATCTGATTAAGCCTATCACTCTCTGACACCTCTTTTTGTTGATGTTTTTTTTGTGAGTGTAGCATTTGCCATAAAAAAAAAAGGAGAAATGGTGTCATTTGCACCCCAAAGCATGAGACGACGTCATGCGCACCACAAATGCACTATAAAAAGAAAACGAAACGACGTTGTTTTGATCCCAACATCAAATGGCATCGTACCGTGAATGTATAATAAGGGTAATGCACCATATTTAGTGCAATTTTCGTGTTTACCACTCATTGCATTATTTTAGTTTTAAGTTTACTCATAACTTTGAATAATATTTATTTTGATATGTTTTGCAATAATCTAGTGTCAAAGTATATTTTGATGGTAACTAGAGATGTTAATTGCCAGAGTAGTATAAAAATAAATTTTGGGCCATAAATAACGACGTATCATATTTCACATGAGTATGAATTACGATATTTCAAATTTTATTTTGACATGCACATTCAAACGCTTTTTTCACCCCAAAGAAAGATGTAATTTATATGTTTACAATCTACTATTTTGAAAACTATACAGTTAGATGAGATTGTTTACATAATTGTTTATCAAGTAGTGAACGTTAAATGAGTAACTTTTAAAAATGGGTAAAAATAAATAAAACCTTTTTTAATTTTGATACTTACAGTGCTAGGTGCAGGTGATGTTATCCGTTAAGTTATAGTCGCGCTACGTCAGCTTTTATCCTATAATATTTTTATAAAACAAAACCTCAAAAATACCATCTTCAACTATAGGTAGTGCTAAATTTTACAAAAAAAAAACCTCACTTGCTCCAATTTCACATTACAAAAATAGAAAGAAAAAAAAACGAATAGATCAACATAACTGAAGGACCTATAACACCACCAAAGGTGCAATTGACGGTGTTATAAGGCATTTTGTAACATTTGCACCAAACGCTCTGTGATAAAGGGTCAACACTAACGAGTCACTTTATTTTGCTTACCCATAAATCAATACTTACTAAGGGACAAATCTGCACCATCCATCTAATTTGATCTAATGGTGGGGATTAACCTAAAATTTAAAGGTAAACCTAAGTCCATGTTTTTATCTTGTCTTTTTGTCTTTCTTTTTTATTCACATATTTTTTGTCATTATTTTTAAATTCACGTTTTTTTATTTTATTCACAATTTTTTTCTTTTTTTTAAATTCGCGTTTTTCTTTTTTTTTTTAAAATTCGCGTTTTTCTTTTTTTTTTTTAAATTCGCGTTTTTTTATTAATTCACGTTTTTTTATTATTAATTCACGTTTTTTTTAATTCGCGTTTTTTTTTCTTCGCTTTCATACATTTTCGTCTGTTTTCATACGTTTTCGTCCGTTTTCAAACGTTTTCATCCGTTTTCATACGTTTTTTCCCGTTTTCATACGTATTCGTCCATTTTCTTACATTTTCGTCCGTTTTCTTACGTTTTCATTCGTTTTTTACTATCACAAGTGATTTTCTGTGATATTCAGAATATCACTTGTGATTTTATGAATATCACTTTGTGATTTTCTGAATATCACTTTGTGATATTCAGAAATCACTTTGTGATATTCAGAAGACAATCGGCGAGAAGGGCCGTTGGGTGAGCACCGGCGGGGGGAACGATGTACCGGTGGTGAGGGATTAAAGGATCAGTGGTGAGTGATATAATTTAAAAGAAGAAGAAATAGATAAGTGTATTAGAGTCACTTTATTTTGCTTAACCATAAATCAATACTTACTAAGGGACTCATCCATCTAGTTTGATCTAATGGTGGTTTAACCTAAGATTTAAAGTTAAACCTAAGTCCATGTTTTTTTTTTCTTGTCTTTTTACCTTTCTTTTTTGTTCACGTATTTTTTTTCTTCAAATTCACGTTTTTTATTTTATTCAAGTTTTTTTCATTATTATTTTTTTAATTCGCGTTTTTTTTATATTTGCGTTTTTTTTATTAATTCACGTTTTTTTTAATTCGCATTTTTTCTTTGCTTTCAAACGTTTTCGTCTGTTTTCATACGTTTTCGTCCGTTTTCATACGTTTTTGCGCGTTTTCATATGTTTTCGTTCGTTTTCATACGTTTTTGTCAGTTTTCGTTCGTTTTCATACGTTTTCGTCCGTTTTCATCAGTTTTCATCAGTTTTCTTTCGTTTTCGTCCATTTTTCATACGTTTTCATCCATTTTCAAACGTGTTTTTACGCTTTCACACGTTTTCATCTGTTTTCATACGTATTAGTCAATTTTCTTACGTTTTCGTCCGTTTTTTCTTACGTTTTCATATGTTTCTGACTATCACAAGTGATTTTATGTGATATTCAGAAATCACTTGTGATTTTCTGAATATCATTTTGTGATATTATGAATATCACTTGTGATTTTCTGGATATCACTTTGTGGTATTCTGAATATCACTTGTGATTTTCATTTTACAAAACATTAGTTGAAAATCACTTGTAATATTCAGAAAATCACTTGTGATATTCTGAATAGAATATCACAAGTGATTTTCAGAATATCACAGAATATCACTTGTGATCATCTGAATATCACAGAATATCATTTGTGATACTCAGAATATCATTTGTGATACTCGGAATATCACTTGTGATATTTTGAATATCACAGAATACATTTGTGATATTCAGAAACATATGAAAACAACCGAAAACATTTGAAAACGGACGAAAACGTATGAAAATGAACGAAAATGAACGAATATGTATGAACTCTAAACCAAAATTTGACCATTTTCTCTTTATACGTGGTAAATATATACTTACATATTTTTATAAGTTTCAAAATAAGCAAATTAAGCTTGTGAAACGTAAACCGAAATCACATAAGCTCATAAGCAAATAAAATAAGGTTAAACAAATACCTACAAACTATGTAGCTGCTATTCAAATTATATATTTGTGATATTCAGAATATCCCTTGTGATTTTCTGAATATCAATTTGTGATTTTCTGAATATCACTTTGTGATATTATGAATATCAATTGTGATTTTCGGGATATCACTTTGTGATATTCTGATTATCAATTGTGATTTTCATATTACAAAACATTAGTTGAAAATCACTTGTGATATTTAGAATATCACAAGTTATATTATGAATATAATAGAATATCACTTCTGATCATCTGAATATCATAAAATATCACAGAATATCACTTGTGGTATTCAAAAAAGTATGAAAACGTCTGAAAACATTTAAAAACGGACGAAAACGTAAGAAAATGGATGAATATGTATGAAAACGGACGAAAACGTATGAAAGCGTAAAAACAAGTATGAAAATGGACAAAAACGTATGAAAACTGACGAAAACGTATGAATAATGAACGAAAACGTATGAAAACGAACCAAAACGTATGAAAGCGAAGAAAAAAACGCGAATTAAAAAAAACGTGAATTAAAAAAAACATGAATTTATAAAAAAAAAAAAAAAAAAAAAAAAAACGTGAGTTTAAAAAAAACGTGAATCAAAAGAAAAAGACAAAAGAAAATATAAATAAAAAAGAAAGACAAAAAGACACGAAAAAAATATATAGACTTAAGTTTATCTAATAAATTTTAGGTTAATCAAACTAGATGATAATAGGAATTTATCAAGCACCAACATATAAGTAAGCAAATGAAAATTACTCCATCCATCACTAAATATTCTCAATTTTCTTGATTAAATCCAAAAAAAATTTAAACCCTTTATCCCAAATTGTCCGATAAACAAAACTCAGAAAGGAATCTTGATATAGGACTATGAATAGGACTATGGCATAAACTCTTAAAAGTAACATAGGGGGTTCCAACTATTTTACACTAAAGATAAAGGGTTCATTTGGTCAGTATTTAGATTATGAGCGAATAACATAAGCAGAACAAGTGAATAACAGCTTCAACTGATTTAGGGCAAAATTCATGTAGAATTGGGGATGGAGAATTTGCAAATTGTACCTTTAGATGATGGAAATTATGGTAATAATGATGATCTACCATCACCAAGAAATGAAATTAGAGTTGCAAAGTTTGATCATTCATATGAGAATTATTTCAAAGTAATGAATAAGATGTTGAAGATTTCAGGAGAAGATGATTCATCACAATTTGAGTTTAATCAATCTGAGATTCAAAGAATGTCTTCTTCTGTTGAGTTTATCAGGTAAAATTAAAATTTTAAATTATAGATAATTTAGTTGAAATTATGAGAATTGCTTTGTGGGTTTTGTTTATTGATTAATTTGGGATAAAGGGTATAAATATTTTTTGGTATTAGTATCTGATTTAGTGTTTGGAGTAATATATATTTTTAAAAAATGGATATAAAGATTTTAAATGAAAGATTTTTAAGTGAAATTATGTAAATTCCTTTGTGGGTTTTGTTTATTGAACGATTTGGGATAAAGGGTGTAAATCTTTTCTAGATTTAGTATTTGATTTAATGTTTGGGTGTAGCTTATTGTATAAAAAAAATATATAAAGAAACTAAATTAAAGATTTTCTAAGCGAAATTGTCAAAATTCCTTCCTGGGTTTTGTTTATTGGACAATTTGGGATAAAGGGTGTAAATGTTTTTTGGATTTAATCAAGAAAATTGAGAATGTTAATATTTTAAATGTATATAAATTTTTTTAATCAAAGATTTTTATTGGAAATTATCAAAGTTCCTTTGTGGGTTTTGTTTATTGAACGATTTGGGGGCTATAAATCGTTTTTAGATATCAGATTGATGTTATATTAATTTCTTTGGTAATTATTTAGTTTTTGTGTTTTCTATTTAGTACATACTTTAGCAACATGTGTATAACTGAAGTTAATGTTTTTAAATGTGGCATGGTAATGCTACCTGTTATGTTTAACTCAAAGCCATAATGCTTTCTTTGTATACTCATCTTCTATTTAGAAATGTGGTTCACTGCTGCTATATCATTGTAGGTTTGCTAACCCAAACATATGCATTTCGTTAGTTGTTGAGAACATATGTTTAGTTATAAGTGATGCAACACACTCCTTAGTCCTTACAGTCAAGTGGTTGGCTTGATTCGGGATAAGTAGTGTTTTCTGAGATGTATTGTGGTAATACGTTGAAGGTAGTGGGGTCATTAATTAACGGAACACCAGGTATCATCTTGTTACATGTAAGAGATGCAACAGCGACCAAATATGATTGCTGCTGTTTTACTCCGTTGATGCACTAGATCATTGCTTAGAACATTTATATCTTGTTATAAAGAATAATTTAGCTTAACTTGTAAATTGGGGTGATGCAATTGTGAATATTTTAATAGAATAATAGTAGGGGATTTTTAAGTACAAGTCGTTATTTACATAATTGAGTAATTAATCTTAATTACCACGGATCTCGATGGATCAACTCCAATGAGAATCCACAAAACTGAGACAAGAATTTAGAACCAAGATATCGTTTCTACTAGTGAAATCTTGAAGAGGATGCCAAGATTTGATGGTTTACTTGGGTTGGTGACAGTTTTTTTACTTCATCTATGATGATGAATCTAAGTTACTGGAAATGGAAATCTTCCATCACCTTTAAAACCATTTATTGCAATTATGACTAATCAGGGTATTAATGAATGGGTCTTATTTCCTTTTTCATTATTAATAGTTATTGCTATATTTTGAAGAAGTAAAAGATATTTGGTATCTTCCCTTGACCAATGGAGATTTTTACGTTGATCAAGAGGGACTTGATAGGTGTTTGTAGCAAAATACTCTGTAGTAATGTTGGACCAACATGATATATTGATAATTTGATATTCAGCTTGTCACTGCTTAATTTGCTTATGTAGGTAACTTATGTTGCAATTATTTACTTCCTTGGTTAGTTGAGTTAGCTTTCCACAAGCTTTGGCTGTGTAAATGACCTACACATTCTTTCTTTGTTAGTAATAAGAATGGTCATGTCATTCTTATTTAGTGTTTTGGTTAGTAGTTTGTTGAAGCTTGTTCATGAGTTTGGTTTGTCATTCTCATGTTGGTGTGGTTTGTTGCACTACGGTGCGTTCTTATTCGCCCATATAACGGGCTGGGTTGTAGGACTTCACCTACACCTTTTGTACTTAAATGTTTTTTGGTGTAATACAATTTACCGGGGAAACCCTTTACCCCAAAAAAATAAATGACCTACACTTTTAAAAGCCAACCTTAGTTTCTATAGGCTATGTTTGACACACAAGATTATGGATAGATTATGCTTATTTTTCAAAAAATAAGCTACTTAAAAAATAATATTTGTTTGGCAGACATAACTTATAAGAGATTATAAAAAAAATAATCTTCCATAATCTCAGAAAATAAAAGGTTACTTCAGGTAACTTATAAAAATAATCTTTTTTTATAATCTTTTTAAGCATCAGCATCAGCATCAGCATCATCAGCACAATCTATTTTTGCCAAACATACCCATAGTAGCTTGTTCCCTCATTTAAATAGGTCTAGTTTCAAAGTAAGCATTTTGCAGATGACGTTGGGACTGGGCATATCATTGTTGTGCTAGCTTAAACTATATAGCTAATGTTAGGTCTCTAACATAGCTTAATCAATCACACTAACAACAATATAAGAGGCGTTTAGAGAGAGAGAGAGAGAGAGAGGTAACTATTATGGAACTCACACATAGAAATGTGCTATTACACGCCTCATATACTTGAGGTATCCCATCATGGGCCTTAGTGGGGTTGGATCATACCATTGGACTTGGACTAGCTGTTTTGTGTAGGCTTACATAACTTATCTTAGGCCATATTAGTTTTACTAGTCCATGTTAAGTCCAGGAGCCCAATACTTAGACTAACTATTCTATTACAAAGTCTAACAAAATACAAGGTTCCTAAATGTAGAATGACCATCACTTTATAAAGCTAACAGTTAGTTCTGTTCCAACGTATTTTGTTATGTTGCATTTGAGATACAACTACAAGTTCGTAGTACTTGCGCCTACATTAAAAAAATAAATGAAATGGAAGTTGATCATTGATTCAAGCTGGACAATAAGCACCAGTACAATTGTGAATTCATGGTCTGTTACCTTTCATGAATTTATATTTTTATATTATTTCATCACCTGAATGTTTGAGTCATTTTTTTTTTTTTTTTTTTTTGCAAATATATATTTCTGTGCACGTCCTAATTTAAAACTTTTGATATATTCAGAGATTGGAGGCATTTCTGTTCTAAACCTCAAGCTATAAGGTTTGCACGTCAAAGCGGCACTTCTGAGAGGAAAGACATCACAAAGGGGATAAAGCTAACTCAGTTTTCTTCCGCAGCTGTTCCTAAGGTGAAATCAATGTAATTAAATAATCATGGTTATGATGTTTTTAAAACTGCTTAATGGCTTTGGTTAAATACTGATGCAGGACATATCAGATGGAAATAAGGCGTCATCACATTTGAGGTCTGTGATTGACCCGCTTCCTATGTTTCTATCCTTTGATATTTCATACATAGTATAAATGGTTCTGATCTTGTGTGTTGATGATTGTAGACTAATGCATCTAGATAATCTAATGACGCATGCAGATCTTACATTCATTCATGTGAAGTTGCATAGGAATAAAATTGTTTATTCCTGTACATAAGTATGATGCATGTAGATCTTAAATGTACCACCTTTTGTGTTAACTGGAACCTATCCTATATGTATCACCTAATGACTGGAACCTATTCTATACGTAGTGACGGAATAAGAATTTATCTTCAGCCTGGCACTTACATAGTTTTTTAATCATAGGAATTGAGATTCTAAGATTAAAATCTAGTTACTAGAAAGAATATTCAAAGCACGTGAGTGAGATGTGGATCATATGAAATACTAGAAATGGCAGAAATCCATTTCACCCTCTTGCTATAGACATTTAAATTTATTAGTATCCTTGTCTTTTGGTGTGATCTTAATTTTTTTCGTCCGCCTGTTTACTGAGGCTTCAGTTGCCAGCTTCAACCAATAAATTGTGTATTACATAGTTTGTGAGCTCTATTAGTTATGTTGTTAATGAGTCATTGTATGCATCTTTTGCTGTTTTGACTTGAATCTTCTACAGTTCTTGCATAGATGTTGACATTTTATTTTTATTAAATCTTGTTTCAGCGAAGATTTTGTAATGTACGTTGGAGGGCCTGTTTGGGCATTGGATTGGTGTCCCAGAGTTCACCAGCCTGATTGTGATGTTAATCTCGAGGTATTAGTTATTACGTGAATATTCTCTTATTTGTATGCATCCTGCTTTGTTTATGTGATAGCAAATACTTAGTAACATATTTGTATTATAAGTAATGAGTCTACTTGTCTCCCCTTCGTGTTGCTGTTTGCTGCATCAATTAGGAAACTTGAACATACATCTTATTACATATGTTATATGTATATAATACCCTTCAAATTTTCCTAATCACCATTAAGTTAGAAACTGAAGCTTCAAAAGATTGAGCTAAGGCGGCGAGAATGGTTTGGGTAGATAAATTGGGACCTAATCTTAATAACTTGATAAAATGTAGTGCACAACCAAACAGAACAAGTTAAACCACGACTATGACAATATATAAAACTAAATCATATGAACAGAGAAATTTGAAGACAGATTATCATTGGTAGAAATTCCCTGTTTCACTTCTCTTTTTGAGATTTTGTTCTCTAGTAGACAACGTCCAAGAAGAAAAAGTCTTCACATGACACTATTGTCGTCAACCAAACTAATTTGATAAAGTGTGCATGTCAATTATCTTGAACTACAAGAGTTCTATCACGTACTATCATAAAACAATACTTTGATAAGCAGGACCGGCTGGTTCAACCGGAAACTGGGACCAAATCCGATTTTTAAAGTTTTTAGAGCAAGCCGAACCACTGAGAAATGAACTGGTCAAACCCAATAAAAACCGGAGCAAAACCAGTGTCCATCTGGTTATACTCGCTGGAATTCAATGTTTTGAAAACTGAGATATAAATACTCCAATAGATGGGCCCCCTTTATAGGCACTTTCTTTGGTGTTACTGAACCCATTTAAAAAAAATAAAGTATAGTTTAGTATATGTTTTCGTAATTTCATACATTTGTTTTTTGGGAAAATTTTATAATACATATAACATTGACTATGTATTTGTATATGATAAACTCAAAGATAGTTGAAAGAATATGTATGTTGCCTTTTAATTCTAAAAAAGAGAACGTGTATAAGTTTTTTGGGTAAAGGGTTTACCCCAGCAAAGTAAATATAATCACAGAAAAGTTAAGTACAATGGAATGTGGCTAAAGTACCACATTAACCTCAAGCAAATGCTTGAACGACCACTAAATCGTTTGTGACATGCCACAAAACGATAACAACACTAGAACATGTATAAGTTACTACGTTAACACTACATTATGCATGAATTATCAGATCAAATTAATAGCCATGGGAAGATAGTTTGATGTTTGGTTATACATCCTTATGTGCTTAAGTTTTGTTATCCGTTTGCTTTTGACTGGTGAAATAAGATGACATTGGTAGTCTTTCTGTTATACATATATAAATTTTTGTGTCTAAAAAAGCTATCCTTCTATACTCATTTAATGTTTCAGTGGTAATTGCATTCTAGTTCGTTGCGATTGCTGCCCATCCACCCGAGTCTTCATATAACAAAGTTGGTGCTGCACTTACTGGAAGAGGTGTCATCCAGATATGGGGTCTTCTGAATCCTCATGTGAAAGACCATGATGTATTCTCTCAAGTTAAAAAGAAATCAAAAAAGAATTTGAATAATAAAACGTCAACACCTGAAGGAACTCCACCAAAGAGGCCAAGAGGGAGACCCAGAAAGGAACCCATCAGTGAAGAAGTTGCTATGGAAGACGATGATAAAATTGTTAAAGAAAGTGCACCTAATAAACCAAGAGGAAGGCTTAAAAAGGAATTAGTAGATAAATTTGATTGTAGCAACAAACATCTAGAATCACTTGCTATAATTTCTAAAGATGACACCGCAGCTACCAATAGTAAAGAGTTTAGTTCAGCTAAACCATACACACCAATAAGAAGTGAAGGGAAAAAGAGAACGAAAAAACCTTTATATGGTGACAGCAAATATGTGGAACCTATATCAATGAAGTTTCCTGAGGATTCATCAATCCTTCAATTTGATGAAACTTCTCTTGGGACACGTGAAGCTGTTTCTAAAGCACATGATGATAGTAATTACAGTGATTCATGGGTAGTAGCTCCCCATGAGGATCAACAACAGGATTCCAAAGGCATTGATACAAAAGTTGTGAATTTAAGTAAACCGCCAAAACCTAAAAAATATAAGAAGCCAACATATGAAGCTGTAGATGAGTTGAATTGCAGCACTCAGCATGTGCAAGACCCCGTTGTCCAGTTAACTGAAGATTTTTCTGACATTGTTCCGGAAGCTTTAGATAAAGTAGTCCCAGAAAAGGCTTCTAGTCGAAAGCGGAAAGGTTATGAGAAGCAAACTTCTGTGAAGTCAGCATTAACTTCAAAGTCAAGATTAGCAAAATGCAAACTCAGTTCTGAGAGTCAGAATCCAATGGGGTCAAGTGCAACAGGTTATTCTGTACCCCTTGAAACTGATCCAGATAGTTGCGACATTTCTGAGGATGTTTCTTTGCCTAGACTCGTTATGTGTTTGGCTCACAATGGAAAAGTTGCATGGGATATAAAATGGAGACCTTTTGACACTTGTGCTAATCACAAACATAGAATGGGTTACCTTGGTGTCTTGCTTGGAAGTGGAGCCCTTGAAGTGTGAGACTTCTCTTCAACTCTTTCAGTGTTTTTTTTTTTTTTTTTTTTTTTTTTTCATACTTATAATTATGAATGCAGGTGGGAGGTTCCTCTTCCGCATGCAGCTGAAGCTATGTTTTCTGCTTGCCAAAAGGATGGTACTGATCCTCGCTTTATCAAGTTGAAGCCAGTATTCAGATGTGCAATGTTGAAGTGTGGTGATAGACAAAGGTAATAGATAAATCCCTTTTCTAGTGTTGTTATTATTTATACTAAAAATTTGGCCACCGAGGGACTTCACTATATCAGTTTTTTTTACCACCACCACTAATTTGTCAGGTTTATTTTGATATTTAAGATAAAATGATCTAAATAGTCAAAATATATGGTTTTTACAAATTAGTCAAGAAAATTCTGTGTCCAGAGTATAACCATCAATTACGCAAAGTTTTTATGCGACTAAACTTTTTTCTCTGAACTTTTTTTTCTTCAAAATACCCAAAAATTGCAACAACAAAATATTCAAAAAAATAGTCCCATCAGTTTTTTCTACAAAAAAGGACTTTGGATATCATTTCTCTGCAGATTGATGGCCATTTTGGTATAAACACAATTTTTTAGCTATTTTGTCAATTATATTTTTGCAATCTTTTTTACTTAATTTATTTCTATGGGACCTCATTTAATGTATGTTATTTTTTTTATTGCAGCATTCCTCTAACAATGGAATGGTCAACGGCATCTCCGCATGATCTTATTCTGGCTGGTTGTCATGATGGAATGGTAACTATACCATAGTGCCGACATCTTTTCTATTCCTTGAGGGTTCTACATTTTTTATTTTTCTTACGTATGTTATATATATTTCGTACTTCTTTGCGCTGTCCTATTTTTACCACTGCTAAAAGAGGCACATAGATAAGTGCATAGGTACTACACAATTTGATACGAACGGATCTGATATTGTGCTAAAAAAACCAATAAAATATATAAAGAAAAAGCGATGTTCGAGTGGCCTGTCAACTATCCTACAATTTATGTTTGGGAGGTAAACTAACTCTCCCATTGATATCAAAATCACCAATCAATTCCAACATAAAATCAGTTACAACTTTAATGCCCTATGCATGATAGATAATATCATAGACTTTACATAATACAGTAACTTGGTTACCAAGAAACGCAATCACCAAGTAAATGCAATAGAAGGAAATTACTCACTATTAATTAAGCCCCGATAGTTATGAATAATTGTCTAAACACAAACACCTCCTGATTAATTATAGGTTGTACCACAAGCACATACACAAGCACAAGCACATTTACTGGCTATTGAATGTTGAGAATCCAACTTAGATATTTCTCTGTACTTTCAGGTTGCTCTATGGAAGTTTTCTGCAAATTCTCCACTAAAAGGTACTCTTGCTATAAATTCACTTGCATCTATGTTTTAATCTGTTTGCATAAGGCTGAAAATCATACCTTCAGTTTTTTAATAGTTTACTCTTGGTTGAAGAGTATTCTTTTATGTTCATTGGTTGTTAATAATTATTTGATAGTATTGCATAGTTAATCAGTATTACTCTTGGTTTGCAGATACCAGACCTCTTATTTTCTTTAGTGCAGATATACTTCCTATAAGGGCACTAGCATGGGCACCAGTGGCGAGGTAAGTGATTCTAGATGGATGGGATCTGTATAACCTTTCTCATATTAATTTCATTTGAAATTCCGGCGAGAATGAAACTTTTATTGTTAAATGGCGTATCCAAGCTAATGAAGCTAATTGTTGATAAGCTCTTTCCAATAGTTCCATGTTTATTTAACTTGTTAATTTCTTTTTAATAACTATTTGCAGCGATTTTGAGAGTGCAAATATAATCGTTACTGCAGGTCATAAAGGTGTAAAGTTCTGGGACATACGGTAAGGATCTAATCCTTTTTTCCATCTAGTGGCGTTGATCATTAAGATCGTCTTATAAGAAAATAGTTCATTTGATGATTATTATAATATATCTTGAACAGTTGTACTTGTTTGCAGTGATCCATTTCGTCCACTTTGGGATGTAAATCCGGTCCAAAGGGTCATATATGGTGTAGACTGGCTGTCTGATCCAAGGTAACATAATACCTCCTGCATTATTTTTCAGTTTGCTTTTTTTTTTATTTTTTTTCAGCTATACGCTTATTTTTATTTTTATTTTTTGCTCTTTTTGTGTGTTTGTAAAGATGTGTTGTTTTATCTTTTGATGATGGAGAAATACGGATAATCAGCTTATCAAAGGCTGCATGTGATGTCCCTGTTACTGGTAAACCCTTTGTTGGGACACAATTACAAGGATTGAACAGCTATCACTGTTCTTCATCTTCAATATGGAGTGTTCAAGTTTCAAGACTAACAGGTAACATCCTTTGTTTGGACTATTTGTTTTTTAGTATTTGACTTGCTATATCAAAAAGTCAATTTGGCTGTTTTTAATTTCCACCTTAAATCTTAGGCATGGTTGCATACTGCTGCTCAGATGGTAGAGTTCTACGTTTTCAGGTCTGTTCTCTTCATCTTATATGCTGTATTCCTTTTTCCTTTATTAAAATATGTACCAAATTTACATATTGTTGGTTGGATGGACACTCATGGCTTTAACAGAGTGGATTACTTAAGTCATCCTGTAGTTTGGTGAAATTAACAAAAAAAATCATCTGTTCTTGATACTATTTGCATAAATGGTTTCTAATTGCACTGTTTATTTTCACCTTTGGTCTCTCGCGGATGTAATTAATCTTGTTTTTGGTCCTTAAATGGTTGTAGACTAAGGACCAAAAGTGAAAGCAAACAGTGCAATTAGGGACCATTTATGAAAACATTATTGACGAGACATGATTTTCGTTATTTTTACCAAACCACAAAAATGACTTGTGTAATTTACTCTATATAATATATTAGTGATGAAACTATAAAGCAAAGAAGATAGTGTTGGTGGGTCCCGATCTCTGGTTAATGTGTGCCATTTAACAAAGTTAACTTCTTGATTTTTATCAGCTTACAACAAAATCAGTGGAGAAAGACCCTCGGAGAAACCGCGAGCCTCATTATCTTTGTGGAGCTCTTACGACAGAAGGATCAACTCTTAATGTTTTTTCTCCATTACCCAACGAACTGGGTGAAACCCCTAGATCAAGACGTGGGCATCTAACCATCTCAAATCAAGAGAAGAGAGCCAGGGAGCAAGGGTTGAAAAGCCAAACGCCAGAGGATCAAGCCATTCCTCAAGCCAGGGAACAAGGGTTGAGATGTTATACGCCGGAGGAGCAACCTTTAGGTTTGCATTCTTATCCCCCTCATGGGCCGGCAGGTTGGGTAACAGGTCAAAGTTCGTAAGGGTCAAAACTAGTAATTGTTGCATGTCAAAACGGGCCGGTTATGCTACACCTAATTTTAAATAAAATTTATATCAATACTTGTGTCAATTATGATTAGGAAAATAGTATCATTCCAATAATAATATAATTATGTGGATAAATTGATTCTGGAGGTTTAATACATTAATAATGGTCGATCGGCGATTCTCAATCCGTTTGACCAATTTGACATGTTATTTTTCTTTTAGTCAACTTTATTTGATTGTAGACGCAGAATTCATCAAATAAGTGAACAGGTCAAAGTTGCCACCTCTAGTTAAAATACATTTTTGCTCGCTATTATTTTCTGACTTAACAGGTTATCGTGGTTTGGTTTCCACTCAATTGATTTCCTTAACAATGATAATGTTACTGGCCATCCTTAGCTAAACAAATCTGCAGGCACCCTATATAATATGATGATTTAAGAGGCTGTATGATTTTAAGTAGACTTTGAGGGACTTTTAACCGAGTTGACCTGATCCCTTTTAGTTAAATGTTTTTATTTCATCTGACCAATGTGATCCTTTTAGATCAAACACAGCCCAGATTCGCTTGGTCGTTTTTAATGTGTTAAAGTTTCCATGTGTAATTGTAAACATTAAATGCACTAAAAGCACATACATTGTTACCGTATCTAATAATGTAAAATAATTTGTGCCTAGCTCTTTGTTACAACAATGATCCGGGAGTAGACTCTGGGTCAGATGATACAATGGTGGCCCAAAAGAGCAAGACTTCAAAAACAAAAGGCACCAGTAAGAAAAAGCCAAAAGCTGATGCCAAACAAGCATTCACATCCACGGATGAAGTTCCAGATGTGGAGACTATTAATGAGAAAGAAGTGTTTCCTTCCAAAATGGTTGCAATGCATCGTGTAAGATGGAATATGAACAAAGGCAGCGAGAGGTGGCTCTGCTATGGTGGTGCCGCAGGAATTGTACGCTGTCAAGAGATGAGTTTAGTTTGAACTTGACTAGTAAAGGTAAATTTTCAAAAACTACTACCATTACTTGTAATTTGTGCATTAGAAGCTGTATTGGTAGAGGGTGTTCCATGTTTGTTAATATCATTAAAGACACAAGGGAATTGCTGTACAAATAATGTGTAGATAAGACAGCATTAATGTTTAACGTAGTGCCTGTATGGTTGTTTTTTCAATTAGTTTAGAAAGTCGTTCCACACAACTAGATCTTTATTTATAGACAACACATATATTTAGATTTCGCCAACTAGATCTTATACTACTAGAAATAATTCAGAAGTGAAAAGAGGGAAAAAGTACTTTCAAAAAAACAAATGACACCTAAGTTTAGGGTAGTATAAGACCTTGCCACAGTCGGGATAGTATAAGAATCTAATCCATAAGCATCGAGTGTAAAAATACAATTTGCCCTTTCCTAGATCATATGGCGCACTCAAAAGCCGGTCCAACCAAACACATAGCTGCACACCCCATAACCAACATTTTAAAGACTCGCAAAAACCTAGTTACACAAGACCCAAAAATCAACACGTACATATAAAATGAATACGATAGATTTCAACGACATGAATTTTACTATGTTTCTACATATACTCTTTATGTAAGAGAACCAACATCAGTAATAATATTTTTTGATGGTCTACTTAACAAGTATCAAACACCAAAGTAGTGCCAGGTTAAGTCTTGAGCACCTACAATTAATGGTGACATTTTCATCCTTATTTCAACACATTAAACTCGCAAACAGAATGGCTAGAAATGAGGCTCGAAGATTATCGCTGCTGAAAATTAAGGTACTTAATGCCACACACAAAGATGAAGAAAAATACAAGGATCCAACCAATATGAGCTGCAGCCACTATTGGCAGAAAGTCATACTCGAACCCAAATTCCTTTTTCATAAACCCTTCTACCGTTACATTGCCAGCGCCAGGCACCTCAAACATAAGATCTTGCTGACCAACTTGGCTGGTTAGGAGACCATAAATTGTCCAACTGAGAGGGTTTCCCCAGTAATACCATCTACTCCATATTGGTATATGCTGCAACGACCATGTTACGTTATAGCATGTTATCAAATGGTTTAGTACCAAAAAACACAACCATTATCTGTTATTTGAAAATAAAATGATGATGGTTGACCACATGTACAATTTTTATGTTGAAATTTGCTTGTAAATGATTCCAATATGGATTGCTTCGGAGCCATGTAAGACGTGCTAAGCATGTGTTTATTGAAAACTTTAATATGACAACTATGAAATTAGCAGGTAACAATGGCTTCCAAAATACCTTTTTAACCTCATAATTAAATTATAACCCAAGGTGAACCTAGTTGTAAAGGCTTAGGTGTCTTGCTAAGAGGTCTGAAGTTCGAATCCTGTTAGGTGCAAACTTCTTGGTGCCACCAGACCTAGCCATGTAATCCACAATTGTGGAGGGTGAGTGATTGACCAGGTTCCATTGGTCTCACGGGGTGGTCTGTGAAGTCCGGAGTTAACCTGCCTCGTAAGTAAAGGTGGCTCGTGTGGTGTTTCTAGTACCAAAACAAAGGTCCAAACACTCAAAAGTGCTTGTTGGTTTTAGAGAACACATTAACCCTATAAGCTGATAATGTAGGCAATCCTAAGCACCTGCTAAGAATGCTCTATGTATAATAAGACAAGTTAGATTCAAGGTGGCCCAATATGTGGGTAGGATAAGGATTCAAAGTGGGACGTGTCAGAAAGTTTTGTTACTACGGGTTGGGTGAGGCTGGGCAGTCAGCATAAACTTCTGTCTTATCTTTTTAAAATCTTTTAGAGTTTTAGTATCTTACTTAACTAAGATAGCATACACCATGTTATTACAAGTTCACAACATAATTTACTATATGTTCTTTAACAAAAGGTGGTTTTATTTATTTTGGATACAGTTTTGGCAAATGTTGACCTGTTTAACCTGCTTCCCTATATTATTTTCAAATAGAGAATAAGTAAAACCCAAACCGACCCATTTATTATTGAAACTAGCAAATGACGAGGGAAAATGGCGTAAAGAAATGACTTACCGGTCTAGGAATAATAAAACCCGAGAACAAGTTCCAAAGGCAGATGAAAAAGTAGATTATAACAGCTGAAATTTGAGGACTTGGTGTCAGAGATATGCTCATCATACCGAACATAGTAAAGTAGATGATACTCGTTAACATATAGTAGTAAAACCACAGGAATTTTGCAGTTGTCCACTGGAATCCAATGGTTGGGTACAAGAGGCACACGTAAATACATGTTTGACATGCAATATAGATCGACTCAATTGTCACCTGAGCAATATGAACAATATAGTTAGTATTCTGAAAGTCAAATATAGATAAAACTTCATAGCAGTGCATATGCAATGAAAATTGCAACATGTCCATTGGTAAGAATGTAAGATAGTTTATAAGTTGCAAATTTATACTTCATAAAAATTGAGCTATCGATTTTTCATAGAACTTAAACCATTGTTTATTACTAGTAAAAATCAGAAAAAACTATCATCAAGTGTCATTGGTCAGCTCAGCCAGACCGACCTATTTTGACCTGTGCTAGCGATCCTTTATATGACGCGTAACCATTTTTACCTGGTTACCAAACCCACCTGACATGCCCCATTGTTTCCACCTTTAGTTTTCAGGTTACCTGAGCAAGAGCATATGGTAGTGATGAATACATCCCAGCAGCCCTTTCGCGGTAGAAAACTGTTCTCTCAATAGCAACAATAGGCTGCACACCGTTTTGATTTATTGCTCCTAGGAAGACAACAGCAGAGTGGAAAGCTCCTAACATGCTCACTAGATCTTGTAGTTTTTCTCTGGACACATAGAACGACAGTAAAGTTGAATAAGAATTCGAGTCTTTTCCACAAAAGTTTGAGGTAAAAAAGTCAATGAATTTTAATTGACGATCCATAAAGCAATATATTAGTAAAATACAGAACTGCACAAGAAGTTTTCGATCTATATTTACATCTTTTCACCCTTGTTGAAGAAAACAACACCAAATATAGTAGCAGTGAGGACAGTGATGGCAAATCGAGTGACATTATATTGTAGGTTTCTCCGGTATGACCAATGTTGCTTCCATAAACAAGCTTTGAACTGTACAAGAAATGGTTGAGCATACTTGGTGCGAAATACGAGGTCCTTTGAGCCAATCAAAGGAATACTAATCTCTCTAATAAGCTCTTGATTGCCCCTGCATATAAAACAAAGACATATAAGCCAAACTTCCAGTATATGCAACAGAACCATCAATTTGTATATGTTCCGTGAAAGTTGCAACATGGAAAGCTACCTAGTGCATAACATGAGTATCACGAATGTTAAATGCTATTGGTTTGTTTTGGGTCCACAAGATTTCATGTCTCAGTATTCAGTGGCTTTTTTGACACTCAATTACTAGTCAAACACCGCAATCAAACAGTTCGTCATGGTAAAAGTATCATGTTTCTCCTATAAAAAAATGAGCCTATTTAACATACCAATAAAGAGAGGAGTTGGAGTATATTTCTGCAAAGTCGGCATGAAGTTGATTCTCAGCAGCCGAAGAAGTCACCTCCAACACCCATGTGGCAGGATTATAACCATTCCTAATCCTTGGTACTCCTGAAATAGCCTATAGAAACCAATGGGAATAAATGAAAATATCACTGTAAACATCCAACTAAGAGTTAGCAATGACACTCACTTCAAAATATTCTATTATTTTGTGTGAATGTTGACCTAAAGGTCCAGCATAAACAATTTGACCTCCCATCTTCATCAAAATCAACTGCACATTAAAGATAACAATCATCAACAAATCCGAGTCCGATTTATGTCATGTAAAACTGAATCTTTTTTTTTTTTTTCTTTTTTTTTTTTTTTTTTTTTTTTTTTGCCACACACCTCATCAAAAGATTCGAATATGTCTATGCTTGGTTGGTGAATTGTGCATACGACAGTTCTTCCTGTGTCCACTGTATTTCTTACTGTTCGCATGACAATGGCGGCAGCTCTAGCATCAAGACCAGATGTTGGTTCATCCAAAAAGATGATGGATGGATTTGCCACCAACTCTACAGCTATTGTCAGCCGTTTTCTTTGTTCAATTGAGAGACCGTCTACTCCAGGAAGACCCACTAGAGCATCCCGTATAGGATTGAGCTCCATCAGTTCCATCAACTCGTCTACAAACATCTAGAGTCCAGAAACCAGTTAAATAAAATTAAAGGATAATATACACTACGGCTGTGACTATCCAAACATAGAGCATTACACACTAGGAGGTAAGATCAGCTTAAGTCCGAGTCGCATTTCCGATTGGCGGGAAAAGAAAATTATTACGGAACCATTTTATATATAATGTTTGCAAATACCTTTCGTGATTTTGTATTTACATCTGAAGATAGTCGAAGCCAAGCTGAATATAGAAGAGATTCATGAACTGTGACATTTGGTGTATGGATATCATTTTGTTCACAATAACCACTGACACGAGCAAATGTTGCTTGGTTCTTTGGAAAACCTGAAAGAAAGATGCTCCCTTCGATATATCCACCCGTCTTTCGACCTGCTAACACATCCATCAAGGTTGTCTTTCCAGCACCACTAACTCCAGTAAGAGCAGTCAATATCCCAGGCCTGAAAGCACCACTAACATCTTTAAGCAATTGAAGACGATCGTCTTTAACCCCTCTTGCCTTCATTTCCTGTAGAAAGACGAGTGACATTTAAATAAGTAATAAAACATGTGACCATGATTAACCATTCTTTATCCAGCCCCTCTCACACCATAGAAGCTATAGAATAAATTTATTTCATTTTGATCAAGTGAGACGCTCATGCATATATTAATCGTTCGAGTATTCTAATAATAATTATGGCATCACTTCCTCGTTAATTTAATAGTGATCTCGTTTATCTAAAACAGCCGTGCTTCTAACCGGGCCATAGAACCATCTGGGTCAACTTTCACAGTGAATACAAGATTACAATCACTTGCCTTTTAGTGAGTAGGTGATTTTACTATCGCCCAAGTAACATTATGATTAAGGGATTGATTCAGTGTCAATTAAGAGAGCTTATTGACCTCTTGGACGTGGATTATTATATCTTTTATTCATGATTTATTGTTTTCGTTGCTTTTATCTAGTTCGTATCATGAACCGTATACCCGAAACCGAATTACGAACATTTAGAACTAAAAACATGATTAAAATAAGATCAGAAATCATAGAAGTACTAAATCACCTACGCATGACAGTTGCAATGAATTCCAAAAGGTTGAGGATTGAAAAATATTATTCTAAGTCAATGTTCTCTTCAAACAATCTGGTCAAGAATAATAAGGATTATATTTCCTAATACTAAATTCGTTCTATTTCCTAATATGATGATTGTGTATCTTTGTAGATTAGGATGGAGACTGTAACCTCATAGATAGGGAAAGTAGATATTGTTGTTGGTTAATTCTTTCAAGAACGAATCTGTTGTAAGGCTGTTTACTTAAAACAAATGACTAACCCCAGGCACATCAATGAAGTAGTTGACATGGTTGAAAGCAAGTGAAAGGGGCTGAAATGGCAAAACCATTCCTCTTCGTTCCATACGGTCAGCACAACAAAAAGTTGATCCAATTTTCTCTGAAGTGCTTTTCACTCCCATCTTGGCACCTGAATCATTAACAATCACAAGAATCAACCATAGTTTCTTTACTACAAGTATTTGATGTAAATGTTATAAATATATTCTTGTGACTTGTGCTTTTCTACATACCAAAATCAGTCATCATGATAATTATTTTATTGCTAAAGAAAGGATATCTTATATTAAGGTAGAGGCCCGACCTTCATAGAGTTTACTTTGATTAAGTTCACCGAATGAATTCTTGACATCAACTTCTTCTTTGATAGCAGCTTTAGTATCAGTGATAGCTGACATTATTTCCCAGGCAAAAATATCACGAGTTACAGTCAGTTTCTAGAATCTAAAGAAGAAAACTAAAAATATGCTATCAGAGTTAGGTGACATACGATTCAAGAAAGTTAGTGCTGTAATAAATAACATATTGAAGAGACACGAGAACCCAATGAGGACTCCAATTGAAAAATAGAACCAGTAGTCCTCTGTAAAAAATCCTCTTGATTTGAGAAGGGCTTCCCCAACGGTTGATGCATTAATTTGCGGATATATGTTGGGCTGCACAAAGTTAGCTAGTGGAAATTTGTGTATGTTGCAATGAAGAAGTCAAAGGAACTTGTAAATAATAAAATTAGCATAATAAAATTCGTAAAAAACATTTGTTAAAAGGGAATTAAACCAAAATTGAAAGGGCACTTACAGCACTCCATCTTTTGTCTAGAAACTCATTCAAAACTAAGGCATTTTGTGCATACATCATTGGAGACGCATAGAATCCCCATGATACCCATGGCTTTGTATCATCTGTCATCATCACAAATATAACATATTTTTTCACAATTAGTGGTATTAAGTAATTAGCATGTGGATAAAGTCTTGAAGTGCAAGTAGACAATTGAAACTAGCAGCAAAAACCTAAAATGGAAAGCTTACTTTTTGATACAATGAATCCTCCAAGGACTAAAATTACCAAAGAGGTGAAGACACCCATGGTATTTGCAAGAACATCTGTTCTTGCAACAGCAGCAATGACTCGAAAAAGGGAGAGAGCCATTTGATGTATGGCAAAGAAGGTCAGGTACTGCTTAAAGAATCTGAACCACAAACACTTTGACTTGTCAATGAAACAGAGCAGTAAAAATTATATAAGTGTGTTCAACGTCTTTAAAAGATTAAGCATATGTTTCCTGTGAGGTTTGATGACACTGAATCATCACTGCAGAAGGCAATAAACTACACATATCAAGGCAGCTCCATATATTTTCTAAAACAATGGCCTCCTGCTTAGTTTTGATTTAAACACCAGGCAGGACCATGACTTTACCCAATAAAAATTATAAAGTACAAAGACATGTAACGGTGATAGAACAACATAAGTTAAATAGTGTAACAAAAATTCAGCATCATACCTGCTGGCATCAGGTGCATATCCTATAGTATAATATGTTAGACCCACCCATATTCCTGATTCCATCAAAGATAGTGGAATTTTAAGTACCCAAATGGGTAGAGCAAAAGCCCACGCAGGATATAATAGTGAATCTCGATGTTTGTAGAACATTGGAAGCCTCATAATTGTCAACACAAGTTCAGCCATTCCATTAAACATCACAATCAGGAGACCAAAAAAAAGAGACTCGAAAAACATCCCTCCATCTTCCAAACTTCCCACGTGCATTTCAGTCCTAAAGAACACTGCCATGGCTACCAATGACATGAACGTTAACTGAAATATTTTAAATATGTAAAGCCCATAGTTACGCTTTGTTAACAACCACTCCTTATGAAAGCAGACCTTCAGAAGATCAAGATTAGATATTCCATACTTATCTTTAACCAGGGCATCTGGATGTGTTTTGGATTTATCAAAAGGAGTACGAATATCCGTTGCAAGTTTTTGTCCAATGTGAAAAGATTTGAAAGCCCGTGTAAATTCAGAGATTGTGATATAGCAGTAAGGTTGCTCCGTCTTGTACCAGTACTGTTCTTGGTCTTTCCTTGAGGTTACCTCTTGAAGGAAGTCAGCGACGCCCTTTCTTTCTGGGCACTTGAAACCCATGCACTCTAGAAATTCAAGAACATGCTGACAAGGACCTTGATATACAATTTGACCTTCTGATATTAATATGACATCATCAAAAAGTTTGTATGTTTCTGGGTCAGGTTGCAGAAGAGAGATAACCATAGTCAAATCCATTATATGTACCATTTGTCTTAACACCTTTATTATATTAAATTTGGTGGAACTGTCCAATCCATTTGATATTTCATCCATGAAGAGAACCCTTGCGGGTCCAACTAGCATCTCTCCTGTTGCAGAGTGCAATCAAAATGTAGCAGTTTAGTTATGTTAGAATCAAACTAGAATTTAATCGCCTGTTATTGGGAGTTACAAAACACTGGTTTATGTAAACCTCATATATGCATGTAAAGCATACATACCAGTAGTAACACGTTTCTTTTCTCCACCAGAGATACCTCTTATCATTTGATCACCAACCATAGCATCGGCACAAGTTTCCAAGCCAAATATCTATCATATGAAAAGTTTTAGAATCATACAAATTAAACTATGAAACAGTACATAGACGTACCTTTGCTATCACAAATTGATACATATCCAAAAAAAGTAACAAACCTTGATGATATAATCAGTGATCAAACTAGTTTCCTGGCCTGGAACAGCGGTGGCCTTCATGAAAGCATCAATATCCGGATCAGGCTCGATTCCGGCTTGTTTTTCTCTCTTCAAGAGTTCCTTAAGCATTCGATTTCTTGGCCCAACACCTAAACACCGCCCTGAAAAATCTAATGTCTCCCTGACTGTCATCTCCCCAGAATGAAGGTTATGTGGACTTATATAAGCACAAGTTCTTTGAGGAATAAATTCAGAGAGCTGATGTCCACAATACGAAACATTTCCAGATACCTGTTTTGAGATACCAAATATATAGGGCAGTGTATGTAAGCGAGTAAGCATTCAGTTATTAGTTTTCATAAAATTAATCAGAAAGCTAATAAACTGTATGTATACTTTAAGAGCACGATCAAGTTTCCCGGCTAGTGCTAGCAAAAATGTAGTCTTGCCTGCACCTGGTGGACCCAAAAGCAGTGTCAACCTGCATTGCATTTTCATAACTTTTAGCTAGTATCTAGCTGCTAGAATATATGAAAACAAAAGAAAAATAACGTACATATGTACGTACCTTGATGGTTTAACAATGCCGGTTACAGACTCAAGAATTTTGACCTTTTTCTTATTAGTTGGGACGATGCCTATGAATCTCAGGGCGCTCTAAATGAAGTAAATACATAAGCATGCTAATTAATAACTTCGCACTCGCAAATTTGCAATGATGAAACAAACAGTGGAATATATATACAAGTATATGATCATGACTAAAAACTGGTAAAAATATTTATACCTTGATTGAGTTACATGTGGCATTGAATAGAGATGGAATATGACCAGCATAAGCATCTTCTCCTTCTCCTTCAACTGATAAGTTCTCGTATCTTATTTCGACCTTTGGTGTATCAATGCCAACCCTACACACGTATATTGTATCCAACCATTATATTGAAGTAATCTTGGTATCCGAACAAATCCAAGGAAATATCAAGTTTTGCAATTTCGTTTTCCGTTCATTTCTTGATGTCGACTTAACATTCGACACTTTCCAACAAACCGTTAAGAAGTCTTTAATTTGTAAAAGATAAAGAGGTGTGACACGTTTAATGAGGGCTGAGCACCACGCTAAAGCGAAAACACGAGATGTAACAAGTAAAACGAGACAATATGTCAAGAACAAGGTGTGCTCAGCTCTAAAAATCTACAAGGTTTATTGCACAAGTACGAATGCAAATATGCAATGCGCACACACGTGGCCGATGCAATTTCAACCCTTTTTAGCAAGGTTTTCAAGATCCGGCTAAGATCGTTTTGGTCTTTGCAAGATCGTGGTCGTAAGATCGGATCGGGATATTAAAATCATACTTTAATGTTATTTCTAAATAGTTTTTGTAGTATTATACAAATCCACAAATTATTATACATTATGTACAAAAAATACTATGAATGTTTCATAAAAATGTTGTCTTAAATTATCATTATAAAATGTTTAATATGATTAACATGTTGTTTTTTAAGTTCTACATAAAAAACCCATAAAATTATAGTTTTTTAGTTTGTAATCTGAGAAAAGTAAGATCGGATCGGATTAGATCTAAGATCATATGGTCAAGCGGGATCCTATAAGATCTTAAGCTTGCAAAGATCCTATGTAGGATCCGAATCGTCTTTGCTTTGTAGTATCGTAAAATCGTAAGATCCTAAAATCAGGATCGGGATCTTGACAACTATGCTTTTTAGACCCGATCAAACATGATCCACGACTACTACTCCTATCATTGTAAGATTCTTCCATAATTAGAAATAGGTGATTAGACTATGTATAATTGAGGAGTAACGATGCAATGCTCGGACTAGTCAACTCGAATGATGTTCGATCAACCGAAAATCAAACCGAGCCAAAACAAACCAACCTTATTGGGTTTGATTTTCGGTTTTATATAATTATGGTTTTCAGTTTCGGTTTTACTGTGTTCCGTTCGGGTCGGGTTAAAACCAAGAAAAATACACATAAACTATCGGTTCACTTCGGTTTTGATTTCGCTAGGTTAACTTTATTTCGATTCTCGGATCACGTTTTCTTCAAAATCAATTTTCGGTCCGGGTCGAGTTTGGTCGGTTCGGTTCGGGTTTGACCCGTCTCAACCCTATTTAATCGATGAAAAAAACCAAAAAAAATTTGTTTAAAAAAAATCTTAAAAATTATTTTACACTATGTTTGGAAAGTATAGAAAAAAAAAAAGTAACTCCCAGTGCCGTCTTCCACGAGTTATGGGTACCCAATACCGTTTCCGGTGTTTGGAGGAGTATATCAATAGGATTAATACTAGTTATGAGTATCGGCGAGCAATAGCTACTACATCAACGTAAGAGCATCTCCAATACAATAAGCTTGTGATCTTATTAACTCATTTTTCAACATAACATGATACCCGCACAAAGCAGCAGAGGCGAATACTATATTTAAGAGTGATTTTTTTGCTTTCTATTTTTTGTAGGCATCTTAAATTTAGGAGTACTAAATTTAATACTTTTATTTATAAAAGTCCTAATTAAATACATGATATATACCATATACTTAACACAATGAAAACATTGAAAGTATGATAAAGGCCTTTTCTTTTTGAGTTTGAAGAGTCCAATAACAACCTAATAAAATATCATAACTACGCATATGCTAACAAACCCTAAAATCACTATGCCTCCTTTTAAAACCCCATCACCATGCATAATCTCTTTCAACAATAAATCCAGTTTTCGTATTTCCAATAACCCATGTCATACTAAAAGTTTCTTGTTATTATTCATATTTGTTATGTTGAACTTTTCTATAAACAGGAAACACATCTATGATTTGTTCATTAAGTGTTTGTTTGACAAGCAAACATCCGTGAACATGTCATGGGTATTTTACTTTTTCATTTATTCCAAAAAAAAGTAACTTCTGTTTTTTAAGGTGATAAATGTTTAGATATGTTATATATTGATGCAATAAGTAATATTTTTGTTTTTGTTTGGATGCATTTCTTAGTGTGTAAAATTGCCCTCAAATAACTTAATGTTGGGATTCCATTTGGTTGAGGCAAGAGCATTTAACAATGGTTTTGAGCTTGTTTATCATATTGATTATTATTTATTAAACTTCTGAAATTAGTTTGAAGTTAAGGAGCTATCAATTTCATATTCATTGTTCCTTGAACCTATATTTGTTGCTGACTTTTATCCAAATGATTATATTACGATTAAAGCTTATTTACTACTACTGTAAAATTGTTAATGAGTTTTGATGTCATTAGTGACACACATTTTATGTATAATAATGTGGAATTAATATAATGTTTTATAAAATTTGGCAATGAAATTTTTTATTTTATTTTTTATAATCACACCTTCACCAAGCTATCTTGGTGTTCACTAAGACATGATTTTTGAGTTTTCATTGATTGCTTTATTATTTTATAGTAGGGTACATGCGTGTTGCAGCAGCGGATACACTCTATTTAAATTTTTGACAAATAATGTTTTCTGGAGTAATAAAATTTTCATGACGATAACTTTATAAAAGATGTGAATTTTAGGTTCTTTATATAAGGTTTTTTTATATTAAACTATATTATATTAAAAGTAGATAGCAAAAAACATATATATGCAATTTTTTTTATATAGATTGTATTTTTTTTTTCAAGAATGTTTTAGTGTGCTGGGGAGAATATTTAAAAATTTATTTTAATAACTCGTTTGATTTGTATCATGTGGTTTATTTATTATATTTTTGTATTGATAGATATTTTAATGATTACATTAGTTGAAAGTGTTAAATATATATATTGGTGTATAAGTTTATTGTACAACATGCATATATAGTTATTTTGCTTAGATATCACAAATTCATTGATATTCTAACAATTTAAAAATCTTGTTATATTTAGTGAATGTGTAAGCTAAATTTTTTAAGACTTACATTTTTAGATAATCTTAAATGATTTATAAAGCGTATCGGAGTAAAGATAAATATAAGGTATTGTAAAACATTAAGGATAGCAAAAACTACAAAAATAAAAACACAATCAAATTAAAAATGATTACAACAAACTATATAGCACCTGTCAATTCTTTCCCTTATTTTCCTTAGAAATTTCTCATTATCTTCATCTACAAAGTTTATAAGTCTATCAAGTAACTCTTGTCGTTGCATATTCGATCTTAACTCATCGGCGGATCCACCATTCCTCGCCCTATCACCCATCGAACCCCCACCGCAGCGGATTAGAGTTCTTAGTTATTTGAGGAGGATATATGTATATGCATGTAGAAGTACCACATAGAAGTCATTATATATAATGCTACCTTGCATGCATGTGCAAAGTGAAATGAAAAAAAGGAACGTTACTAAGTAATATGTGTGAACGAAAAATAATTCTAAATTAATTCCAAAAGCAAAAAGAAAAAACTAGCCTGTATATGTCGAAATTACACCGAATAAGAAAACTTATTTAGAAACATGTTTGTATAGGATTAGGAACATGCTTTCTTTCTTTTTTTCTTTTTTCTTATCATCTAAAGTTAAACTTAAGATGTGACTAGGTTTATTGTCAGTTTTCTTAGACCGAAAGTAATAAGACATCAAAAAACCATCTCAGACATCGCTACATTAGCTTTCTTTCTTCTCAGACATCACCCAGACCAAATCTAGACCAAACACTCGAAGTAAGAGAACCCCACACACAACTAAAAACATACCTCACAAAATTAATTAAATACAAAATACGCACACACAAACAATGAATTTGTTCAGTCCACTGACATACCAAACGAATTGAGTGTCTGGGGGTGGACTCGTCCGGTTGGCTAAGAAGTAACAAGGGGACGCGTTTGGTCGGAGGTGGACTCACAAGTTATTTTGGGGTGGACTCTTATTTCTATCAGTCTTAGAAGGGATGCTACATCAAAATTATCATCAATATTTCGTAATACTTCATGTCAAGTTTTTGCTTAAATAAATATAAGAAAATTTGCATTTCTATGATTTACTATGTCACTTCTTTTCAACTTAACTCACTTTATGAGATTATTTTGAGGTCTAAGTTTTGGCTTTTTTTTCCCTCTATGCTAACACTATTCTCTATTTACATACAAGACAACTCTTAAATAATATCGTCTGCCATTTTATATAGAGTTCTATTTATTTTGTATTGTATGCATCGCAACTAAGATTTATTACAAATTAGTCTTCATAAACTATATTATTATTATTAGAGTAAACTACATCGTTCGTCCTTGTGGTTTGCGTTGACCGACGAGTTTCGTCCTTTGACCGAAAAATGCACCGTTCGTCTCTAAATGCAAAACGTTATGTATCGTTGGTCCTTCACTTTAACGGGTCACACTAATTGTCGTTAAATCCCTCATGTGCCATGCACATGAGGTTATAATGGTCATTTTACACTTAATTTCATCTCTTCCATTCAATTCATATCTATATCATATGCAGAAAATAACAATCGTCATCATATTTAACCATCAAAAGTTCAAAACCATTCAATTCTTTATCTTCTTCACTCATAATCACCATCTTACATTATCTACCAAGCTTCAATTGACCACTACCATCATCTTAAAAAAAATTCAACTAACTCTCATAAATCCCATATACTATGAATTTTTTCTCATTATATACTGTTACAGAAAACACAAAATACCAATTATTAAAATCTTAAATAACCATGTCATTAGTTTATTATGATTTCAAAAGTTCAAACTTCAAAGTATATTAAAGATAGAGATAACTCTTTTATATGTGGTCACAAGTCAGTGACTTGTTTGATCCACTGGAAACAAAAATGTTATGTGGTCACACGCCACACATTTTTTTTTCTTACACAACCATAGCCACCAAGAACTTTATTACAACAATATTATTACAACAATTTCATTATTACAACAATCTTTTTTATTTTCTTCACTCAACCAAATCTCAAACATAGATCTATTTTTAAATTTTTTTTAACTCTTTTATCTCTTTGTCACACAAATATTTTTTTTAACTCTCACGTGAACTCAGATTACAAAACCCAACTGAAAATGGATTCGATTAATGATCTTATAAAATTCACGGGTAAGTTTTTATTTGTTGTTTTTGATAGATCGATGATGGGTTTCTTAGATCTCTAAGGATCTTTGATATTTTCGATGATGGTGGTGTGTTGACGGGGTTGAGTGGTGGTGATCACAGAGGCGGCGGTGTGTGTGGATGGTGGTAGCAGCGTGACAGATCTGGGCGGAGGTGTTGATATTTGACAATGATTTGAACCTGGATAGATTTGAAGTTGTTTGTGTGTTTAAAAAAAGTTTGGTGAATGTAAAAATGGTTTTAATGGTTAAATATGATGATGATTGTTATTTTTTGCATATGATATAGATATGAATTGAATGGAAGAGATGAAGTTAAGTGTAAAATGACCATTATACCCTCATGTGCATGGCACATGAGGGATTTAACGACAGTTAGTGTGACTCGTTAAAGTGAAGGACCAACGATACATAACGTTTCGCATTTAGGGACGAACGGTGCATTTTTTTCGGTCAAAGGACGAAACTCGTCGGTCAACGCAAACTACAAGGACGAACGATGTAGTTTACTCTTATTATTATTATTATTATTATTATTATTATTATTATTATTATTATTATTATTATTATTATTATTATTATTATTATTAGAGTAAATTACACCGTTCGTCCTTGTGGTTTGCGTTTACCCCAGGAGTTCGTCCTTTGACCAAAAAAGTTGCACCGTTCATCCTTAAGTGGCAAACGTTATGCGCCATTAGTCCCTCCCTCTAACGGAGCCCACTAACGGTCTGTCAAAACCAAGATCCGGACTCAACTAGAGTATATAATAACAATGATTGAACATGCACAGCGGAATAATAAGAACACAATCAAAGTTACCAACAAGGTTTTTCTAATAAAACAATGATCCTCTATGGATCTTTTCACCCTCTCTAATGAGGTTTTTCTTTAATGTTTTTGTCAAGTATATGTTCAATACATAAGACTTAAGCTCCTTTTATACACAAGGAACTCTAATCCCTTTCTAGGGAAACGAACAAGCATGCAAGCATGCAACTAAATATTGTTTTAACCCATACATAGAATAATTATGGGAAAAACTCTAAACAAGCCCATGCTAACCTTGGGCAGTACAATAGTAAATATGGGCTAACATATAAATAATTAAACTCAAGCACGCTCTACACTGATTCATTATTTCAGCAGAATCACAGCTTCACTGCTTCAGCAGATTCCACGGCTCACTGCTTCAGCATAATCCATTGTTTCTCGATCAGCAGAATCACAGTTTCACAGAAATCCCAACAATCCTCCCCTAAACTGGAATTTGACTTGGTTAAGTTCCAGTTTCCTAACCTTGATAGATCTTTAGAGACTGCAGTACTAGAGGATTGTTCTCAAACATCAGTAGCAAAGAACCAGAAATAATCTCATCTCTATGATGACCAAACTTTGAAACGCCAGGTCTTTGCAGCAACAAAAGACATAGTGTACATCAATACTCATTAGTTGCATACTATTCTCATCACATCCAGGTGTGTTAACTCCTGTGAGAGGTGAATCATTGAAAATTATGGATTTGATGTCTCTTTACCAATAGCCATCACTACTGGAGTAGCCAAATGTTTAAGCTCGAAAACCATGGTACACTGATAACCATCTGATTTATTGGCAAACCAGCAACCATAAACGGATTTGACATGTCTTTACCTGGAGCCGTTTGCTCAGGACTAGCCAACTCTTTGATGGAATGCCGTCATCATCATGGTGAGTTGATTACCATTTATGGATTTCCGCAGCCTTTACCACAAGCCATAATCTTGTGGGCTAGCCAACTCTTGTGTCAGAAAGACATGGTGAGATGAAAACCATGAGTGGTGTAGTAATGAACCAACACCAAAACCTGCAAGCAAGAGATAGTAGAAACTGAACACAGACAGGTTAGAGTGTTGTTGTTGTTTTTTTTTTTTTTTTTTTTAAATAAAACTAAGAAGAAATAGAAATAACCAAAACATGTACAAGATACCATCAAGCAGCAGCAGAAACCAAAGACAGTTGTAGTGTCAGCAGAAACACTAAGCCTCCCCTTAGGCGTATGAGGATCCAACAGCTGCAAAAATGGTTAGAAAACAAAAATACAACAATAAGCCTCCCTTTAGGCTTATGCCTCCCCTCAATCAATGCACCTGACAAAGACTATTGTTCTTGGGTACCCAGAATGAACCTTTCCTTTGAGTTTTCCAAGAATAACATGTTGAGGGCTTAACAACAGTTGCCACACTAACTCCACCATGTGCCTTATTCATATGAGATACATAAGGTGTATATGACTGAAAATAAGAACTTTTAGGTCTATAGGGCATAAGCCTAGCCTTACTGTTCCACCATCCAGTAGTAACTGGTGAAGAATATCCTCCACCAGAGGGAACTGGAAAAGGCCTATTAACCCTGTCAGCAGAAACAGATGCATACACCTTTGGTTTACCAGAAGGAACTGATTTACCTGCTTTCACATGAGCAACTTTGGGAACAAATGGAGGAATACTAGCAACATTAGTCCATGTGGTTCTAGAAGTCTTATGGCCAGAGGAAACACCCATCTTTTTCTCATGATGATCACAGTCTATAATAAGATGGAGTTTACTACCACACACAAAACAAGATTTCTTCTTAAAAGGCTTATTCTTAACACAACTTTGTTTATTATATTTAAACTTATCAGGAACAAAACTAGAAGCAAAATTGTGTTTAACAGAATAAGTAGCTGTCTTTGTTTTGGGCTCATCATCAGCTACTTTGGGCTTGGGTGTAGTCTTGGGTGTGTGCCTAGGTGAGTCAGACTTTTCACTTGAATCAGATGAGGCATAGACAGTGGACTTTAGGTCTGACGACTTGTCACTTTTAGAGCAAGAGACAGAGTCATTAGTTTGGCCACTAAGGTCTGGCAAGTCACTTGACTTTTTGCCATATAAATGGTGTGATCCATCAAAGTCTACTGGAATGGACAGGTCAATGGGCATGTGTTCACCTCTAATAGGTCCACGTACAGCATGTAATTCACCTTCTTTAACAAAATTAGCTAATCCTGCTGGTGTAGACTTACGAGTGTCATCCCTAGCTTCTATTCCTACATACTTCTTAAAGCCTAAACCTACAGAAGTATTAGGATTTTGACTAGCATAGATGTGACTAGCTAACTTATTTCCATTCAATAACCATTCCTTATGCCTAGCAATTTCCTCATCTAGTTTCTCTTTTAGCACTTTGTTTTCAGACACTACAGTAGCTTTTTCTTTCTCAGTGCGCTTTAAATTAATTCTAGCAAATTCTAGATCACTTTCTAGCACCCTAATCTTTTCATCATAAGCCACTTGATTCTTTTGAAACCAAACTTTTTGTCTTTCTAATGTTTTTAAAGCATGTTTACAAGCTTCATTGTCAACATAGCATGCATTATATTTAGGTTTCATTTCATCATAGGCTTCCTTAAGTTCATTATATCTCTCTTTACAACCAAAAACACAAGTATGTACCTGAGAGATGCCCATGAAAGCAATTAGCGGACTGGCAAATTCTTCAGCATAACCTTTAGCATCAACTTCCTTGCTCATCTTCTTGAATTCTGCCTTTCCTCCATACCTTGCTTTGAGAGCATTCCATATAAGACTTGCATCATCCATATAGCGAAAATCTGCTACATGATCAGCAGGAATAGATTTAAGCAAGATAGTTCTGGCCTTTGACTCTCTTTGTACAGCAATCTGTTCATCTGCAGTCGTTGGAGGAAGAATAATGATGTTTCCATCACAATCACTTTTAATCCTTTTCAAACTGTTGCCATTTTGGATCACCTTCCAGATATTCATATCATTATTCATGATCTAGTGTTCCATCTTCTTAGCCCAGACCTCGTACTCATCATCCATCAAATAAGGAAACATAACATTATCCCTATTATTATCAACTTCTGCCATTTTATGAGATAACAGTAGTCACAAAAATATGTCAACCTGTAAAGACAGTAACTCCTGAATTATCAGACTTCATGATCAAATAATCAGTATAATCTGTATATTATCCTCTTCCAAGACAGTAGAAATCACTGATTATTATTCTCGAGTGAACCAATGTGTGACATGCTCCACGTGATACACCAGTAACTACTAACCAATCAACACTTTGCACATGAACAGATCAAGTAAATATATTCAATAGCCCCACGTGAACTTCACTTCAGCAGTAACCAGCCAAAAAGTTGACCAATCAAAATGAATTCCACCGTAACATACATGCACCACACTCCACTGAATCAAAATATAATACTTAACCTTTCGAATATTTTATTTTCAGCAGTAATGAATGATAGTCAAATAATAGAACATGAAAACAACAGCTACTTGTGAAGACACGTGACCAAGTGTTTCGAGAATAATTATTCTTCTAAAGCAAGCCAAGAATAGTGACCAAGTGTTTCAGATAATTCAACCACTCACAGATATGCGCCAATACAGTACACTTCAACTTCAGTACAAACAAACCATCAATATTAGCCAAATAAAAGAAATCCCCACATGACCACATGTATATCCACGTGACCAATCAAGAAATTCACTTCCACATGTGATCGATGAAAACCAGTACAATTTAATTAGCCCCACGTGATGAATCAAACGCTACCGATCAAATAGCCAATCAACAACCAATACTAATTTGACTAGTATATATTGAATCCAAACAAGGTTCCCACATGATCAGTAAAAGAAGGATCGACCCCACATGATGAATCATATAACGCAACAATATTTAATTGTACCAACAGTAATTTGAACCAATCACAATAGTACTACGTTTTCGCCACATAAAAGTCAAACAAACAAATCCGATAAAGGAATAACGATTACCTCATAATTTTATTTTCTTTGAATCTGCTCCTGTCGGCAATAAAACCTTCAATAGGAAAACCTTATAAACCCTAGATCGAGAGCCACCCGCTCTGATACCAATTGTCAAAACCAAGATCCGGACTCAACTAGAGTATATAATAACAATGATTGAACATGCACAGCGGAATAATAAGAACACAATCAAAGTTACCAACAAGGTTTTTCTAATAAAACAATGATCCTCTATGGATCTTTTCACCCTCTCTAATGAGGTTTTTATTTAATGTTTTTGTCAAGTATATGTTCAATACATAAGACTTAAGCTCCTTTTATACACAAGGAACTCTAATCCCTTTCTAGGGAAACGAACAAGCATGCAAGCATGCAACTAAATATTGTTTTAACCCATACATAGAATAATTATGGGAAAAACTCTAAACAAGCCCATGCTAACCTTGGGCAGTACAATAATAAATATGGGCTAACATATAAATAATTAAACTCAAGCACGCTCTACACTGATTCATTATTTCAGCAGAATCACAGCTTCACCGCTTCAGCAGATTCCACGGCTCACTGCTTCAGCATAATCCATTGTTTCTCGATCAGCAGAATCACAGTTTCACAGAAATCCCAACACGGTCGTTAAGTCTTGTAAACCTGAGGGTATAATCGTCATTTCAACACCATAAGGACGAACGATGCAAGGACGAACAGTGTAGTTTACACTTTTTGTCCGTTTTTTTACGTTTTCGTCCGTTTTCTTACGTTTTCTTACTTTTAACTCCGTTTGTTACGTTTTCGTCCGTTTATTTACGTTTTCGTCTGTTTTCTTACGTTTTCGTCAATTTTTTAATGTTTTCATCTGTTTTTTTACGCTTTACTTCGTTTTTTTTACGTTTTCGTCCGTTTTCTTACGTTTTCATCCGTTTTTCATCCATTTTTATACGTTTTTGTCCGTTTTAATACGTTTTCTTCCGTTTTTCTTACGTTTACTCTGTTTTTTTACGTTTTCGTCTTTTTTACGTCTTCATCCATTTTCTTACGTTTTCGTCCATTTTCTTACGTTTTTGTCTGTTTTTCTTACGATTTACTCTGTTTTTTTTACGTTTTCGTCAGTTTTTTTTACATTTTCGTTCATTTTCTTACGTTTTCGTCTATTTTTTTTACGTTTTCGTCCGTTTTCTTTCGTTTATTTACGTTTTCGTCTGTTTTCTTACGTTTCTGTCCATTTTTTATCTTTTCATTCGTTTTTTTACGCTTTACTCTGTTTTTTTACCTTTTCATCCGTTTTATTACGTTTTCGTCTTTTTTTTTACGTTTTCGTCCGTTTTCGTCTGTTTTTTTTACGTTTTCTTACGTTTTCATCCGTCTTTTTATGTTTTCTTCCTTTTTTCTTACGTTTTACTATGTTTTTTACGTTTTCGTCTGTTTTTTTACGTTTTCGTCCGTTTTCTTCTGTTTTTTTACGTCTCAAAACGTAAAACGTAAGAAAACGAATGAAAACATAAAAAAACCGATGAAAACGTAAAAAAAAAAGTAAAACGTAAGAAAACAGACGAAAACGTAAATAAACGTAAGAAAACGGACGAAAACGTAAAAAAACGAAGTTAAAAGAAAGAAAACGTAAGAAAACGGACGAAAACGTAAAAAAACTGATGAAAACGTAAAAAAACAGAGTAAAACGTAAGAAAACAGACGAAAACGTAAGAAAAAGGACGAAAACGTAAGAAAACGGACGAAAACGTAAGTAAACGGACGAAAACGTAAAAAAATAGACTAAAACGTAAGAAAATGAACGAAAATGTAAGAAAATGGACGAAAACGTAAAAAAACATAGTAAAACGTAAGAAAACAGAGTAAATCGTAAGAAAAACAGACAAAAACGTAAGAAAATGGATGAAAACGTAAAAAAGACGAAAACGTAAAAAAAACAGAGTAAAACGTAAGAAAAATGGAAGAAAACGTATTAAAATGGACAAAAACTTATAAAAACGGATGAAAACGTAAGAAAACGGACGAAAACGTAAAAAAACGGAGTAAAGCGTAAAAAAATTGACGAAAACGTAAGAAAACAGACGAAAACGTAAATAAACGTAAGAAAACGGACGAAAACGTTAAAAAACGGAGTTAAAAGTAAGAAAACGGACGAAAACGTAAGAAAACGGAAAAAACAGACAAAAAGTGTAAACTACACCGTTCGTCCTTGCACCGTTCGTCCTTATGGTGTTGAAATGACGATTATACCCTCAGGTTAACAAGACTTAACGACCGTTAGTGGGCTCCGTTAGAGGGATGGACTAATGGCGCATAACGTTTGCCACTTAAGAATGAACGGTGCAACTTTTTTGGTCAAAGGACGAACTCCTGCGGTCAACGCAAAACACAAGGACGAACGGTGTAATTTACTCTTATTATTATTATGAATGTGTAGCAAAATGATCTCAAATGAAAGATGATAAAATATCAAAAGTTTTCATACAAGCTGTTTAATAACTATTTTTATTACTTTGTATATTTTTATAACGTGTTTAGATGTTTTTTTAGGAGATATTATAAACTTTCAGAATAAATTCATAATAGTATGTAAAAAGTGAGAAGACTACAAGGATATATTGTATTCATTAATTATTAATTAATAGGGAGAGAGTTCTTATGATAGGAGAGAGAAAAAGTAAGAAAGAGAAGTGTATTTCAAAAGAAATAAAAATATGAAAAAGAAAAAAGTTTGTTAGATGAGAGTAAAAATTTATTTATTCGTAATACGTCTCAATTGATTCGCAACATGTCATTTTTATCTTGTTTTTTTTAAGTTATAGCAACTCTTTTAAGTTAATGGAAAATCTTTCATTAAAAATATATTACGATATTTAAAAAAAAGAAAAGAAAAAACGTTTATTGATATAATTTGTTTGATGAATTTTTTTTCAACTTTACATATATATCTAAAAAACGAGTGTTTCAACAGAGGGCATAAGTGATAATTCAAATGTAAAGGTGATGTATTTTCATCTGTTCACATTTTGAGTCTTAGATTAAATAAGAAGATACAAAGTTGAATCAAGTTAAAATAAGTGGTATATCAGTCTCAAAAGGGAAAATTTCCTTAAAAATATAGATACGGGTTTCCATTTTACTTATTTTTATTTCTACACTACCTTTTTCCAATGTTGCACAAATCGCGAATTGGTAGTCGGGTGGTCGACCTCTTTGTAGCTTGTAATCAGTCTAGGCAGGATTAATCAGTAATTAATGAAATTGACATTTTTGTCAGATTTTGCCATTTTTGGTATTTCTGGCGAGTTTTGAGTATTTCCGGCAAGATTTTCCTTAAAAACACATCTTGTAATAGATAGAAACAACGACTATAAATGATTAAAAACTAGTTTACGACGAGTTTTGGGTATTTTCGGCAAAATTTGCAAGTTTTATCAAATTTGACCATCGTTGACAATGATTGACTGATTTACACAAATCGAAAAAATTGATATCCCAATAACGCATAAACGGCGATTAATCAACGTCGCATATATATATATATATATATATATATATATATATATATATATATATATATATATATATATATATATATATATATATTTTTTTTCAACATTGCTATTTTTTATTACTAGAAAACGTGTCCTAATTTATGTAAACCTTCTACAATCGAATGAGTATAACTAAGAGGTGTCAGAAAGGAGGTCAAAATAGATTTATTTATTGAAGGTAAAACGTGAAAATGACTTATTTAAGTAATAAGCTGATATTGGCCCAACTTATTATTTAACGTATAATTGATATGTGAGAGATGAGTATACGTTAAGATTAAGTTAAAACGATTTTTAGCATTAGAGGACTAGGTGGAATGGTTTTAAAATTTTAAACCTTTCTTGCGTTGGAGCTGCTTTAAGATATACTACATAAATACTTGTAAATAATTTTTCCCGTAAAGATTATTTTTATTATTCAATCCAAAATATGGATTTTATTACGGTTCAACGTATGGTAAAAAGCCTAGTTGGATACGGTTATCACCTCATCATGTACGAGGAAATAAGATACAATCAAGTTAAAGGAATTTTATTCACCAATATAAAATGGGAAGTGGAAATACTAGTTGATTTCATTTATAGAATGGTAAATAAACATTAGTTTCTTAAAACGTAGGAGTTGTCAATTTCATTTAACCTATCAAGATTGCTCATTAAACATTTAAATATTGCCCAACAGTTTTAATAACGAAATTATTTCTGTAGAACTAAAGGAATGTCTATATTCGTAAGCTAAAAATACTGTAACAATCTTTTAAGAGCTAGAAAAAACCAATACATTCCAACTCGCCGCACATGGAAACAACCATTGATTGGGAAGTAAACACTCGAAGATCTATTTCGACAATGGATCATTTTCGTGGTTTTGTCTTTTATATACTACGGGAATTTCTACAGTAACCATGAAAGTAACGATACATGATAACTTGTGCTATGAGGAGCGATGATATTTTTTTGTAATCATATACATAAATCAAATATAGGTGGCAACTGAACATTAAATTGAGTTTGGTATAACGCTTGAATTTATTTTCTTAAAGCTACTAAATAATGATATTCGTTAAGTAAGTTATATAAGGAATAAGAAAATGGAAGAAAACCAAAACGGACCAATTAAAGGGTGTTCATTTGGATGGATTCGTCAATCCGTTTTTATAGATCGATGAACCAACTAATTTCCATAAGCCGTGCTAGTTTAGATTTATGTATAATTAGTATTGTTGCTTGTTTACATAATAAAATATTGTTAGGCTGTTTGCAGCAAAGAAGAAACGATCAATCAACTTACCAATCGCTATCGATCGTTCCTAGTGTGGCATGAATTCACAATCGATTGATCGTCACTTTTTTTGGCTTAAGGGTCGTGCAGATGACCTTCATTCTTTCAAGTAAATGTGTGTTGTTTTGTAACGTTGGGAACTTGGCCTGGGACAAAAATAAATAAATAAAATAAAATAAAAAATGTTACCGTTTGGAAATCAAAAATAAAAAAATAAAAAAATTTGAAACTTACCGTTAGGAAAAAGACATCATATCTTATTTCACACCAATTGACCCATCTTTGCCCGAATTACAACGACAAAAAATGCAGGAAATCAAGAAAATCAAAGCATGCTACGACCTAGATTATTAATTTAAGTTTTTAATAAGTACTGTAATGTTTTACTTTTATTTGAATTAAGAATTAAGATCATTTGAGGACAAAGTATTCTTTACATACCAAAGGATCAATCACCACCCTCCATCTTCCCTCCATTTATATTTGATTTAATCTCAACAATTTAAAAAACCCGCTTTCATCATTTTTTTTTTTCAAATATTAATATCTTTCAAACTGTTAATCGTTAAGCAAAAAAAAAATATATATATAAAAATAAAATACCATTACGACAAGAATGTAATTATCTTTCTATAGACAGGCACTTGTACTTTCGACAAATTTTTTTTCGCGTTTTTCACCTTTTTTTACATTTTTTTTCGTTACTGAAATTTGCATTAAAAAATCACATGTGATTAAACACTAATTTGAATATCACATGTGATGTTAATGTTAAATCATATATGATATGTGATTTAACACTAATATTACATGTAACATCATATATCATTGTTGTTAAAAATATTGTTTTATAGATAACTTTCCATAAGCCTTGGTTTTATCCCACTAGATTTTCCAGGCAAGGTTTTCCTTGCCTGAAAAATCTAGTGGGATAAAACCAAAGATAAGAGAAAAAGAGTGCAGCGTGTATTATCTCAATCTGATGACTACATCACTTGTACTCTTTGAGTGGGTACATCCCAGTGTTGTGGTTGAGTTTCCTAAATGTTAAGATATAAAGTGCTTTGGTAAATAGATCCGTCATATTGACGCTTGAACGAGCCTATCAAAAATAATATCACCATTCTTTTGTAAGTCATGACTGAAAAAGAACTTTGTATGTTTTGTCTTATGTATGGTTGGATGAACTAGCCGCGATTGTTTGATTTTCCGAAGGTTATGAAATTGCACTACTATCACTCGTAAATACATGTCCAGTTTGAGACCGACCATTGTGAGGATCAGACATATATCCTACATCTACAAAACCAACTAAACTAGTTTTGATGGGTTAGTAAATATAAACCCATATCTCTTGCACTTTGAAGATATCGCAATATGTGCTTGATTCCATTCCATTGATTTGTTCAATTTGATCAATTAGTATTCTCGAGAATTTCAAATCATAACACGTGATTCATGCATTCTATATTCCTAAAGGATTATGAATATAAAATGAGATATTGTTTTATTATATTAGACACATACAACAAGTTTCTCAAATTGTCAGACATAACATTAATTTTACTTTCTCATAACATTCATGTATATGGATTTCAAGTCCTAATAATCATGTCTCGTCATAAGACTTCAACATTTCATTAGTTACTTGCATCTTTACATTATTTGGCCATTTATTCATACATCTGCACTACTTGCAGGTATCCTAGGTCCTCACCTTATTTATACAATATTTATCATGCCCATTATTGTATACTATAGTATTATTGATGTCGATTCAGTTCTTTTTTATTCATCACTCTACGAGACATTGCATTATATCATTTATTGAGATCTCATAGCTTTTTACGTAGCTGGGGTTTTTTTCAATTACCTCCATGTCTAGTACTCCCTCCGTCCCAAAATTATAGTCCCCGTTTGACTTTTTCGGTCTTTCTATCACAACTTTGACCTTATGTATTTTTGTTTGTGTTATATAATACTCGATGCAAATTATATGAATGGATTGTGTTTCAAATGTATTTTCATTTGGTATAATTTTCATCAACTATTATATAACACAAAAAAGAATATTTAAGGTCAAAGTTGAAAAGAAAGACCGAAAAAGTTAAATGGGGACTATAATTTTGGGACGGAGGTAGTATCTATTTAGGAGACTATTATGGGATCTTTATTAACTCGATTCGACCATCTTAATTTTATTGCTGCATTTTATCTCTTCATTCGAGGACTTTTATTTATAATAGATTAGTCTATCACGTTGCAGACGTGCCATAGACTCACTACAACCATTGGTTTTACCATTGGGACACATATAGTAATTGGAGCATTAGCAGTATATATATAATGTAAAACCCTAAAATCCGGATTTAAAATTTTTGCATATAATTTGAAATTTTTACCTAAGTTGTGAATTAATAAAATGTTTAAACTATATGTTGTATGATAGATATACCTAATGTGAAATTAACCTATGGTAACAAGCTAAATATAAATTGTAACGCTTCCTAAAATTATCCATGTATGTCACACGACTTGGATTCTTTTTTATACAACCTTTGTACACGTTTCTTTTGCATCCAAACTTCACACGACACAACTAATAAATTATTACTTAAAGTTAAAGGGAATTTGGGCTATACTTGATCCACTAAATTGCCCTATAATTCCCCCCCCCCCACTCTTTATTTCGGCCCTTATTCTCCTCCTCACAAAATTCGGCATTTCATCTAAAAAAAAAAAAAAAAAAACGACAAATTAACCCTAAACTACAAAACCGATAGCCCCTCCTCCTCCATCAACGAATTTCACACAGCCCTAAACCACGTTTGTTCTCTCAAGACCAAGGAAGAAGAAGGTATTGAAGATAGCCTTGTTGATTGGTGATTCGTGGCCTTGTTTTCTCTCTTAATCTCTCCTTAATGCGGCTAATTAGGTATTTTTGAATCCCTCTTTGTTTATCTCTTCCATGCGACGTACATACACTCATGAATACAAAAAAAAAATTGATACGGGGCGTATGAGATTAATTGGGATGAATTAGGGTTTTGGAAATTCATGATTTTATGTGATGCTTGTTTGCCGTGATTGCCACATTAATTTGTGATATGTTGTGTGGGTGTTGTGTTTTGATTAGAGGGAGTTTAAGACATCTTACGTGAAATATAATGGTCTCGGGTATGTTTGTATAAGTAAACATGTTATATATTGGCTTAAAACGGGGTTTTGATCGGGACAGCTTTGTAACCTGAAATTATATGCGTTATAGCTCGAGTCCCACAAGTTATTAATTATGGGTTTTTACTTTTAAACTAGTTTTATGTCTTACTTAAGTTTTTCAATTAATTTAAGTAAATTTGGAGTTGTTTAGGTCGTGTTTTGAATTTTATGGGTTCATGTGTCAAAGCTAAATTTTGAGTACTTAATTTCAATATAGCTTTTGATTTTTCATTTTCAAACCAAAGGGATTTTAGAACTCTCCTTTTATAGTATTGATATTTAAGATGTTGGTGATTTTCTGGAATTTTTGAGGATTTTTCCAAGGTGTTTAAGTAGGTCTAATAAACGTAAACTTTTGGGGTATACCTCCTGTGCACTTTCTGGATAGACCCGGAAATATGAATTTTTAAACCACACTTAGGCTTTGAAATAAAATTTGCAAATTTTTTTGAAACTAGCTAACTAATAGGGGAGCACCTGGGAATTTTCGCTGAATTTTTAGAGTACTTTTTGATGGGTCAATAAATTCTTATACAACTGGTCCAGATGTGAAGTAAAAGAAATAAAAGACGCAATGAGAACATCAATAAGTAAAACACCTACAAAAGTAAGAGAAGCTTATAAAATGAATACGTTTGTAATTGTTAGCTGTACATTTGTGTGGTGTATCCTTGATTGAAGATGTGATTAGCTGTAGATTGGCTCGACATTAAAAGTGTAGATAGGCTCCACATTAATAGTGATTAGTAATTGATAGGCTATACAATAAAGGGTAATTGCATTTACCCTAAATAGGACAAGCTTTGTAATCTATTTATTTCACATGTATTATTGGGATGTAACAAACAAGACAATACAACACAAGCTTTCATGGTATCAGGCTTGGTTTCCCTGAAACGATCCTAACAAAATCAGCCTTGCCGCCTAAACAGTCGGCTTTTCTTCTCTACCCCTCCTTCAAAATACTTAACCGTCATCACCACCATGACCAGCAACCCACCACCACCACCTCCCGCTCTCACACTATTTGAAAAGCTTTATGCGGTGCACAACATCAACAACCTAATACCGGTCAAACTTGATCTTGATGAATTAAACTACTCATCATGGTGCTACTTTTTCAAAATCCACTGCAGCAACTTCAGAGTCCTAAAGCACATCGAAGGATCAAAGGAAGCTGCTTCACCGACAGAAGAGTGGCTCACGGCTGACTCCATTGTCAAGTCGTGGATCATTCTTACATTGTCCCTTTTCCTTCAACGAAGGTTCATCAAACTCAACCCTAAAATGGCTCTCGATGCATGGCAACAAGTTGAGACCCCCTTTCAAGACAACAAACGCACACGAATGGTCGCTTTAAAAGGCGAATTACGTATGCTACAAATGGGAGAACAAAGTTCTGAAGAATACTTCTCCAAAATCGATTCCATCATCACCTTGCTCAATGATCTCGATTCGGACATCAGTGAATACGATGTTGTTACCTATGCCATAAATGGTTTAAGCGAAAAATTTGGCAGCCTTGCCCAAATCATCGCTCACAAGGATCCTTTTCCTACTCTTACTACCATGCGGTCGATGGTTACAACTGAAGAGATGCGCCTTCAGACTAAGCAGCCCACTATGTCCACAAACACCACGTCAAGTGCACCACAAGCTTTGTTATCCGTGTCACAAAATCGTGGACAAGAAACTAGAAGCAACAAGGATCGTGACCCTCGTAACACCAACAAGACCGAGGTATGTCGAAACTATGGTCGCGGTTTTTGTCGATGGGGTATGAATTGTAGATACATACACGACTCTAATCGTGTAACTACTTCTACTTCTGCTGGTAACTCATGTACTAATGGGATACAAAACAATTCACGGTCAAACCTTTCACCACAAAATGTTGCTACTGGTTTAGGCCGGTGCTGGTGGGCTCCACTTAATGGGCCAACAATAGTTGTTGGCTTTACTTCAGGCCCAAAACCAACTACTAGCCCAATATGGTTTGAATACCCCTTTGGGTCACACGCATGTCCAAGCTACTTCTTTGTTGGGCTCCAGGCCCACGTTACCACCTGAATTCGCATCACAAGCCCAACATGTGACCCTCACTCCTCAATAACAGGCCTTTTACGCTGCTTCGATTCAAGGCTTGGTTACCTCACCCGCACCTCCTGGTCAAGCTATGCTTCTACCTCAAGCTTTTAGCACCATGACACTTCAGGATCAGTCGGATCTGAATTGGAACATGGATAATGGTGCGTCCTCTCATCTTAACTCCTTTGCTACTAACCTTAGTATTATTTTTAATTCTTGTATTTATCCATCTTTTCAAGTTGGTGACGGGAAATCGATTCCCGTTACCAACTCGGGCCGAACCTGTTGGAATCACTCCTAACTTGTATTTCAAGTGTTAGTAATTAATATGTAATAGGTTACTTAAACTAGGCTTTTATGTTTGTATTAATGGCAAGGCTTACGTAGAAAGCCCATGAGCCTTGGCCCAAGTCCAATAATGAAGGAATGGACTAGACATGTTGCCCTAGCTCCCTTCCCCTATAAATACTTGTGTAAACCTTCATTTGAAGGTTGGTTGTTCACTTCTCAATATATCCTACGCATAAAATTTATCCATATTCATACGTGTGTGTTTGTTTAGTGTTCAACCGATCACCTTTACCTTTATTTCTTACATATTGATCCTTGTGTTAACTTATAGTGACCTAACAATGGTATCAATCGCCATCTAGTTGGGTGAAACACTTTTTTTTGAAGTTCATTCCATACGCGTGGGTTTTTTAGCGTACTAAACTTTCATACGCTTAAAGCTTTGGTTTTTACACTTGTAAACTCAAGATTCTTGTGGTTTAAGGTTTATTTAGTGTTAAAGTTTAAGTTTTTTGCATCAAGTTTCAAACTTTACGCGTGTAGATTAGTTTTAAGATTGGTTTTGATTCATGTGTACTATTATACGCGTAAGCTGAAAAGAAGTTTTGGATCATCAAGTTGTAAAATTTATTGTTATTTTGGTGATTTTGAAGTTGTTTCATCATTAAAATCGGGTTACAAAACACTTTTTTGGGCATAAAAATCAGTTTTGGTAAAATTTGGTACTTTCTACGCCTAGTAAAACCCTAGTTTTACGCGTAAGGTTTAAATCCTAAGTCAGTCTACGCCTAGCAGTTTCCTACGCATAAGCTTTTCTGCCTTTGATCTTCGAAGCTTTTGGTTTACTCAGTGTTTTCTTGCTTGGATAAGCCTGAAAACACTTCGAATTTTGATATCTTTTACATTTGGATAAGTGTAAAGGATTTTTAGGTAAAACTCTAGTTTTACGCATAGGCATAAAAGCTTACGAGTAAACACTTTTAGCCTAAGTCTTTCCTACGCATAAGCTTATCACACGCCTAAGGAAATATTACGCATAAGGTTCTTACTATTAAGCCTTTGGTTTACGCTTAAGCCTAAGTTTTATCTAAAGTTTACGCGTAAGCAGGATTTACACCTAAGCTTCTATCTACGCATAAGAAGGGAATTACGGGTAAGCCATTTTCTACGCCTAAGCTGGTTTTCTACGCCTAAGTGCACTTCATCAACAAGTTTTCATTCGACTACAAAGATCCATCATCAACACAAGTTTCAAGATGTCTCAACCACCATACTCTCATTAATTTCCTCATGAGTATCCTCAACAACAACAACAATATCAACAATATCCTCCACCATCTCAACAACGATTGCAACAATTTCAACAACAATTTCAACCGCCATCTCAAATGTACTTTCCTCAAGGAGCAAACCCTCTTCCACCACAGATGCCTCAACCAAACCCTCATCAACAAGTTCAACAGTGTAACTACTTCCAATATCAGTATCCAGCAAAGTATGCTATGAATGTCACAACGCAAAGGGAACCTTCTTGGTTTGCAAAACAACAAGATCATACTAACACACCTTGGGTTATCACACCACTTCCTGAGTCCTCTTCTAACCCCCGACACAATGTTGCACAAATTAATGGTCCTTTACCTTCCTTTAGTGAAGTAAAATCATTACCCGAACGATGTCAAGTTCTTAAATATTTTGATACATTCATGTCTGACATCAAACTTTTGTTATGTGAAATTGAAGTTAATTCTGAAATAAAAGATGAACATTTTCAATCGCCATATGCGCGAAATCAAAGAGATATTTTTAGAAAAGACTTTTACCCCAGGTCCGAAATTTGAAAATGTGTGCAATCTATTGGGATCGGGATCTTCAGAAGGAGATTGGGCTTATGAAAATAATTTTCGAGAAAACAGAAACATCGATTTCAAATACTAAACGTAAAAAGAAAATGTTAAGAAATCATGTTGATCGACTCTTGAAAGATGTTATCTGTGCTGATACCATCAATGTGGTGTTATTACATACGGTTGCATATGCATTTGACTATATTGATGTTGACTCTGTTGATAATGTTGAGAATATCGATAATGTGCCGCAAATCGAGTCTTTAAAAATTGAAAATGAGCGTCTGTTAAATGAACTTTCGAATGCAAAACGTCGTCTTCAATGGTGTCAAAAAGATTGTCAAAATCAAGAACTTGCTTTGCAAAAAAAAAATCAACCAGTTGCGTGAAAAATCTTTCGATCCAAAACTTGAACAACTGGATGATGACAACGTGTCTTTAAAATGTCAAATTTCAAAATATGAACAAGAAATTGCCAAAGTCAAAACTGAATATGGTGTCATATTTGATTTGCTCAAAAAGACTCGTGCTAAGGCATCACAAGAACTCGATAATCATCTTGAATACACTAAAGAAGTCTTAAACGTTAGTGGAAACATTCGCTCTGAAAATCAAGAATTGCTGCATACTATTGTTGAGTTAAAAGCAAAGTTAGGGAAGTATGAACAAGATAAGTCTAGTAACACGAATGTTCTTGCACCTGGAATGTTTAAAATTGACACTAAAATGCCTAATGACAAACCACAAGATACTAATGTGCTTCCTTCCACTGATACATGAATAGTTGCCTCTTTTCCCAATGTTAGCACTTCACAACTTAAGAGCAAAAAAAGGAAGAATATGAAGTTGCAACGTAAGAGAAGAACAATAAAGACGTCTAAAGTAGAAGAACATCTTAGGACTTTGAATAAAACTTATGTTGCACCCACTTTAGACATTGAATTAGACAGATGTAATAGACAAAGTGATGTAACGAATGCTGAACATTTAAGTACTTTGAATGTTATGTTTGAAGCATCTTGTGTTGGTTGTCGTAAAAGCATGTTTTCTGGTTGTCATGATAAATGTGTTGCTAAATCTATCTTATCTCGTAAGCGAAATAACAGAAAACGGATTACCTCTAGGCCCACTAATGCTTCTAAGTCTGTGCTAGGTAAACCGCCCTCTAGTATTTCTTCTACGATCATTGATGTACCCATAGAACCCACTTCACCTCCTAGCAAGAAAATATCACCTAGTGCATTCACTAAGACCAAAGCACGAACTAGTTGGACGTGGCAGAGATGGTTACAAAATACACCCGGATTTAAATGGATTCCTAAAATCATTAATATGTGTGTGTCTACTGTAACTGTAACGGAACCCTCTAACTCTTCGGATTCCACCTCTACTTTTATTCCACCTGTGTCGTCTGTGTGTAATGCAGGTGATACAAATCATCCTTTGGATTGTTGATAGCGGATGTTCCCGACACATGACATGCAATCTTAAACTGTTATCAAACTTTGTATCAAATTTCATCGGCACTGTCAGATTCGGGAATGATCACTTCGCAACTATCATGGGCTACGGAGATTACATCAATGGGAACATTGAAATTAGCAGGGTTTATTATGTGGAAGGTCTCGGTCACAATCTCTTTTCAGTCGGTCAATTTTGTGATGGAGATTTGGAAGTTGCTTTTACGGAGAAAACTTGTTTCATTCGTGATTTACAAGGAAACGGTCTCATGTCTGGAAACCGCACATCAACCCTTTACACAATCTCAATGCAAGACATGATTGCTTCATCTCCCATCTGTCTACTTTCTAAGGCAACATCTACAAAATCTTGGCTGTGGCACCGTCGACTTTCACACTTGAACTTTTAAACCATAACCAATCTTGCACGATACAAACTAGTTGAAGGTCTTCCAAGGTTTCGGTATTATAAAGATCATCTATGCTCTGCTTGTGAACAAGGGAAAAGCACTCGTGCTCACTTTCCTTCAAAGGTGGAACACAACTCTCATCATGTGCTTCATCTTCTTCACATGGATTTGTGTGGCCCGATGCGTGTGCAGACGATTAATGGCAAACGCTACATTCTAGTAATTGTTGATGACTACTCAAGATGGACTTGGGTTTATATTCTTCGAAGTAAAGATCAAGCTCCACAGATGATCATCACCTTTCTCACGAAAATTCAAGTTCAGCTTCGGAACACAGTCAGACAAATCAGAACAGACAGAGGAACTGAATTTCTAAATCAAACTCTTCGAGAATACTATGAGAAAGTGGTAATTGAGCATCAAACATCCATTGCACGGATACCAGAACAAAATGGAGTTGTTGAAAGACAAAACCGTACGTTAGTGGAAGCTGCAAGAACGATGTTGATAAATGCAAAACTTCCAGATTACTTGTGGGCAGAAGCCGTGTCAACTGCATGCTACACTCAGAACCGCTCTATGATAACTAAACGTCACAACAAAACACCTTATGAGCTTATCCATAACCGCAAACCGAATCTCAAACACTTTCATGTATTTGGGTCTCTCTGTTACCCGAATAATGATCGTGATGATTTTGGAAAGCTCAAGGCTAAAGTTGGCATTGGAGTCTTCGTTGGATACTCTGAAAACTCAAAAGGATACCGGATCTGGAATCGTCATACAAGGGAGATTATGGAAACGATTCATGCTAATTTTGATGAGCTTACATACATGGCTTCTGAGCAAAACAGCTTGGAACCTGGACATAACCGTCTAAACTTCCCCCAAACCCCATCATCAGCTGAACCAAGATTACAGCTTATTCGTCGTCAAATGGAATAGCTATTTGCTCCTCTGTTTAGTGATGATATTGATCAACGTGCTCCAGATGTATCAAATGTTTCCGCTGCTCAACATGATAATAATCCAATCCATGATACACCTGAAACAACAACAACAGTTATTGTAGCACCTCTAATTAACTCTACAACACCAGCCGAACAAACCGTATCCAATGACACTGATCCAGCTGATGATCTTCTAAATCAAGATGTACCTGCACCCACAGATTATGATCCAAATGCGTTCTTTAACCCTTTCGCTAATGAACCTGCAACTTCAGATGTTGCGGAATCATCTACAAGCCATTTGAATCTACCTAATCTGCATAATGTATATCAACATCAACCCTCCACGCATCGTTGGACTAAAGACCATCCTCTTATAAACATTATTGGAAACCCGAATCAACCAATCGTAACTAGACAATGCCTTCAGACTGACGGTGAACATTGCATTTATGCACTTACCGTTTGTCAATCTGAACCCAAAAATATTAAAGAAGCAATGACTTATGACAACTGGATTGAATCCATGCAAGAAGAACTGAATCAGTTTAAATATCTTGAAGTATGGGAATTGGTTGAACGACCAACAGGGGTCTACGTCATTGGTCTCAAAGGGATTTGGAAAAACAAGTTAGATGCTGAGGGTACGGTTATTCGAAATAAGTCACGTCTGGTGGCTAAGGGTTATAGACAAGAAGAGGGGATTGACTTCGAAGAATCATTCGCACCGGTTGCTAGACGTGAGGCTGTACGGATTTTTCTGAATGGTAAACTGAAGAAAACGGTATATGTTAGTCAGCCAGAAGGATTTGTTGATCCAGAGTTCCCTAATCATGTCTAAAAACTGAACAAGGCTCTCTACGGCCTCAACAAGCCCCTCGGGCGTGGTATGATGAGTTATCATCCTTTCTCCTATCCCATAATTTTGTCAAAGGATCGGTCGACCCAACACTGTTTATACAATATCACGGGGCACACATTTTAATCGTTCAAATTTATGTGGATGACATCATTTTTGGGTCAACCCATAAAAAGTATTCAAACGATTTTTCAAAACTAATGAAAACACATTTTGAAATGTCAATGATGGGTGAACTTACGTTCTTCTTAGGACTTCAAGTTCATCAATCACCCCGTGGTATTTTCCTAAGTCAGTCCAAATATGCTCTTGAAATTTTAAATAAACATGGAATGCAAAGCTGTGATACCTATGCCACACTAATGGCACATACCAACAAACTGGATGCTGATTTGCATGGGAAATTGGTTGACCCTACCAAATACCAAAGTATTATTGGGTCTCTCATGTATCTAACAGCCAGTAGACCTGACATTGTATTTTCTGTATATCTTTGCTCCCGTTATTAGTCAAGACCAACTGAACGTCACCTCACTGAGGCTAAAAGAATTCTCCGATACGTCAAGGGAACCATTAATTTAGGGATCTGGTATCCGAAGGATTCTGGTTTTGAACTAATAGCTTTTTCAGACGATGATCATGCAGGATGCTTAGATTCTCGGAAAAGTACTTCAGGTGGTTTGCAATTCCTTGGTGATAAATTGGTGTCATGGCAATCGAAGAAATAGGGTTGTTCATTGCTCTCCTCAACAGAAGCAGAATATGTAGCCATGTCGGCGTGTTGTGCTCAAGTCATTTGGATGAGAACACAACTCAAAGACTATGGTTACATATTTGACAGAATCCCGGTGTACTGTGACAATTGAAGTGCTATTGCGATCTCGTGCAACACTGTTCAACATTCGAAGTCAAAGCACATCGATCTTCGATATCATTTCATCAAAGAACATGTGGAAAAGGGTACTGTTGAATTATATTTTGTAGGTATCGAACACCAACTGCCGGATCTTCTTACAAAATCCTTGGCTTCTGCTAGGTTTACTGATTTGATCCACCGGATTGGCATGAGGTGTTTGACTCTAGAGGAACTGGACGAACTTTTAACACAATCTTGAAACAAGTCAAACACCAAAACCTCTTTTGTAAATAAACTTTTCAAAAACAAAAATAGAAAAGTATAAAAACTGATAAAATACAAAAATATTCTTCAATCTAAATTCTTTCAAACATTGCAAGTACAAATCTTCTGTCAACACTTTGTTCTATCAAAACTTTCATTATTTTTCCCGAACAAGTGTTGAGAGGGAGAATGTAAATATTTTTCAGTCTCATAAAACCTTGTACTTGCATGTTACCATAAGATGTTGTTTCTTCAAGAATGGTGGATACGTTTCTTGTTTAATACTCTCCTCGGACTCAAATATGTAAAATTTCATCATTTCTAAAGTAGAGGGGAAGTGTCGTCAAGTTTCTTTCCAACAATGTTGCGTTGCTAAAACAAAGTGGAAGTTATGGGTCTTGGTTGAAAATAGTTGAGGTGGAAGGGCCATTCTTGTCAAAATTGAAAACTTATTTTAACAAAACCTTCACCTAACTACACTAACACATTTATTACTTCATTTAAAACTTCAACCACCTCATCCACGCCTAAGATTCAAAGTTCAAATCCGTGCTTCAAACCTGAAATTTATCACGAAATGGACGTCATCATGGAAAATGTCAACGCACCCAATGAACTCACTATGGAAGATATCTTCCCAACTGGTTACAACAAGTCGATTGGAAAGAACAATCTCAGGGTCGATTTTGAGAACTTCACCTGCTCAGAATCATCATGCAGAGTTGATGTGGATATCCTTAAAGTTCATCCCTACAGTAATATGCTTACCAACTCGGCAACTGTTCCTGAAATCTATATCCATCAATTCTGGGAAACAATGGAAAAGATTGATGGACAAGATGCTGTCAAAGTGACTCTGAATGACAAGGAAGTCACTGTCACGGTAGCAGATCTTCATATTATTCTTCTTCTGCCTGCTATTCAGCCTGCTGACTATGTACCAACTCCGAATGAAGAGGCCATAATGCAATTCATGGTTGACATTGGCTATGATGAAGCTGCCGGAATCATAAAACACTCCACTGTCGATCTGAAGAACATTCCTCAACCTTGTAGGACATTGTACATTATGATCGCTAAGTCTGTGTCTTGAAGAGACAGCGGTCATGAGCATCCAAAACTCATGCACCTGCAAACTTTCTAGGGAATGGTCAACAAACAACACATTGACTATGCAAGCCTGATATAGGAAGATATGACGTCTCATCTCCAGAAGCCTGGGTCAAAGGTTCCCTTTATCAGATATACGAATTTGTTGATTCAGAACATTCTCGGGCAAACTCGAGACATCCCCATGAGAATAAACGACCCCAAGAATCATTCCATGTTATATGAGCCCACATTGAACGTTGTCAGATTGAAGGACTCATCGACACACAAGTAAGGTGCAGTATTACTGGACTGCCTTCTCACTGACACAATCAAGAGTCTTCCGTCATATCTACGATATCAAGAAGCAGTGAGTTCTGGTACAGTCGGGTTTATGGATGAGAAGACTCTGGCTGTTCCTTCCAAGAAGACTAGAAGGTCAGGCAACACTGGTAGTACTGGAAGCACTAGGAGCGCTCATAAGTATCCAAAGAGGCATCCAAGCTTCAAGAAAAGAGTCCCATCTCAAGTCGCTAGTCTTAATCCTAAACCAGAACCTATTCCAAAGGACGACGACTCTGAAGCAACTAAGTCTGAAGAGGTGGTTTACTATTCCAAAATAGTTACAGATGAAACAACCTCACCGAGGTCAGAAGACAAAACACCAAGTCCCCAATCAGACAAAGGGAAGACACCAGTGACTGAAGAAGAAGAAGAAAGTTCTTATGAAGATAAAGACCCAAAGGATGAACAACAATACCACAAAACTCTTAAGCAGTTGAGGTTAGAGCATGCTGCTAAGGAATTTAACCTTCAACAAACCAGAGGCCCTTAAGGTTCCAGTGGTGGAGCTCTCATCACACCAGTTCTTGATGCGGTTAATCAACCCGATAAGGGAACTGGTGCCACCACTAAGGAATCTACAGAGCAGCAGCAACAAGAGTATGAGGTTCCATTCGACTTTGAGGAAGACGAACAGGAAAAGACTGAGAAGATCACATATGAAGATGTGGAGAAAGCGGCTAAGGAAAAGGCTGCGGAAGAGGCACGAGCTAAAGAGGAAGCTGATAGCTATCTTCAAGATAACCCTGAACACAATCCAGAACAATCTTCAGAGCCACCTCAAGACCCATCCACAACTGAATTATTATCTCACTCCTCACCACCACCATCTAAAGAAACAACCATCAGATCATCATCCAGGTAGGTCAAGAAACCCACTGATACATGGGAATCTCGTGCCAAGACCAAGATCCAAAAGGCTGTCAAGCAAGCAAGAAGACGAAACACACTTGAAAAAAAGTTGAATCAGCTTGCTGACAGGGTCAACTTACTTGGTAATGAGATGAACAATTTCATGGAGGAAAAAGAACATATCAAGTTATTCCTCAACAAAGACATAAAAGGAGAAATGGACGAGCAGATTAGGGACTATACTCATCATTTCCTTCTCAAAACTGTCCATGGAGTAACTAAAGAAATGTTTGCAAAACAACTTTACCCATATATGAAGACATTGGTTAGGCAAACAATTACAAAAACACCGGTGGTTATGCAAACCCAACCAGTTCAGCCTCCTAATGTCACTGAATCTAATTTGATTTCACAGCTGATAATGCAGATGTCTCCTCGATCTCCAACTTTCACATCTAATGAATCAAAACTCTTTGAGGCATTGCTTGCATATCAACTGAAGACAACTTGCAAGGAAGCAGCTGAACAGGAAAAGCGACCAAGATACGATGATGATACGGACAAGGATCCAAAGGCTAAACGTCAAAAGAAAACAGGCGAGTCCTCATCTATGCCTCCACCACCACCAAAGTCCACTTCCACTACACCAGCATCTCAAAAGACCTCTACATCTGATAAACCTCAGGAGTCTGAGTCACCACCACCATTGGAGAAAACTGGTGATCACTTTGAATACACCGGTGGTGATGACGAAGAAATTACCGAGCCCCAGCAACAACCCTCATCTCCACCATCAACTAAGCAGCAACCAGGACCATCATCCAAACCAAAGAAGAAGAGATCCAGCTCTGTCGTCTCCTGGTTAGATGAAGATGACACTGCAGAATATGAATGGTTCAGCAAGCTAGTTGATGCTACACCTCGATTACCGGAAGGCCAAGAACCGGTAGATGGTCGTACTATGGAGCATGTTAAGATTATCCTGGACAAGTTCAAGGTTAAGAAGATGACGAAGGGGGAGCTTCGCCGGATCAAGAATGATGCATTTCAACTGCTAAAAGACAGCTCCGACAGCGCTCTTGAAGTCGAATATCACCTCGACAACATCGCTCAAGCTATGTCTAACAACATTGACTAGCTCAACCCCGAATCGAACATTGACTTCACAAGAAAGGATAAGACTCCATATTACACTGCTGGACCAAACCACTACCAACCATTGGTCGACCAGAGCAACCCAAGATTCCCTACCAATACTTCTTCAACAATGACCTAGAATTTTTGCAACACGGTAGCGACATCAGCAAGAAATACGCTACATCACACACCTTTAACATTCCAACTGCAGTCTTCTCCAACAATGTTGCCATCGAAGAAGCCGCCAGAATGTTCATTGACAAAGTGGTGGATTATGACATTGATGCTCAGTATGGCATTCACCATTGGCCAGAAAGGAGAAGACTATACTACAGAAGCTGCCAAGTCCTAAAATCAAACAAGGAGGTATTTAGTGATAAAAGGATCGTTGCTATCATGAATATGAGTCTGGCTACAAAGTGGGATTACTCATTCTTGAAGGAGATAAAAGTCAAACGCCAAGACGAGCAAGAATATGACTTTACTGAAGCTGATTTTCTGAGGTTGTCGCTCAACGACATCAAAGACATGTACCTTGCTAAGGTACAAGGTCGGATGAGACAATTCTCCACCAACATTCAACTCCAGTACATCATAGCATTGTTGATATTCATTCAAAGCAGAGTGATCCAGGAGCGTGTTAAAGATCTTCAACTTGCTGTGGAATCTTACCAGAAACAAGTCAACCTAACAAAACCGTTGCTACACTTTCCCGACATAAACCAACTATCTCAGTACACCATTTTAGAGAAACCGAAGTTTGGATTTGTTTACTGCAGTGAACTTCACCACAACTGCTGCATGGCGTAGAACGAGGTTCACAAGTTCTGCGATCACACGTTAAAGTTGGTTCGTGATGGGTTAGCGTATTGGTTGAAGGACATACAGTAAGGAATTGGGTTAAAAAAGGGATGAAAATCTAAGGAAAGGAGGGATGCTAAGAAGATAATCACGAGGCTAGATGAAAGATTGTTTCATCGAGATCAGATGCGGAGGTTGGAAAGCTTTATGGGTGGCAGAGAGAGTTTCTCGCTTACGGGTTATCAACGTCAAGAGAGAACTCCTGGTCTTATTGATTGATTTTCTGGTACTCTTTAAACTATCTTGATTGACATTTGGATTATATGATATGTATATTGACAATGGCTTGTGCACACATAATAGTGTACAACCCGTACTTGTAATGAAAGGATCCTGTGGTACGCATCAGTGCCACAATCCTTATAAAAGGAGCGAAAGCTTCTTACTTTTGAGTAAAACTTATCAAAACTTTTATTTTTCAAAGTTTTGCTCAAAAGAACAAGTACTTCCCCTTATGTTTTCAAAATCTCAAAAGTTAGTATTACTTGTTGAGGGGGAGTATTTGCCAAAAAATCTTTGTTCATAAAAAGTTCTTCGTGGAAATCTTCCCACAAAACACAAAATGGTCATATTCGATATCAAAAATTTCATCAAAAATAAAACTTAGATGCCATTTTTGAGGGGGAGAAAAATTGTGTGATACTAATATGTTGTAAATGTGATTGAATCATCGTGTACTAAGACTTAACCCATGAATTGACGAGATCTGAACTGTCATACATTGAAAAATTTGTCTTCCAAGACTCATCCGAGTAGATCGTACCTATTCGAGAAACTCTTGATAGACATGAACCTTGACGGGTTTGACAACCTTTCGAGGTTTGTCTACATCTTCAAGGTAGTTATTAGAGCTAGTTGTCACCTAAAAGCTGACAATGTATCTCTTTAACTATGCAACTTAACCATGTCTCGCGGGGAATTGTCTATCTTGAGTCGATAAATTCAAAAGTGCGAGCTCTACCCTCACTGTGTAGATTTCTGTCGAAACACTTGAGCACATGTGGAGGGGGAGTATTTCTAAAAATACAAAACTCTCGAAGTGTTACAAAATGTTTTCACTCATAAACACTTTGAGAGATTTTCAAAAAAATTGTTTTAGGGAAACGTAGGATAGTCATAGAGTTATAAGGTGACTAAGGTTAGGAATAACCATCCTATGATCCGCCAGAGCCGGAGGGATCTACCCAAGGACACTACCAATAGTTAGAATTCAGAAGTCCTTATGTATGATTATAAAAAGTAGAAAATGAGAATCGGAGTAAGAAGGAGTTGAAGAATTAAAAATAAAAAGTAAAGAAAAGGGTGAAGACAAATAGCCCTCCAAACTATTCAACTTAGATCAGACACCGGGTTCAATTCATATGCTACTGGTTGTCACTAGATAACACCGGCATTGAAGATTAAAAGTCGTCATGGACCCAGTGACGCAATGCACTAAACCTTCTTAGCCACTCAAGTTTCTCTCAACAGAAACTTGTTTCATTCTCACAGGGAACCCTACGTATACTATCGGCATTCTCTTAGAGATTACTGGTATTGAAGAAGGAGACCCTCTCACTAGTCTCTGCTCAGGAAAACCAAAGCGCACTATTGAGTCTAGAGCCACGAGATTCATCAAAAGATCTCTTAGGAACACTTGACATTTCATCACTTGTCGTTCAACATTAAGGACGCAAGTGATACAATTCTAGAGTCCTACATAGATCTTAGCAATCTGTCGAGAACATTTATGAGGGGTTCACAATTGTGTTCCTCAGTGATTGAATGGAAACTCCTGCCAGGGTCAACATCAAACAGCCCTGACAGCAGGTCGCTTCGGTAGCCCCTTGTGGGTTACGCTTAGTGTTGTCGCATATGGTCTATAGTCGTGGGGTTATGCTTCAGTGTACCTCAACGACTCACCTAAACTGTAGGTGTACTTCGGTACATCGTGTTATCCTACTTAAGGGACTCCAGTTCAGGAATAGCCTTTGCGAGAATTAGAGATGTGTTTTCACACTATGCTGTTAACACGCTCGAAGTTCGAACTTGTAAGTGCTGGAAATCCCGCTAAGGAGATTCCTTTCAAGAATCGACTCCTGAAGATGTGGGTCATTACTTGAACTTGTTCAATGTAATGCCAACTGTCCCTTATGGGATTTGGACGGCTGATTCGCCCGACCAAGGTGAATGAAATCAAGACATTCATCAGAAGAACAATCGTAGTGGTCAATTCTTTAAGAAATGACCACAGTGATCGATTAGTGTTTTTCACTAACCCATTCTTATGTTTTCTTCTGACGGATGCTCCTGGGAGATGATCGTGCTGATTCTCCACATGCTCATACCAACAACAACACAAATTGAAGTTCTCTCGAAAGGCAACACAAAAGTCAGAATGATTCTTCTTCTAAAGCTAAAGAATCTATAAAGTTTAAAGACTAAGAGAACTACATCAAAACTGAAATCCAATGTAAAAGAGCGTGTGAGCATGTTGGAGAAAGACGTGGAGACACCTGAGCAACGAAGCGGACCTGATGCAGACTACAACAACATAACATCAGCATATCCACACCAGAACAAAGAACAAAGATAACGAAGACGTCAAAGCCGAAAACTTCAAAAGAAACAAGATCCTCACACTGGGGAGATTGTTAGAATCAAGGCACTTCTTCTCACAAGAAAGAGGAATGTCAGAAGACGTCAAGGCAACTATTACATCAACACCAACAACTTATGTAAGATTTCTGGAGTCATTACTTAACTACTAACACTTAGGGGGAGATTGTTGGAATCACTCCTAACTTGTATTTCAAGTGTTAGTAATTAATATGTAATAGGTTGCTTAAACTAGGCTTTTATGTTTGTATTAATGGCATGGCTTATGTAGAAAGCCCATGAGCCTTGGCCCACGCCTAATAATGAAGAAAGGGACTAGACATGTTGCCCTAGCTCCCTTCCTCTATAGATACTTGTGTAAACCTTCATTTGAAGGTTGGTTGTTCACTTTTCAATATATCCTACGTATAACATTATCTATATTCATACGTGTTTGTTTGTTTAGTGTTCAACCGATCACCTTTACCTTTATTTCTTACATATTGATCCTTGTGTTAACTTATGGTGACCTAACAAAACCCTTCACTTAAATAATACACTTATTACACCTAACATTGTAAAGAATTTAATTTCGGTCCGACAGTTTGTTCGTGATAATAAATGCACTATTGAGTTTCATGAGTTTGGTTTTTCTTTGTAGGATTATTGGACCCGTCAAATTTTACTCCGCTGTGACAGCACGGGTGATCTATCCCATCACATTCTCGTGTACCCCTAAAGCCTTTCTTGTCAGTCAGCAAACGTGGAACCAACGACTTGGTCATCCTGGAAGTGACGTGTTACGTTATATAGTCTCTAATAATTTCATTTCATGTAATAAAACTAAGTCTCCCGTACTTTGTCATGCTTGTCAGCTTGGCAAGTACGTGAGACTTCCTTTTTCACTTTCTGAGACAATTGTTAAGTCTCCTTTTGATATTGTTCATTCAGACTTATGGATTTCTCCACTTTCGAGTCTTTCGGGTATTAAGTACTATGTTTTATTCCTTGATCATTTTTCGCATTACTTGTAGGTGTATCCTTTAAGAAATAAATCTGATGCGTTATCTAAATTTATTCATTTTCGTGCTTATGTTAAGAATCATTTTAACTGTGACATTAAATCTTTGTAATGTGATCATGGTGGTGTGTTTGACAATAATGCCTTACACCAATTATTTGCCACTAATGGTATAACCGTTCATTTCTCTTGCCCAAAAAAATCACAACATAATGGCAAATCTGAGCGAATGATCCGTACCATCAACAACCTTATCTGAGCCCTCTTGTTTCAAGCACAGCTGCCGCCAACTTTCTGGGTTGAAGGTCTCCACATGGCCGCCCATCTCTTAAACATTTTACCCTCCACAGCCATTCATAATGAGATTCCTCACACCCGCCTATTTAAAACAACACCTAATTATGCGGATCTACATATTTTTGGTTGTCTTTGCTACCCACATCTTCACACCAACCACAAACTTGAACCACGGGCCACTCCATCCATTTTCTTGGATATCCGACCAATCATCGAGGATATAGGTTCCTTGATTTGAACACCAATAAAATTATACTTTCTCGTCATGTGATTTTTTGATGAAACAGTCTTTCCTTACGGGTCTATGACTCCAAATACTCTGCCATCTTACACCTTTCTAGACACATCCCCTAACATCATACAACAACATATTCTCACTACACCAACTATCTCCTATACACCTCCAGTGGCTTCATCCACTGTTCCAACCAACCCACCTTCACCAATCAATAGTCCCATCCGAACACCTATCATACACAACCCATCATCCACAACCTCCCAACTTCCTAACCATAACCCACCCTTACCACCGCAACCCAATGCAAATAACGGACCAAAACCCACTGTTAATGCACCAACTTCCATTACCATAACTCTTCAAAACCCCAATCTCGTCTCAACTCACCCCATGGTCACTCGCTTTCATGTCGGTACCAATCGTCCCACACAACGCTTTACTTTCAATGTGTCCACCATCTCCCCTATTCCTAAGTCCTACAACCATGCGTTTAACGATCCTAATTGGTATAGTGCTATGCATGATGAATATAATGCCTTAATTAAAAAAATAATACTTGGGTTCTTGTGCCTCTGCCACAAGACGCGAACATTGTTCATTCTATGTGGCTGTTTCGGCACAAATATAATGCATATGGTAGTCTTAATCGTTACAAGGCTTGCCTTGTTGCGAATGGTAGTACTTAAATTGCAGGTATTGATGTGGATGAGACTTTAAGCTTGGTGGTTAAGCCGGCTACCATTCATACGGTGCTTAGTCTAGCCATTTCTCGACATTGTCCTATTCATCAGCTAGATGTCAAGAATGCTTTCTTACATGGTTCGTTATCGGAGACTGTTTATATGCGTCTGCCTGCTGGTTTTCGAGATCCGCGACATCCTGATCATGTTTGTATCTTACAACACTCTTTGTATGGGCTTAAACAGGCTCCCCGGGCTTGGTTTCATAGATTTGTAGCTTATGCTGCTCAGGTTGGTTTCCATCATAGTCATTGTGACTCTTCGTTATTTTTTTACAGACAAGGGACTGATACAACTTACTTACTTTTATATGTGGATGATATTGTACTGACTGCATCCTCTATAGCTTTTCTTCAGTAGATTATTAGTTCTCTACACCAGGAGTTCTCTATGACTCATCTCGGATCACTAAATTATTTTTTGGGCATTTCTGTGACTCGTAACTCTTCAGGGCTCTTTCTATCTCAACAGAAATATGCTACTGAAGTACTTGAGCGTGCTGGCATGCTTTCTTGTATTCCGTGTCGCACTCCAGTTGACACGGATTCCAAGCTAGCTGCTGACGGTGATTCGGTTTCTGACCCTACATTGTATCGCAGTCTTGCAGGTGCTCTTCAGTATCTTACTTTCACTAGGTCGGATATCTCTTATGTTGTTCAACAGGTTTGACTTTTTATGCATGATCCTCGGGAGCCTCACTTATTGGCTCTCAAGTGGATATTACGATATGTTCGGGGCACATTGACTCATGGGTTACAGCTTTATTCATCTACAACATCATCTTTGATTGCTTACTCAGATGCAGATTGGGCTGGTTTTCCAACTACGTGCCGGTCAACTTCGGGATATTGTGTCTTCAGGATAAGCGTCAGTTTACGATTTCTCGTTCCAGTGCTGAAGCTGAGTACAGAGGTGTTGCCAATGCTGTTGCATACACCTGCTGGTTACGTAATTTATTACGTAAACTTTATACCCCACTTTCTACGGTTACGCTTGTGTATTGTGATAATGTGAGTGTTGTCTATCTTTCCTCCAATCCTATGCAACATCAACGCACAAAGCATATTGAGATTGATATACACTTTGTTTGCGATTTGGTTGCTGCTGGTCATGTCCGAGTTCTGCATGTTCCCTCTCGCTATCAATATGCGGACATTTTTACTAAAGGCTTGCCTACAGCTTTGTTTGAGGAGTTTTGATCTAGTTTGAGTGTTCGTTGTCCTCCCGCTCAAATTGCGGGGGAGTGTTAGTTGTACATTTGTGTGGTGTATCCTTGATTGAAGATGTGATTAGCTGTAGATTGGCTTGACATTAAAAGTGTAGGTAGGCTCCACATTAATAGTGATTAGTAATTGATAGGCTATACATGAAAGGGTAATTGCATTTACCCTAAATAGGACAAGCTTTGTAATCTATTTATTTCACATGTATCATTGGGATGTAACATATAAGACAATACAACACAAGCTTTCAGTAATATGTGAGTATATTTTCTGTAGATCTTGTCAAGAGGGATAGGTGATTTGGTTTGTGTGCTTAGCTCTCGTGCACATATTTTGAGGTACAAATATTCTGACCTTTCTCATAAGGTTTCTCATGACCCGAGCTATCAATAGTCATGAGGGTTCCATGTACATGTCATTGAAGCACCAATGGCATGACTCTAGGGTGGGAGAGTGATGACCCACCACGTCCCTTTCTGTTATATGTTTATGAGCTCAAGAAGATATGGTTGGCCACTATGATTTATACAGGGGCGTATGGATGCATCCTAGATCTGATCTGTTATGTCATATAATATGTTTCTGGTGATTGGTATTGTGTGCAATACATGCCCTTCACAACTCTGGGAGCTAGCTACTCCATTATGTTACTTATGTTATTTGTGAAGACCATGATTATGATGTCTATGATATGATATGTTTCCGGGCTCGTGGTAGATTTCTGACAACCTTTACACTTCTGATACACCTATATTGTACCTTCTGTTATTCCACAATGCACCATATTTTGTATTTCTCATTTTCAGTTTTCCGTTTGATTACTCATTCATTCAGTATCCTTATGTGATTCATCCGACTACCATACTATACTCCACTTCATTTGATTTTCCATACTCTCATTCCATTTTGGTTGACTACCAAGCTTGTAATTTAGATTACCACTTCGTTTGTTTACCCTGCTATTATATGATTATTATGTGATTATCTGATTCATCTGTTTACCATGCTAATATGTGACTATCTGTTTACCATGCTATTATGTGACTAATTGATTCATCTGTTTGCCATGCTAATACGTAATTATTTGACTCATCCGTTTACCATGTTATACCTTTGTTCAATTATTTCCGTGGGCTGTGATTATCATTTAGTATTCCTATTTGCTATTTGTGACTACCATTCTAGTACTTCTGGTTGGTATTTTCTGTTCCTTAGGCGTAGTAATTGATGTTTACCTGACTTGTTGATCTGACATGCTTACGCTTCTGTTCATGCTACTGTTAATGATGGAATTGGATTCAACTTATGTTATATGTTTAGTTGCCATACTATATTCTTGTTCAGTTAATTCATTTTATTATGATGATCGTTCTGTATTCCTACATGATACATGTGACTATCATGCTTATATTGTTGTTAGTATTTTTGCTGGTTATGATACTTGTTCTGTTTATTAACTGTTGATTATCTGACTCGTGTAATTGCCATGCTTACATTTGATTCAGTTGCTTCCGCCTGCTTATGGAATTCAGCTTAGCTTATATATATTTTAATTATCTGATTTATTTGTTTTGCCATATTTATGCTTAATTGATCCGCTGAGTGATATGCTTCTACACTGTTTGGTTACTTGTTTTGTTTATGATACTGTTTATCAACCAGTATTCGTTTATGTCCGGTATCTGTATGTTTGGTTATCTATGTGTGCTTATATATGTTCGCTGATGCGCTGCTTTGTTTTGGTCTCCTTTGATTTATGTTCCTCTAGTTATCTGTTAATATTGTGTTTTGTAGGTTCCTCACTGACTCATTGTGATCATTCGTTACGACTTTGTTATCAGTCTCCTTGCTTCGTTTTTGTATTTGTGATTATGTTTAGCTTTTGTTTTGTTATATTTGTTCACTGGGCCTTTTAAACTCAACCGCATTTTCTTTGCCATGCGACAGGTACCAAGTAGGATGCTGGGCTTTGATGGGCTGAGAGTAGGAGAATTTGAGTGAACTGTCCCTAGTTTCCCTTATCATTTTGGACTATTTTTTGAAGATCATTGTTTTGATATTTCACTTCTTTTAGACATGTTGGTTTATAGTAATTCCTTTTGAAGTCATCCGTTTATATGACTTGGCATTTTATTATAAGAGACTTCCATTTGTATTTTCATTAGTATGTTCTGATATGACTCCATACTGTAGCATTCGGACCCTTGTCGGGTTGGGGTGTTACATATGATCTAGTCACTTGAGTTAGGTCACTAAACTTGTATGACAATTACTAGATCTGAAAAATGAATTATCCCATTAACTTCAAGTTCACAATAATGTGAGGATTAACATTTATATTATAACTCATTCTATATTTCTCGCTGCTCATTCTCTCCCCTTAAATGAATTATCAATTTCAACATCCTATTTTGTGCGTTGTGGTGGATGTACTATAGCAGATGTCACACAATTACAAAAACTTACATGGGAAATATGGTTTGTGACCAAAAACCATTCTAATAGGGAGTATTCATTATAGATTATTGGCAAGATGTGAATTCATATGTTATAACATGCCTCATAATAAAGTTATTTTCTCCCCTTTATTGGTTTTGCAATCAACTGAATATGTTTTATAAATGTTTCAACAATGCAATTCGTGTATGAACAAGGGCTACATAAAGTTCAAGACTTATTCCAATAGTCACTCAATACTTGGAAGTACTCACCACCATTTTCAAAGATATAATTTCGAATACCTTGCTCATATTATATAAGTCAAGCCACTAATCACGCGAACTTTAAGTCGCGTCTTTGGTGATCATTTTGACGATGCATCGATTTCCAAATGAACCACACGATGGATCTTTCCAAAACTTTATAAGACCAAGTCCTAACTTTAATATGGTGGTGATATATGAACAATTAACTTCCATCGAAAACAATCAAATCTATTTTGGAAGAAACTTATTGTTCTTTTATATATTTCGCATCATCGTTAAACCGAGATGGTCCAACAGATCATGTCAATTAATTATCTTCTTAACACATATATACCATAATATAACAAAATGCTCATTAAAGAAAAACGAAGAGGGTTTTTATTTTCCACTTAACGAGTGGGACCAATCCTTTAATTCATCTTAATGGGAGGTCCACCAAAACCTCTCTCTTTCAATTAAGTGGATAATATAGTAATATGTCCAAGTCACTTAATTTAGTAAATAAACCCTCCGTATGAAAATAAAAACAAGAACAAAAAAAACAGGTCATGCCAATAGTCATGAAATTGATATGATAGATAAAGTAGTAAATTAACATATAAGGTAAGTTTTATATCTCGAAGAGGGTGGTTATATGCTTTCATAATATGCAAATATTAGTTGAATCATCATTAACATAGAGAAAAGTATTGCATTATAAAAATAGAATGTAACTAGAGAAAATAAAGCCAGATAAACTGTAGAACCGTAAAAGGGGGTGAATAAGGTCTTTTCGACTAAATTAAAATTTAACAATTTCTAGTCTCAAAAAACAAACAAGTGGTTAAACACAACAACAATCACAACCATAATATAAAGCGAGTAATAAGAGATAACCACCACGATATATACTGGTTCGGGATGTGGGGTTTATACCATCCGTACATCTAGTTGCGAATCCAAAAAAACGATACTATTACTAAGTATAATCCTTACGGTGGACTAAAAACCGTTACAACTTCACTCCATCGATATGCACTAAGATTAGCGCTTACTAAGAAGAGCTACACTAACGGTATTCCGCCCTCGGAAACCGCCCACAAAAACTCGTGATTCAACTTTCCACCAAGACCACAAAGAATTCTCCACCGGAAGTATCAAACCCCAACTAGACCTACCCCATTCTAGGCTTGATCACCAAGATACAAGACTTGCTACACCCTTGCTTATCCACAACCCGATATGAATTCAAATAATTGTAAGTGTTTGTTTGTTTGAAACAATTCTAACATACCCTAGAGACTCGATTCTATTAGAAAGGGTATAGAGAAGAAGACCATCGACACAATTCACAAGAGTAGATTAAGTTCTTGTGAATATCTTTAGCGGAAATTAAGTGTTCTTTCAATTGATGATAGAAGAGAAGTTAGAAAACAATAAGATAGTAGACTTAGAGGGTTGAGAGAAAAGAACGTAGAGAGAAAGAATGATTGGCAAGAGGTGAGAATGTAAAAAACAAGAGTGAGATATTTATAGCCAAAACTCAAAAATTCCCTGACGCTAGGGATGTAAAAGACAAAGTGAGATAATGTCAACGGACTTATTTAGCCAATATTTTGGTGATAAAAACATTTGTGAAGTGATAATTAGATAGTTAGGGGTTTTAGTCTAATATTAAAAAGATAGGAAAGAACCATTAGACATTATGTGTTGGGTAATAACTTTGTGTGCTCTCCAAGGGTTGGTTATTACCTTGCCTCCCAAATTTGTAATTCAGATTTAAAATTCAAAAACTAGTTGTTTGTGATGAGTTGTATAATGTGAAAGAGGGTTGAATGTGTAAGTGAATGTGTAAGAGAGTTGTTAGAGTGTGTGAGGGAAATGAGTTGAAATATTTAAAATTGGAGAGGAAAGGGTGTGTGAGTGTGTAGGTAAGAAAAGTTGTCATTGATGAGTTGGGGAAGGTAGATGTAAGAAGGGTTTACCAAATTCAAATTTAAATTGAAAGAGTTGTGAGTGAGTGTACGAGTGTGTGCAGGCATTTGGGTGTGAGCGTGTGTGAGTGATTTCAAATTCAAATTTGAATGTAGAGTGCATGAAAGGAATGAGTTTTTAAGAGAAGCAATAGCTCATAGGATTATGTAAGAAAATATGTAAGAGATGAGTAGTATAATGGTTGTATGAGTAAGGTGCTATTTGAATTCAAATTCAAATTAGAAGAGTTGTGAGTATGAGTGTGTGTATATGTTTGGGCGTGTAAGAGTGTATGTGTCTGTGTAAGTGATTTCAAACTCAAATTTACATGTTGTAAGGTAGAAGAAGAGTGTGTGTTGATATTGTTGGGAATGAATAAGAGAATGTTGTGGTATAGGGGACACAAGTACAAAAGTGTGTAAGAGAATGTAATGGAATGTTTGTGTGGGAGATTTAAACACATTCAAAGAATGTTTATATTTCAAGAATTCAATTTAGGTATTCAAACTTGATAATCCTTAATACCAAAATTAAATAATGGACTAATCATCTTAATGAAAGTAGGTTGAGTACTTTGCATCAAGGTAAATCAACATCTCATAAACGATATAATTGCGTTTACGCAAAGTGACCTCGAATTAAATGACCAATAAGGGAGTAAACTCGTTACGTGATTAATAAAGATAAACGTAAGGATTATGGTCACTTGAATACTTTCCTTTGAAGTTCTAGTGAAAGTATAAACCTCCTAGGTTTGAGGAAAAACAATTTTTCCTTGGCTCAAGGCTTCCTAAAAATACTTATGAGTTGGCGTTTTTGTAAAACTGGGAGGACTTGCTTTAGGAAAATTTCTAGGTTTAAATCCTAAAGTAAACTTCGCAAATATCATGTATGAACCTGAATTGATTATTCGGTAAGAGGAAAACCAACTTGGAAAAACCGAATCACCATTTAATACCGAGACTGGCGCGCTGCCCATGTGTAGCTCGCACGTGCCGGTGCGCAAGGCCCAGGTTTCACGGTTTTCGGTTTTTGGCTATCGCTTGTGATTTTAAGTGTTCCGAATGTATATTTGTCTTCATTAAAAAACTATAAGGGCTTTTGTCACCATTGCACCAACAAAAATTTCTCATAAATAAATAAGCCAAAGATAATTAGGATCCATACATCATCAGGAAAGCCTATGAATAAGAAAAACCTAAAGAAATTCCAAACAGAACACTTAAAGTAAAGACAAGTTATTCATGTCCTGACTCTACCTATTACTCATTTGTAAGGAAATCATCATCCTCTAAATGAGTTTCATCGATGTGGTCTTTACGGGGATATTAATTCTATCATCATAAACAATGTTTGATTCTACCCCGTTTCCTTTATTCTTGATAGAGTTTTGGTAAAGTTCAACTAGTTGCCTTGGTGTATGACATTGCTTTGCCCAGTGATCAAAACTTCCACAACGATGACATAAATTCGCTATCACTCCCTTTTCTTGTCCATCTCCTTCATTCTCATTGTTTCCCTTATCTTGCCACTTCTTGTTGCTAATTGTGTTCTTAAAATGAACACCATGTTGAAAACCATGATAATTTCCTCTACCAAATCCACTCCCTTAACCACGACCATGACCATAACCCTGTCCACTTTCGCATCCACGGTCATACCCACGATCGCGGCCTCCACTATGATCATTGTATGTTGGCACGTTTACTTCGGGGAATGGACTGATATTAGTTGGATGACTCTCATGGTTTTTCATTAAAAAATTACACTGTGTTCTCAAGTTATGATTTGAGAAGAAAGTGAAAGAAAAAATAAAGAAACCTAAACTTGTTATGTTCTCAAGTTTATTTTCATCCCAAAATTAGGATGAAGTTGATGTAACAATGATAACCACAAAATAATTAAGATTTATTGACAATAATAACTTTTATTGCAAGGACCAAATCATTGTGCTTATTATTTGTAAGGGTATAGTGGTAATTCTACAACATCAATTATATAAAAATGTGACACACAAACATCCATACTTTCACTTTATTTTGTTCTTTTTCAAAACTATAGAACACAAATAATAAACAAGTTTCTTTCTTTTACTTCCCTCTCATCTTTACATTTATTTACTTTCATTTCATTTCCTCTTTAAGAAAATTTCGAGAACATAGTGTTATTGTTTTCTGACCACAAGTAAACATGCAATGAAGTCACAATATTTCGTAAAACCTTTGGCTCGATACTGTTGTCGCAACAGTATACTGGAAGCATGAAATGTTAGAAAGTCTTTTCCAACATCTCATTATCAGTTATTGGTTCCTACATAACAGCAACGTGGAAGTTATGTGAAGCATCGACGAGTTATACTCGCTTAATGATTTGAAATCATATAGTCTTAAATGAGTCCACTCATAACGTGCCGTAGGCAAAATCACAGTTTTTTGGAGGTCACATTTATGATCTATCCTTTAACTTGTTCCAAAGGACTAGTGGATCTTTCATAGTAATATATTTAGTTTTCAAGTCCACATGGAGATGGTGGTGTAGGAACATTAATTCCTGAGCCTTTTGCATAGCGGTTTTTACCTTTTCCGCTTGGATTGTATCACCAAGCCCATGTGTATCCAAGTATTTATTTGCTTCTAATCCCCAAGACAAATAGTTTTTCCACCCATGTCTAAAGGTAAAATATAAAGATCTACAAGTTTTGGCTCCATGATAAACTATATGTTCGTAGTACATGCTTTTGTATAGATCAAGGATGAGTATGCGGCTCTAAGATCTTGAAGTGTTTATGATTTCTTCTTTCTTTCAAAAACATGAAACACGATTAAAAACAAAAACCCTTTGGGTCTTGATTTAACAGATTCTTGTATATAGGGGTTTTATGTTTTTAAAGATCTATGATGAATTTTGTTTTTTTGAAATCAATTGAAGTTGTTTTAGGTTTGGTTCATGAGTCCTTGTATCACTAGGCACGGTTGTGATTTTGATTTTTAATTTGGTTTATAGTTTATAGTTTCAGTCCGAGTTTTGATTTCGGTTTAGGTTTGAATTTTGATTTTGATTTTGATTTAGGGTTTCGGTTAGGATTTCTATTTTCACTAGGGTTTTTATTTGGATAATGACGAATGTTGGAGGTGATGAATTTACAAGTATGTGTGCGCGCATAAGAAAATGGTGGAGATTGAATGTTTAGGTATAAAGCAATGTTTTAAAAACCGGTTTTTAATCGACCCAACCATGTCACTGGTTCACCGGTTCAACCGCCTGGTAAAACCAGTTCTATAAAAAAGATGAGATGAGTTAACCTTAAAAACATACCACCCCAACAACACTTTAACACCTCCAAAGTCAACCAAAACAACAATTTAATCAATCAAAACAACTCCACACATGCCCAAACAAACATAAACATATCTAAACAACCTTTTAACAAGTCTAAAACATTAAAAATCTAGTACCAAACATGATCAAGTACCAAAAACATACAATCCAACAAAAAGAAACAAGTCCCAAACTTCAAAGCGACAGTACATAAAACTTAGATAGTTTCAACATCAAAATTAATTTGTCCACAAGTTAAAGAGCATGATCCAAGCATAAGTCTTTAGGTTCCGCACTTACAATATTAAAATTAAATTTTGAAAAAACAATCAGATTGTAACTTTACACATGATTTATATTTTGCAACTCTAATATACTTTTGTTTTTTTTACCATAAGTCAACCGACATCAAAGATCATCATTTTAACCTTTATTGATAAACTCAGAGCTATGTTTGTATATACGGGAATAATACATAATTGGTTAATCCAACAAAAATTACTACTCCCTAATAAGTAAATTACATTTAATGTAACAACGTTTATGCAAAGTAAATAGAAAGAAACTAAAAATTATGTCATATGGGTTGTGGGATTTTGGTAGTTATGTGAGAAAATGAAAGGGTTTGAGAGGGAAGTGAAAGGGTGTAGGTGGGGAAATTGTTGGAATCACTCCTAAACCTTAATTCAAGTGTTTGTTACTCATATGTAATAGGTAGCTTATTATGGCCTTTATGTTTGTTTAAGGTCAAGCTTATGTAGAAGGCCCATAAGCTTAGGCCCATGTCCAATAAGGAAAAGGGAAGGAGTAGGAGTGTTGCCCTAGCTCCTTGCCTATAAATACTATGTAATAACCCTCACTTGAGGGTTGGTTGTTCAAGTTATTCTCTTCATTACACTCTACGCATAACCGTCTCTATTATATCGTGTGTGTGTGTGTGAATCTTGTTCAATCACCTCTCTATCTCTCTCTAGTAAGCTTGTGTTGTAAAACTAGTGACCTAACAGTGGTATCAATCGCCTAACTAGTTGGGTGAATCGTTATTTCTTGAAGTGGGTTTTTTGGTCCTAAGCGTAGAATAACGTGATACTTTGGTTCGCTTAAAAACTCGTTTTTTACACTTTTTAATCCAAGATTCTTGTACTTTCAACGTTTTAAGGTGTTAAAATACTTGTTTTTGGCAAAAAGTTTCAAACTTTACGCGTGGATCTAAGTTTTTAAGCTTGTTTTTGTTCGTGGGTGTCGCTCTACGCGTAACCCGTTTAGCTGTTTTGGTTCATCAAGTTTCACACTTTTGTGGTATTTTGGTGATATTGAAGCTATTCCATAACAAAAATCTGGTTTAGAAACAAATTTGGGCACAATCATTTTTACGAGTAATCTTACGCGTATCAAAACCCTAATATTACGCGTAAGTTATTCCATGGTTTGATCTTCGTTTTCGTAGTTTACTCCGTGTTTTCTTGCTTGGATAAGCCTGAAAATACGTCGACTTTGGATATCTTTTGCACTGTGATAGTGTAAAAGATCACTTGGGATAAAACCCTAAACTTACGCATAAGCATAAAAGCTTACGCGTAGAAATCCTACGCATAAGATTCATCTTACGCCTAAGCCTAGTCTTACGCATAAGGTAATCCTACGCCTAAGTTTCTACGCCTAACTTTGTGTCTACGCATAACTTTAGTATCTTTTCCCTACTTACGCGTAAGCTAAACCTACGCGTAACTCTTGATTGTTACGGGTAACTTTGGTGTTTTTACACATAAGTGCTACTTGGCTATTGTGATTTCTACGCCTAAGGATACTTCATCAACAACGGTTCATTCGACTACAAAGATCCATTTTTACCAACACAAGTTTTCAACATGTCACAACCACCATACTCTAACTACTTCCCTTACACTTATTCTCAACGACAACAACAACTAAGTCCACAACATCAACAATGGAATCAACAACAAGCAATTTATCAACAACAATTTAATCAACAACATACTCCACAACTTGGAGCAATTCCTCCACCACAAATGGTTCAAACACCGCCAAGTCTTCAAGTTCAACCCTACACAAATGACTTCAATCAACATCCATCAAGGAACACTATGAAGGAACCCACTTGGTTTGCAAAGATGTGTGAAGCTTTAAGCAGCCAACAATCCATTCATGAGGCTGGATCACTTGATAGACCTCCAATGCTCACTCCAGGAAACTACGATCAATGGGTGATAAGGTTCTTTAGGTTTTGTGATCTAAAGAAGCCACATGGAAAGTTCTTAAAGAAGGTTATCTTGGAAGGTCCATTTCAGATGCCTACTGTCATTGTACCCGGCGATCCAAATGCCAATCCACCAAGAGATGAACAAACGAACATTGCTACTGTTGCAGATTTAAATCCAACAGAACTTCTACACTATGAAGCTGATGAGCTTGCAATGCAATATATCCTTTTAGGATTACCTAACCCAATTCTTCGAAGTGTTGATGCTCAAAAGACTGCAAAGGAAATGTGGGAACATATTCATCTTCTTATGGAAGGATCTGTACTCAATCAGGAGGATTTGGAATCCAAAATTTACTTGGCTTATGAACACTTCATGATTGAACCTGGAGAGACACTAGAGTCTTATCATCATCGATTTTCAGACATCATCAATGATTTGGATAAACACAACATCATCATGCCAAGAATTACAGTGAATACTAAGTTCCTGAGTAGTCTTGGTCCTGAATGGGAGAAGTATGTCATTTTTCTCCGTCAAGCGAAGAATATGCATCATTCTACATATGGATTGTTGTACGATTACTTGAAGCCTCATGAAAAGGAAGTTGATCGGGAAAGGATTCTCCGTGCTCAAATTGCTCCACCTACATATCCGGAAAATCAACAACTTGCCTTATATGCTCAACAAAGTTATCCTCCTCAACAAGCAACTCAACCAACTGCCTCAGTCACACAAAACGATCATTCACAGCAACAATCTCATCAAACTCAATTGGTTCCATACAACAACAACAATGCTCAAGCAACTGTCAGTGAAGCTAATGAGGACATCGATCCGTTCGAAGCATTGCAACAAGGATTTTTTATGATTGCTAATGCTTTTGGCCGTTATACCAACAAATCCAACAATCGTATTCGTTCCTCATCTAACACACGAAATCAGGCTGTTGTAAACAATGGATGAGTTGAAGTTCAGAATCATGGTTATGGTCGTCAGATGGGAGGTGATCAAGGGTTTAATGCTATGGGTAGGAACAACAACAGAGCTCAAGTGGTGGAACAGGGAAATGCTCAGAATGGGTTGAATGGTCTTCGATGCTACAACTGCAATGAGAAGGGACACCTGGCTAAGGGCAGTGCTTATTTCAAAGAGGCTCTTCTTTTAGCCCTTAAGGATGAAGCTGGAGGAACTCTCACAAACAAAGAACAGATTTTTATGGCAGATGCAGACTCTGATGATGATATGGAGGACTTGCAGGCCAATGCAGCTGTTATGTTGATGGCTAATATGCATGAGTTACACATGAGTGACACAAGCCCAGTGTATGACACTGATGGCTTGTCTCAGGTACCCGAACAAACATATTTATCACTGATCTAATATCTCCGCCAACATCTGAATCCGGCAAGGCTCAGAATGTTCAAAATGAGTCATTTACATCTCATTCCGACGATTTTCAAATAAACCCTGTAGTTACATTTGACGATCAAGATGACCTTATGGTTTCCATTGATAATCAAATTGACTCCGTGGTTATACTTGAGGATCTAAATAAGGATCATGTTGTGACTCCCGTTGAACAAGCCGAACTTTTGCCTCATCCAGATCTTGCTCTTTTACTTAAAAACAAGCAATCCTAAATTAAAGAATGTTGTGCATTAAATCAGACCTCAAAAAGTAAAAATGCACTGTTAACCAAGGATTTTGAATGTTTACAAAAGCAACTCAACTTTTTCAAAACTCAAGAAAAACGTGAAAAAGGTTTTGAAGCAGCCTTTACTAAATCTCATCAAAACGAAAAATATTTAGAGAGACAGATGCGTGATCTAGCCGCTTCGAAGAATGCTTTGTTGTCTGAGATAGAACAACTGAAACATGAACATAAAAATCAAATTAACGCTCTCACCTTAGAAAATCAAAAAACTAAGGCTGAGTTGTTAACTTGTCAAAAACATTTCTCTGCATACAAAAAGCATTACACGAAACGAATAGATGATCATCTTGAAGAAATTATCGGCTTGCAACGCAAACTTAAAGAGTTTAAAACTGTTGTTTACAAACATGGTGAGTCAGTAACTGCTATTGAAAAGTTTACTTTAAAACCCAATCCAAATGGATATGGACTGAATCTTGCAGATTACAAACCTAAGCTTTCAACCAAAGCATTCAAACCAAATCCTGAAGTTTCCAGTGCAGAATATAAAATTGATAATTCTGTTATGAGTGTTGTTGAATATCACCGTCAAGAGGAATTAGATGTAGAAGACAAGAGTCGATCAAAATTAAAAACTGTTGTTTACAACAAACCTTTTAATTATTCAAAACCGGTCACTTTTGTCACACCAACGGATTCTTCTAACACACCAAGGGTTATCATAAAAACACCTGAGTCTTCTAATGTTAATCCCCAACCAGATTATGCACAAATTTATGGTCCTTTACCTTCCATCAGTGAAGTAAACTCAAAACCTGAAAATCGAAAAATTCTTAGATATTTTGACATTTTCATGGCTGACCTCAAAACTTTAGAACATGAGATAGAATATCATTCTGAAATCAAGGTTCAACATTTTCAATCGCCTCTGGCGCGAGAACAAAGAGACATTTTTCAGAAAAATCTTTTACCAAATGTTAAGAATTTGAAAAATTGTGCATTGTCTTGGGAACGGGACTTTCATAAGGAACTTGGAGTGATGAAGGTCGTTTTCGAGAAAACTGAAACATCTATTTCTAATACTAAACGTAAAAAGAAAATGTTGAGAAAAGATGTTGATCGACTCTTGAATGATGTTATCTGTGCTGATATCCATAATATTGTGTTATTGAATTCTGTGTCATATGCATTTGATTATATCTCTGCTGATACTGTTAACTCTGTGGTAACTGTTGAGAATACTGATAATGTGCTTCAGATCGAGTCTTTAAAAGCTGACAATGAACGATTGCTTAACGAACTTTCCAATGCAAAACGTCGTCTTAATTAGTGTCAAAAAGATATTCACAATCAACAACTTATGTTTCAAAACAAAATCGCTCAGTTGCGTACAAAATCTTCTGATCCTAAACTTGAGCAACTGGATGATCAAAACGTGTCTTTGAAAAGTCAAATCTCAAAATATGAACAAGAACTTGTAACAGTTAAACAGGAATATGGTGTCATATTTGATTTACTCAATAAGACTCGTCATGAAGCATCAAACGAACTTGATCACTATCTTGCACACACTAGAGAAGTCATGAATTTTGTTGGAAACATTTGTTCTGAAAACCAAGATTTAATTCACACTATCTTTAAGTTAAGAGAAATGTTAGGAAAGTATGAACAACTCCCGCCTACCGTGATTAAGAGAATAGCACCAGTAACACTTAGTAATCGTGAACCTAGAATCCCTACTACCAAATCACAAGTTGCTAATGTGCTTCCTTCTACTGAAACAGGAATAGTTGCATCTTTTCCAAACGTCCGCACTTCACAGCCTAGGAGCACTCAATCGAAGAATAGGAAGTTGCGACCTAAGAAAAGATCAATAAGGAATGCTAAAGTAGAAGAACACCCTAGGACTCTGAATAAGACTCACGTTGCTTCCACTATAGACATTGCGTCTGGCAAATGTAATAGAAATAGTGATGTAACGAATGCTAAACCTTTAAGTACTTTTGATATTCAGTCTGATGCACCTTGTGTTATTTGTCGTAAATGTATGAATTCTGATTGTCATGACAAATGTGTTGCTAAAGCTATAATCTCTCGTTTACGGAATCCTAAGAATCGGAATACCTCTAGGCCCAATAATTATTCTAAGTCTGTGCTTGGTAGACCGCCCTCTTTAGATTCTAAGGCAAGCATTGTTGTCCCTGTAGCTCCAGTTTTACTTCCAAAGAATGTAGTACCACCTAGTGCATTCACTAAGACTAAAGCAAATAGTAGTTATAGATGGCAGAAATGGATATATAACACACTAGGATTTAAATGGATGCCTAAAGTTATTGATGTGTGTATGTCTACTATAACTGCTTCGGAACCCTCTAACATTTCGGGTTCCACATCTACTTCTATTCCATCTGTGTCGTCTGTGTGTAATGCAGGTGATACAAATCATTCTCTGGATTGTTGATAGCGGATGTTCCCGACACATGACAGGCAATCTTAAACTGTTACCAAACTTTATTGCAAAGTTCATTGGCACTGTCGGATTCGGGAATGATCACTTCGCAGCTATCATGGGCTACAGAGATTACATCAATGGGAACATCGAAATTAGCAGGGTTTACTATGTGGAAGGCCTCGGTCACAATCTGTTTTTAGTAGGTCAGTTTTGTGATGGAGATTTGGAGGTTGCTTTCCGGGAGAAAACTTGTTTCATTTGTGATCTACAAGGAAATGACCTTATGTCTGGCTCGCGTAATTCTAGTCTTTACACTATCTCTATGCAAGACATGGTTGCTTCATCTCCCATCTGCTTACTTTCAAAGGCAACATCAACAAAATCCTGGCTATGGCACCGTCGTCTCTCACATCTAAACTTTCAAAACATCACCAACCTTGCTCGACTCAAACTAGTTGAAGGTCTCCCACGATTCTGGTGTTCAAAAGATCACCTTTGCTCAGCTTGTGAACAAGGGAAAAGCACTCGTGCTCATTTTCCTTCAAAGGTGGAACACAGCTCTCAGCATGTGCTTCATCTTCTTCACATGGATTTGTGTGGCCCGATGCGCGTGCAAACGATCAATGGCAAACGCTACATCTTAGTAATTGTTGATGACTACTCACGATGGACTTGGGTCTACTTTCTTCGAAGCAAAGACCAAGCTCCACAGATGATCATCACCTTTCTCACGAAAATACAGGTTCAGCTCCGAAATACCGTCAGACAAATCAGAACAGACAAAGGAACTGAATTTGTTAACCAAACCCTTCGTGACTTTTATGAGAAAGTGGGAATTCAGCATCAGACATCTATTGCACGTACACCAGAACAAAACGGTGTTGTTGAAAGACGAAACCGAACGTTAGTGGAATCTGCAAGAACAATGTTAATCAATGCTAAACTTCCAGATTACTTGTGGGCAGAAGCTGTATCTGCTGCATGCTATACTCAAAATCGTTCTATGATCACAAAACGTCACAACAAAACACCTTTTGAGCTTGTCCACAACCATAAACCGAATCTCAAACACTTTCATGTATTTGGATCCCTTTGCTATCCGAATAATGATCGTGATGATTTTGGAAAGCTCAAAGCCAAAGCTGACATTGGAGTCTTTATTGGATATTGTGAGAATTCTAAAGGTTACCGGATCTGGAATCGTCGTACTAAACAGGTGATGGAAACGATTCATGCTCATTTTGATGAACTTTCGGAAATGGCTTCTGAGTATAACAGCTTAGAACCCGGTCACAACCGCTTAAACTTCCCTCAACCCCCATCATTAGCTGAACAAAGCCCCCATCTCACTCGTCAACAAATGGAAAGGTTATTTGCTCCTCTGTTCAATGACGATATTGATGAATGTGCTCCAGGTGTATCCGCTGTTTTCGCTGCTCTACCTGATAATACTCTTATACCTGATACACCTGCTACAACAACTACTGTTGAAGAAGCACCACCAGTTGACTCCACCACAACAGTTGAACAAACCGCTTCCAACAATGATGAACCGGCTGATGATGTTCTTAATGAAGTACCCCCACCTGCATATTTTGATCCAAATGCGTTCTTTAACCCGTTTGCTAATGACATTGCTGCACCTGATGTCGCGGAATCATCAACAAACCATTTGAATCCTCAGAATCTGCACAATGTATACCCACATCAACCCTCTACACATCGATGGACAAAAGACCATCTTCTGGTAAATATTATTGGCAACCCGAATCAACCAGTCGTTACGAGACAACGTCTTCACACTGATGGTGAACATTGCATTTATGCACTCACTGTCTGCCAATATGAGCCTAAAAACATTAAAGACGCAATGACAAAAGACAACTGGATCGAATCCATGCAAGAAGAACTCAACCAATTTAAACGTCTTGAAGTATGGGAACTGGTTGAAAGACCAACAGGGGTCTACGTCATTGGTCTCAAATGGATTTGGAAAAACAAATTGGATGCTGAAGGGAACGTAATTCGAAACAAGTCACGTCTAGTTGCTAAGGGTTATCGTCAGGAAGAGGGAATAGACTTTGAAGAATCTTTTGCTCCGGTTGCTCGTCTTGAGGCTGTTCGGATATTTCTCGCGTTCGCGGCTCATATGAATATGACAGTCTTTCAGATGGATGTCAAAACTGCGTTTCTCAACGTACAACTGAAAGAAACGGTTTATGTCAGCCAACCAGAAGGATTCGTTGATCCCGAATTCCCAAACCATGTCTACAAACTGAACAAAGCTCTTTATGGTCTCAAACAAGCTCCTCGGGCATGGTACGATAAGCTATCATCTTTCCTCATTGCTAATAATTTCACCAAAGGTTCGGTCGACCCTACTCTTTTTATACAATATCACGGGGCACATATCTTAATTGTTCAAATTTACGTGGATGACATCATTTTTGCGTCTACACATAAAAAGTTTTCAATCGCTTTTGCAAAACTAATGAAGAAAAATTTTGAAATGTCCATGATGGGTGAACTTACGTTCTTTCTAGGACTGCAAGTTCATCAATCACCCCGGGGTATTTTCTTGAGTCAGTCCAAATATGCCCTTGAATTGTTAAACAAATTTGGAATGAAAACCTGTGACACTTATGCCACACCAATGACTCATACCAAGAAGCTAGACGCTGATTTACATGGGAAATTAGTTGACCCTACCAGATACCGAAGTATTATTGGGTGTCTCATGTATCTAACAGCTAGCAGACCTGATATTGTATTTGCCGTATATCTCTGCTCCTGTTATCAGTCGCGACCAACTGAAACCCACCTCTCTGAGGCTAAAAGAATCCTCCGATACATCAAGGGAACCATTAACTTGGGGATCTGGTATCCGAAGGATTCTGGTTTTGAACTAATCGCTTTTTCAGACGCTGACCATGCAGGATGCTTAGACTCAAGGAAAAGTACTTCAGGAGCACTACAATTTTTTGGTGATAAACTGGTGTCTTGGCAATCAAAGAAGCAGGATTGTACATCGCTATCATCAACCGAAGCAGAATATGTAGCCATGTCCGCGTGTTGTGCTCAAGTCATCTGGATGAGAACACAACTCAAAGACTATGGTTACGTATTTGACAGAATCCCGAGGTACTGCGACAATCGGAGTGCCATTGCGATCTCGTGCAACTCAGTTCAGCACTCGAAATCAAAGCACATCGATCTTCGCTATCATTTTATCAAGGATCACGTGGAACATGGTACAGTTGAATTATACTTCGTGGGTACAGAATACCAATTGGCAGATCTTCTCACCAAAGCCTTGCCTCCCGCTAGGTTTAATGAGTTGATCCACCGGATTGGTATGCGGTGTTTGACTCAAGAGGAATTGGATGACCTCCTAAAACAGTCTTAAAAACCTGTCAAACACCAAAATATCTTTTGTAAATATTTTTCAAAACCAAAATACAAAAATATAAAACCTTATAAAACAGCAAAAATATTCTTCTATCTGTTTTTTCTTTCAACATGTCAAGTACCTTTCTTCCGTCAACACTCTAATCTTTCAAAATTCAGTAGTTTTCCGATCAAGTGTTGAGGGGGAGAAAATCAATTCTTAACTGTTTCAAAATATTCGTGTACTTGCATGTTACTCTATTCTGGTTGTTTCTTTTATCAAAGGTGGTAAATTTTTCTGGTTAAACTGAAACTCCTCGGTCTAAAATTATAACCCTTCATTATTTTCTTAAGTCAAGGGGGAGTGTCGTCAAAGTCATTTCCTAAAATCTTTTGTTTGGTAACCAAAATGGAAGTTAAATGGCTTTGTATGAAAAAGGAAAAGGTGGAGGGACCAAAACTGTCAAAATGTTAAAGTTACTTTTAATAAAAACACCTTCCACCTAACTTTCTCATCACATTTATTACTCCTAACCAACTTAATCTACGCATATAATTCGTTCAACAAATCCGAAGTTTTGATCATCAATCTGTAAGTGTTTTTGCGTTGATAACACGTTTTTAAACATTGGTTTTGATTTTCAAACGAATCCAACGGTTAAATTTACGTAAATGGTTGATTTTGTGTTATACGCCTACGCGTAAGGAACACATGATCATACCTATGTGTTTGAGGTTAAGATAAATGGGTCTAAACGTTTCTTTAACATCAAGGATACTATGCTTATCCTCAAATTCCACCCAGAAACACGAATTGATGGTTTTTCAAAATTAGGGTTCTTGAGTCGATTTGGGTGTTTTCAAATGTGAAGGTTTTTGGTCATAAAGATTGTTGTGTGATGATGCTTTTATGATGAATTGATCATATCTATGCCTTAAAACAACCCAGAAACACTAATTGATGATAAATTAGTAACTAGGGTTTAATGTTCTTAGGTTTGGGTATTTTTGATTCACTATGTTTTAGATGTTAAAACTTGGTTATTAGACTCTCACAACACCTAAGACCTACCAGAAAACGTTTGGTGCAAATCCTATGGTTAGAAATCTTATGCGTAGTTCATAAACTTTAGGGTTTTGACTTACGCGTATGACTTTCTACGCGTAACATGTTTAACATGTTTTCATGCCATGATTTGTTGTAAAAATGAATATATGTGTTAAGATTGATGATATGATGATCTTATTTCAGGCTTGCTACGCATAACACTCAGAATCAAGGTCGTTGTTACTCTACGCATAAGGATCACCTTACGCGTAGAAAGTTATGCGTAAGAGAAATTTTACGCGTAAGGTTCTACAATGGGACTACGCGTATCCTGTGAAGGATATGCGTAAACAGTGACTCTACGCATAAGGTTTACTCTTACGAGTAATCCTTACGCGTAAGGTTCTTTATACGCCTACGCGTAAGCTTTACGCATAAGGTCCCCTGTTCCTACGCGTAATATTTCTTACGCGTAAGACATGATCCTACGCATAAGCTTGCGTCTACGCGTATACCTCTCCTGTTTACGCATAAGCTACTATTCCTACGCATAAGCCTTGATCAAACCTTCGTTATGAATTGTTACGCGTGCAAACTTGCAAATAAATGAATCATAACGTCACGAAACCAATAATGTCACTAATAAACTTAATCGTTTAATATGTTGTGTTAAATAAGTGATAACATAAACTTTAAAACTTAAAGTTAACTAACTCACGAAACTTATCACGACGACATTAGACTATTAGACAAACAAGTGACTTTGGACTCGTAACAATCATTGACATTGCACATTCAATAATTAGACAATAAAACCTTCTGTTGACTAACATTATGTCTTTCGATATGTTGGTTCTTTTGGCTAATGTTATTTCAGATCACGACATGGTTGCTCAAATGAATATGGATGCACCAGAAGTTCTCACAATTGCTGACATCTTCCCTAATGGCTATCCTAGAAAGATTGGAAAGAACAACCTTAGGGTTGACTTTGATACCCTCACATGCTCAGAATCTTCTTGTCTCATTGCTGTGGATATTTTAAAGAATCATCCCTACCAGAACATGCTCTCACTCTCTGCTACAGTACCAGAGATCTACATTCAACAATTCTGGAATTCAATGCAAAGGATCAAGGGTCAAAGTGCAGTGACTGTGACTATCAATCACAAACAAGTCACCATCACTCATGCAGACTTACGGGCTGCTCTTCTCCTTCCAAAAATCGTGCCAACCGACTTCTATGCCACACCTACTGAGGAGACAGTTCTACAATTCTTGATTGATATTGGCTATGATGAAGCTTCAGGAATTATCTCTAAGCATTCTCATGTGGAGCTTAAGAACATTCCTCAACCGTGGAGAACCCTCTACATCATCATCACCAAATCGGTCTCTGGTCGTGACAGTAGCTATGAGCATCCCAAGCTCATGGAACTGCAAATCTTCTGGTCATTAATCAACAAGAAGGACATCGAAATTGTAGCTCTGATATGGGATGACATGATGTCATTTCACAAGAAACTTGGCTCAAAGATTCCCTATGTCAGATACACAAAATTGTTGATCCAGAGAGCACTTGGACTTCATCCCGATATTCCACAAAGGCTCAATGAGCCTGACAATCACGACATGTTGATTGAGCCTATCCTGTCTGTCAGAATCCAAGAATCGTCAACAAAGAAACAGGGTGCTGTGTTACCTGATCACCTACTGACTGACAAAATCAAGAAGCTTGAAACGTACAAAAGGTATCGGGTAGCAGTAATAGAAGGCAAAGTTGGTCATCTCGATGAGAAGTCTTCTGGAACACCTATAAGGAGAACCAGAAGAGGCAGTGCAGGAAGTGCTGCAAGTACTGAAAGTCAAAGGAAGTTTCCCAAGAGGAATCCTCTTCGTAAAAGGACTGTTCCTTCTAAGGAAACTGTTCCCATTCCCGTACCTAAACATGAACCGCAGAGAAAGCTAATTGACGAGGACTCGGAAGGTACTGCATCAGATGAAGAGACTTTCTACTCTGAAACTGCTGAAGATGAAACTACAACGGTATCTGAACCTCCCAGTCCTCCAGCTGAACATGGCAAAGGGAAGACTCCTGTACTTGTGCCTTATGAAGAAAGCTCAGATGAAGAAGAAGAGCAACTGGATACTTCAAACAGGAAGAAGTTCAAATTCATTAGACTCCAACATGTTGCGAAGGAATTTGCAAAGGATCAAATGGGTGGCCCTGGAGGTTCAAGTGGTGCTGCCCACTCTAAACCATCTCCTGATGCGGTTAATCGACCCGATAAGGGAGCTAGTGCCACCACTCTTCTACAACAACAACAACTTTTGGAGGATTCTGTTGATTATGAGATTGAGGAACCAGCAAAAGAAAAGACTGAGGAAATACCTGCTGATGAAACAAAGACTGATGACAAGGCTATATCTAAGGAGGAAACTTTTGAACCCCCTAAGGACCCCGAGTCTCCTCATGTCTCCTCCTCATCAGACTCATCATCTCATTCTTCGCCACCACCATCTAAAAGATCAACCAAATCAACATCCAAATCAGTGAAGAAGCCAACTCGATCTTGGATTTCTCATGCTCATAAAAGAATTGGGAATGCTGTCAAACAAGTCAGAAAGAAAGACATGCTCTACAGGAAGATGAATTTCTACGCTGATTAGATACAGTATATTCATGATGATATCGACAAGATGCAAGTTGAAAGGAAGTATGTACAGAAGCTCATGAAAGATGATCTTCAAGGGAAAATGGACGAAATGATCAAAGGATACACTCACCAGTTCCTTATGGAGGTCGTTCCGAACTGACAAAGGAGATGTATACCAGACAACTGTATCCAAATCTCTTGCATATAGCCAAACAAGCCATGAAATCAACTCCGATGAATTTAAGCATCAATCCAGTTGAATCCACAATTTTCTCAGATGATGAATTGGTGAACCGGCTAGTAGCGCAAATGTCGAAACGCTCTGCAACGTTTGCCTCACACGAAGCTAAACTGTTTGAAGCTCTACTGGAATACCAACTCAGGTCCTCATTCCGAGAAGAAGCTGTAAGGCCCAAACGTTCAAGAGATGATGAAGACAAAGATCAGGATAAGGATAAAGAGACCAAACGCACAATGAAGTCTGATGAATCATCCTCTATTCAGTACTCGATGCAACCTCCACCACAACGGACTCCTGCTCAACAAAGATCTTCTCCTCCCTCTTCTGCAAATAAACCTCATGATTCTGAGACACCACCCCAGATTCAGAAAACCGGTGACCACTTTGAATATACGGGTGGTGACGATGAAGAATACCATGAGCCCCAACAACAACCCGCCTCACCCGACAAAGTACAGAAACCAGCACCCTCATCTAGGCCTAAGAAACAGAAGAAGAAGGCGCCCACGGCTGACGTCGTATCATGGCTAGATGAAGATACAACAGAGGAATTTGAATGGTTTTCTACACTTGTCAATTCCACTCCCTACCCTGAAGAAGGTCAAGATCTGGTAGACGGTAATACTTTGGAGCATGCTAAAATTCTGCAAGAAAAGTTCAAAGTAAAGAAGATGACGAAATCCGAGTTGAGGCGAATCAAGAATGAAGCTTTTCAACTGTGGAAAGATAGCTCAGAAAGTGCCATCGAGGTCGAATATCACCTTGAAAACATTGCTCGAGCTATGTCTAATAACATGGATTGGCTCAACCCAGAAACAAACATCGACTTTACCAAGCGGGACAACCCTCCATATTACACCGACTGGTCTAAACCACTACCAACGATCGGCCAACCAGATCAGCCTAGGATCCCATTCAGATATTTCTTCAACAAAGACTTGGAATTTCTTCTTCACGGTGGCGATGGTTCAAGGAAATACACTACATCCTTGACACTTCCATTCCCAGCAGCCGAATACTCAAACTGCATAGCTATCTAGGAAAGAGCTAATCACTTGTTCTCCAACAAAGTGGAAGCATACGACCGAGATGCAATGTATGGGATTCATCATTGGCCGGAACGCCGAAGAATCTACTACAGAAGTTGCCAGGTTCAGAAGTCTCAACATGCAGTGCTCAGTACTAAAAACATCGTTGCCATCAAACACGTTGATCTTTCGTCCAAATGGGACTACACGTATCTCAAGAAGATTGTGGTCAAAAGACAAGACGAAAGGGATTATGCATTCTCTGAAGCTGACTTTGAGAATTTGTCTATCAACGACATTGAAGACATGTACCTTGCCAAAGTACAGGGTCGCATGAGGAAATTTTCAACTGAAGTACAACGTGAATTCATCAAATCACTGCTCATCTTCATCAGACGCATAGTCATCAAAGAACGTGTAGAAGATCTCCAGCTCGCAGTTGAATCATATCAGACTCGTGTCAACTTCACTCCACCTCAGTTTGATCTTCCCGACATCAACCAGCTCTCACAATTTACACTCATCAGCAAACCATTCGGCGTCGTTTACCACAGTGAACTTCAACGAAATTGCTTAATGGCGTGTAGTGATCTTCACAAGTTTGGAGATCACACTTTGAAGATGGTTAGGGACGGATTGGCTTATCGATTGAAGGATATACACCAAAAGATCGGGTCTCCTAAGCGATGGAATTCTCAGGATCGAAGGGATGTGAAGAGGATCATCACGATGATTGATGAACGGTTGTATAGAAGGGATCAGTTCAGAAGATTGGAAAGCTATGTTGGTGGTCGACCCAGGATTAACATCACCGGCTTTCAACGCCCGATTCACACTCCTGGCGACATCTCTGGACTACCTGGTACCCCTTAAACTGCTTCTTTCATTATTAATTTGGATGTATGATTTATATATGTGGATGGCTTGTGCACACATAACAGTGTACAACCCGTAATTGTCAAAAAAGGACCCTGTGGTACGCTTCAGTGCCACAATCCTTATAAAATGAGCGAAAGCTTCTTACTTTTGAGTAAAACCTATCAAACCTTTCATTTTTCAAGGTTTTGCTCAAAAGGACAAGTACTTCCCCGTATGATTTTCAAAACCTCAACCGTTTATATCACTTGCTGAGGGGGAGTACTTGAGTTAAAACTTTGTTCACAAATTGTTCATAGTGGTCATCTTCCCGCAACACTCGAAATGGTCATATTTATTCTCAACTTTTCAAAAATAACATTTTATATGCCATTTTTGAGGGGGAGAAAATTATGTGATAAGCAATATGTTGTGTAAATGCAAATGAATCTTTGTGTAATAGACTTAACCAACGAATTGACGGTACTAAACTGTTAGTAACTCGAAAAGACTTGTCCGGGACGGGTAATAATTTCAAGCTAGTTCTCTAGTAATGTAAACGTGTCTCGCAAAGGACTTGTCAGAGTAGAAAGTACCATTCGAGAATCTCTTGGTAGATATGAACTCTGATGGGTATGACAACCTTTCGAGGCTTGTCTACACCTTCAAGGTAGTTATTAGAGCTAGTTGTCACCTAAAAGCTGACAATGTAACTCTTTAACTATGCAACGTAACCGTGTCTCGCGGGGGAGTGTCTATCTTGAGTTGATCAATTCAAAAGTGCGCGCTCTTCCCACACAGTGCAGATTTCCGTCAAAACTCTAAAGCACATGTGGAGGGGGAGTATTTCTGCTAAAAGATAAAACTCTCATAGTGGTTCAAACATGTTTTTCATTTACAAACCCTTTGAGAGATTTTCTTGAAAATTGGTTTTATGGCAACATAGGTTAGTCATGGAGTGATAAGGTGACTAAGGTTAGGAATAACCGTCCTATGATCCGCCAGAGCCGGAGGGATCTACCCAAGGACATCACAAATAGTTAGTACTTAGAAGTCCTTAGGTACGATTATAAAAAGGAGAAAATGAGAATCGGAGAAAGAAGGAGTTGAAGAATTAAAAAAGAAATGCAAAGAAAAGGGTGAAAAGAAATAGCCCTCCAAATTATTCAACTTAGGGCAGACACCGGGTTCAATTCATATGCTACTGGTTGTCACTTAGTGACGCCGATATTGAAGATTAAAAGTCGTCATGGACCCAGTGACGCATGCACTAAACCTTCTTAGCCACTCAAGCTTCTCTCAACAGAAGCTTGTTTCATTCTCACAGGGAACCCTACGAAAACTATTGGCTTTCTCTTAGAGATCGCTGGTATTGAAAAAGGAGACCCTCTCCCTAGTCTCCGCTCAGGAAAACCAAAACGCACTATTGAGTCTAGAGCCACGAGATTCATCAAAAGATCTCTTAGGTACACTTGACATTTCATCACTTGATGTTCAACAATAAGAACATCAGTGGTACATTATCGAGTCCTTCACAGATCTTAGCAATCTGTCGAGAACATTTATGAGAGGTTCACATATGTGATCCTCAGTGATTGAATGGAAACTCCTGCCAGGGTCAACATCAAACAGCCCTGACAGCAGGTCACTTCGGTAACTCCCTGTGGATTACGCTTAGTGTGTCTCAAACGGTCTACAGTCGTGAGGTGATGCTTCGGTGTACCTCAGCGACTCATCTGAACTGTAGATGTACTTCGGTACATCGCGTTATCTCACTTGTGGGACTCCAGTTCAGGAACGGCCTTTGTGAGAATTAGAGTTGTGTTTTCACACTATGCTGTTAACACTCTCGAAGTTCAAACCTGTAAGTGCCGAAATCCGCTTATTACTAACCGTTTTAAATGTTTTCTTCTTATGGAAGCTCCGGAGCGGGATGATCGTGCAGATTCTTCTCATGCTCACGCCAACATCATCACTAATGGAAGTTCTATCCAAAAGCAACACAACAGTCAGAATGATTCTTCATCAAATCAAAGAATCTACAAAGTTAAAGACTTAAAGAACTTCATCAGTACTGAATTCCAACGTCAAAGAGCGTGTGAGCATGATGAAGAATGACATGGAGACACTGTAGCGGCGAAGCAGACCTGAGGCAGACTTGATGCAGACAACAACATACTATCACTTTCATCACAAAGAACAATGATCAAAGAACAAAGTTAAAGATGACGTCAAAGCATAACTGTTCAAAGAAAACTATCTCTCTACACTGGGGAGATTGTTCGAATCAAGGCATTCCTTCTCACAAGAAAGAAGAATGTCAGAAGACGTCAAAGCTACTATTACATCAACGCCTTCACCGTTTTTCATAACCAACACTTGAGGGGGAGATTGTTGGAATCACTCATAAACCTTAATTCAAGTGTTTGTTACTCATATGTAATAGGTAGCTTAATATGGCCTTTATGTTTGTTTAAGGTCAAGCTTATGTAGAAGGCCCATAAGCTTAGGCCCATGTCCAATAAGGAAAAGGGAAGGAGTAGGAGTGTTGCCCTAGCTCCTTGCCTATAAATACTATGTAATAACCCTCACTTGAGGGTTGGTTGTTCAAGTTATTCTCTTCATTACAGTCTACGCATAACCGTCTCTATTATATCGTGTGTGTGTGTGTGTGAATCTTGTTCAATCGTCTCTCTATCTCTCTCTAGTAAGCTTGTGTTGTAAAACTAGTGACCTAACAGAAATGAAAGGGTTGGGACGCGCGGTCAATTTTAGACAGGGGAATATAAGACTAAAGGTAATCGTCACACCGGCTCACCTTTCACATCAGCACCACCTCACATTTCTATCTCCTCTCACTTTCCCTCACTCCCCCCACCTTTTAACCCTAATGGTTACAACACCCTCACATTTCATTAAAATATATACTTTTTACAAACATACCTCACTAAATAGCACATACGCACTCATAAACCAAATAATAATAATAAAACACAAGCAATGGCACAAATGCCAAGAGATATACAACTCACCATTATGTGCCTAGTTTAAGGAAATGAATGGGTTGGGACGCGCGGTCAATTTTAGATAGGAGAATATAAGACTAAAGGTAATCGTCACACCGGCTCACCTTTCACATCAGCGCCACCTCACATTTCTCTCTCCTCTCACTTTCCCTCACTCCACCCCACCTTTCAACCCTAATAGTTACAACACCCTCACCTTTCATTAAAATATATACTTTTTACAAACATACCCACTAAATAGCACATACGCACTCATAAACCAAATAATAATCATAAAACACAAACAATGGCACAATTGCCAAGAGATATACAGCTCACCATTATGTGCCTAGTTTAAGGAGGTCACGCATGAGAAGGGAGCCAAGTAATGGTGTTTGTGTGAGCATTGGTGTGAGGGTGACCACCTCACATCCATTACCTTTAGCCTAAGTGGTTTTGTTAACTAAAAAAGATATATAAAAGTAAGCCTTGACCTGGATGGGTTCACAAAACCGGGTCGACCCAGGTCATGAGAAACCCGCCGGTTTAATCCAGTTTTGAAAAAGCCAAAAACCCGTTTAGCTCCGACCCGACCAAAAAGTGTATGTTACGAAATTTGGTTTTTGTAATGTGTGAAAAATGAAGTGATTTATCAAGCATTTTTATTGTGTAAAGTTGGTTGAATTTTGTGATTATCTTACTCAAACTGAATTGACGAATTTGTGTGCAAATAGGTGTATTTTTTGGTGCATTTGTATTTTCAGTAGTCAAACAGAAGTGACGAGTTTGATTTTAGGTTGAGGTGGTGTCTTGTTCCAGATTTCGGCAAGGGAGAAGGAAGTTGGGGTGAGCATGTGAAAAAGGACAAGGCACGAAATGAAAAATTTGCCCTCACGTGAAAGGCACGTGAGGCGTCTAACTAACATTAACTAATTTCTGTTAGTCAAAAGGACCACCAGGGATTTTCGTGCATTTATTTTAAAATTAGGACTGAACGTGCGAATTTAATATAACCTTAGGGACTAGTGGTGTAATTTACTCTATTAAAAATTATGACATACATATTTATATCATGTTTTATAAGAACAAACATTTAACAAGATATAATGGAATGACATGTACTCACACTTTTCTGATTGAAGTTAATTAAAAAATATTTAAAACAAAAATATATAAATAAAAAGGTCACTGTTTATAGTTATTACTTTTGTAAAAATATACAACATTCATAAGTTCATGCGTGATATATAACTACTAGTTATAAGTCATGCGCACGCATCCGTTCTAAAAAAAACGTCATGTGTATGCACGAAGTATACACATAAATCAAATTTATTGAAATTTTTTGTAGCTGTGATATTACACGCATAGAGTTCAGACTATAAGTAAAACTAATAATTATATTTTAACTAAATTTGTTTGGCAAGTAATTATAAATCGTGCTTTCAATTTAATACTTAAAATCTCATACATCTACAAATTTTTGTATTACAATTAAATTATTAATTGTTATTCATATTCTAGTTTTAACCCGTGTACGCATGAGTTATTAAACACGGATTAGATTCTGACAATGACAATGACAATAACTAGTAATAATATGTCAACTATATTTGCTCGGATTTGAAAATATGATAAATTTTGTTTAATAATCATATTGCTCGAGTAATTTCATTTGATATTTTAACATAATTCAAATTCATTAAATATGAATTTTTGTATTTTTTTATGTTTAGTTCGTGCATATCTATATTACATATAAAGACAAAACACTCTCTCTCCTCAAACTTAATTTTAAGTTTTACAACTTTACAAATTTAATGCACAAAACTTTACAACGCTAAAACTTTAAAATTTACATTTTTAGTTTTAATTGGGAAGCAATTAATGTAGTCCATATTTTTTTAATAAATACAAATACTAAAGCAAAAAGTATAATAATTTTTATAATTTTTTTTGTAGATTTTCCTATATGGAATTTAAGCAAATACTTCTGACCAAGCATCATGTACAATCATCTAATACAATAACATATTCAAAAATTAAATTTTCAACTATTTCATAAAAAAAAAAAAAAAAAAAAAAAAAAAAAAAAAAGAGAAAAAAAAACCTTCTTAATGGAAAGTACATTTTATTATTTACATTGTACAAACTAATAATCGTATATCTTTCTCATCTTTATGTTTTTTTTTCATCAAATTCCTCTTGTTACATTTATCATCATAATAAATAATAGACGAATACCTCTTAACACCATGATATTATCATCAATCATCACCGAAAATGTTAGAATCACTCCTAAACCATAATCAAGTGTTAGTAATTAATATGTAATAGTTAGCTTTATTATGGTTGATTGGTCCCGAACCGTCAAGTTATCTCACACAAGCTAGCCACTTGTGAATGGCTAACCGTAAGAAACTTAAAACAGCTCAGAAGCAAATGCAATTTAGATCAGAGGAATATAGGGGATTCCTTGGTCGTTAAGTCCCACGGAGGATGAATTGGTGTTAAACAACTTCAGATGTCGAATAATCACTAAGGATAGTGATCAGTAAGGATTTTGAGATATTTATACCTAAAGAAAAGTTTTGTAAATTACAGGGACTTAAATGCAAATTAAAGTAAATTAAAAAGTTAAAATATATTAAATAAACGCTATCACTATTTTAAAATTGATGAACGTTTAAAACCTAAAACGTACGTTTAAATAAAATTACGTAAACGTACAAAATAAAACATGAGTTTTAAGAAATAAAAGACCTATAAATATGAAAATGATATGTTTACAATCCTAATAATAAAATAAAATTATTAGAAAAAGAAAATTATTTTTAAAACTATTTAATTAATTATTATTAATTAAAAACTATTTTTAACTATTTAAAATGCACTAAAATATAAGAAAATACAAAATTAACCTAGAAAAATGAAATTATAACTTAGAAAAATCTAAAATATGATAAAACTTATTTTAAAACTGAAAATATATTTTTTAGACTTTTTATGTATTTATTATTAATTTAATACTATTTAAAACTAATTAAAATGCTAGAAAATACTATTTAAACCAAGAAAATTATGGAAAAATATTTTTTTTCTTTTTATATTTATCTTAATCTAGGAAAATTGAAAACATATTTTTTAAAATTTTTTCTGATTTATTTGTATTAAAAGCTATTTAAAAAGAATTAAAAACTAGTTTAAATAAGGAAAAATACTAAATGGTGATGGAAAAATCTGAAAAATTCAGGAAAATACTAAAATATTATTCTAAGCCTAAGAAAAATATAAAAACATATGCTTATGTGTGAGAATATGAGGCTGCAGTGAAACTGCTTATTAATAAGCACTTCAAAATAAGCCAAAGTCCACAAATGGACACCAAATGAACACAGAAGCTAACTTATGCTAAATTAAGCCTATCTTAACCAATTAACAGTACTCTAGATCATTAACTAAGCTTGAACTAGATTTGATCTTATGGGAATATTTAAGCAAAACAGTTATTAGGTGCCCTACTTTAAGCTATTGCATAAGCAATCCCAATAAGCTAAAGGGAGAAACAGATATAGGGACCTAAAGATCACCTAGCCTACTATACTTGGACCAAAAATCAGCTCCTCACAAGCTTGAATGAAGCTTGTGAACAAGCTGCAAAATACCTGTGCACACTCAGTGAATGCTGAGTGTGTGCACAGGGCATGCATTTTGAAAAGGGTCTAAAAGAAGCTGATGAATAAGCTATTTATAGGCTAGTTAGAACTGAACTAATATTTTTCTAATTTAGTTAAGCAACTAAATATTACTATCCCAAAAACTGATGAACTAAATCCTAATATTGAGATCACAATAAAATTGTGAAGTTTATTCAAAAACTGCATTTAGGAAATTTTGACTTTTCAATTTACACTAAAACTTTGACTTTTATGAACTTTGATCACCTCTAATTAACTGAATATGTTATAATAAGCTAGGATAAGGTGAAATTAAGCTAGAGTAACAAGTTTTGAGCTAATTTGATGAGAATAGTAATCTGAAATCTTAACAGTGATATGCAAATTAAGTTATAGGCTATTTTGACTTTTTACTAAACTAGGACTAGTTTTTATTGTTTGACTGAGCTAATTATGACCTAATATAACATGTATCAAATAAGAACAATGATATGAACTACCTTAAAACCAGTTTACACAGTAAACCAAACATCCTTATATAAGGCAGTTTTGAAGCTTAATATGCTAAAACAAACTTTTAAACCAAGTAATCTATTTATTAACTTGTAATTACTATATTTAAACAGAATTAAGCTATATTTAATAAGATTATAACAACTATACTCAAAAGTGCAAATTTTTAAGGAATGGCTTACAAGTTGTATTTATGCTCAAACTGAGACCTGAGAACAAAGTATCATTCCTATAGGCTTACCACTAAGCCTCTAAACCAAAATCAATCCAAATATCACCATGCTTCAATCTTGATCTTCATTACCATTGCTTTTTTATTTTAACTAATTTTTTAGTGATTTTTGACATTTTTAGTAAAACTGAGTAAGAAAAAGTTTAATGACTTAAAAAGCTTTTAGAAACTGATTATTGACTAAAATGAGCTTATAGAGCAAATAACCAACATCTTTTGACATTACAATAGTAAATTGAGATTTTCAAAAGTAAAATTGCATAAACTGAAAGTGTACTAAAACACTGGAATTTATTATTGAAATAGAGTTGAAATATACTGAGTTAACTTAGTTTAATACTAGAAAGATTAAAATTACACTGAAAATTGAAATTACACTTAAAACGACAAACTACTCTACTCTAAAATTAACTACTACTCTTTCTCAGCTCCTTTTTCTTCTATTTATCAACCAAAAGCTTCCTTGTCGACTTCTAAGCATTTCCCACCATTTCTCAGCCATTGGATCAATCCAGATCATCAAAATTGCCAAATGGCAATTTTGGCGCCAAAAAGTCATTTGAGCAGGTAGCAGCATTAATTGAAGACGTGAGCTGGTTTTGCAAGGTGGAAAGGTTGATGGTGAAGGGTAGGTATGAGCTGGAAAGGTGGAGGTGAGGTGGTAGTAGCAGGTGTCGGGGAATGGCTGGTAACAGGTGTGGGTGAAGAGGATGAATAGTAGCTGGCGGGTTTTTATTTAAATTTCGGGTTTGGGCTTTGGACTGGGCTGGGTATTGGGTTTTAATATATAGGTCCGTTTGGTTATTGTAGCTAGTAAACACAAGGACCATAGTTGTAATTAGGCCAAACTTGAGGACCAAAACTGCCATCCTTCCAAAGAACACACAAGGACCATTCCTGCCATTTATGATTAGTACAAGGATCATTATTGATTATTTTCCATTTTTGTAAATCCAAGGGCCTTTTATGTCATTTCTGAAACTTAAGGGACCAAACATGTAATTTTCCAAAAGTTCACTATAAGGGCCAATTTTGTCATTTATGAATAGTACAAGGTTTATTTTTGATAAATTTCCATTTTTAAATTAACCAAGGACTATATTTGACAATTTTCAAACTTTAGGGACTAAAGTTGTCATTTTGTAAATTTTAAACTTTAAAGGGTTTATTTTGACAACTTTTGAATCACATGGACCTTAAATGACATTTTACAAGTTTTTGAATTACCAGGGACTAGATTTGACAACTTTTGTAAATTGGGGGACTAAAACTGTCAATTATGCAAACTTGTTACGTTTTTCATCTGATTTTGATATTTTTGCATTTAAAACACATAAAACACTTATTTGTGATATTTTCATCATTTTGATGCATTTCTAAGTGTTTTCAGATATTTTTGGCATTCTAAATGGTACGAAAATGATGAGTATTTAGACACTCATCAATCCCCCACACTAAGATATTGCTAGTCCCTAGCAATGATTTATGAAAAGTTAATGGATTTTATCTCTTTACCAAAAGCCATTACTTCTGGAGTAGCCAATTGTTTTAGTTCAAGTAAGAACCTTGGTACAATGATAACCAAATGATTTTGAGCAAATCATAAGCTTTCAACGGATTTGATTTGTTTTTACCAGAAGCCGTTTGCTTCTGGACTAGCCAACTCTTAGATAAATTATCAATATTATCTTTGGTGAGCCGATTACCAATTATGGTTTTTCCACTGCCTTTACCACAAGCCATAAACTTGCGGGCTAGCCAACTTTTCACTAATTAAAGATATGGTGAGCTGAACACCATACAATTTTGGGCAAATTGCAAGCCATAAACGGATTTGAGATATCTTTACCAAGAGCCGTTTGCTCCTGGATTAGCCAATCCTTATGTGGGTTAGACATGGTGGACTGATTACCATTTGTTGTGTTTAGTACATAGTTCTTCCACTAAAAAATTTTAAAATTAGGCCATTTTGGGGGAAAAAGGGACTAAAAGGGGTACATTTATGATCAAATTCGCCAGAATTTCCCCCCCACACTTAGAAATGAATATTGTCCTCAATATTCAAAGTACCGGCTGTTATGCCGAAACTTAGAACGTAAAAAGATAACATTACTAGCTAAGTGTAGAAACACAACAATTATTCTCTTTTTTAATATTTACAATTTTCATTATTTTTTAGATCTATATACAACATGTGGGGCATCTCCCCCACACTAAGGTGGTACACACGGGTGAAAACCCATGTTTAACTACTGTTTTTGATTACCGACTCGCTAGCTTGACTCGACCCCGAATTAATTTGTTCATGGGGAAGTAAGTGGAAGAGACAATCTCCATCGGACTTTCATTCAAGATGTTTGTATAAACATTGAAGTACGTGAAAGTTCCACACCGATGAGATATACATAGAACCGGCTCAAAAATGATAAATGAAAATGCCGGGGTCAAAGATAATGTCTTCATTCCCGAAGGAGTGAAGAACAGGAGAAGCAACGGGATAGGTGAAGAAGAGAAAGAAAGTCATGATAATAATCTTGACTAACTCATCATCATCAGAAGGGGAATTCATGATAGCATGAATTTCATCTTTTAAGCTCAATTGGTCTAAACATATCCCGGGTGTGTCTAGATCAAAGTAGAAGTTATCATACTCCGGTAGAGATATGATATGAGTGAGTTCACAGGAGAACTCCTCAAAGGAGAATGATTCATATTCAGGATTGATTTGACTGAGTTCACTGGGGAACTCCTCAAAAGTGAATGATTCATAATCGGGGAGAGAATTATGAGAATGAGAAGTGGTAATACCACTAATCTTCTCTCCCATATGATCAAAATTGAACGTTTGTAATTCCGGAATAGAATTATCGAAGAAAAGTTTACTATCCTCAAAGGGGATAGGATATGAAGTAGGCTTTTCATTAAAAGCCTCGATTCTAGAAATGAGAAGATTAACATTCAATAATGTAAGGCGAAGAGCTTCGTCTTGGATTATTTCTTCATCATTCTCTTCTCCTAAGCTGACAAGCTCAGAAGGTAATTCCCCCACATAACTTATGTCTCCACAAGATAAAGAATAGTCCTCATCAGAATCAGAGAACATCTCAATATGATCATTTTGGAAGACAAGAGGAGGAGGGATATCACACACATGGTCAAAAAAATCCCTGTGATTCTCTTGGAATTGGGACAAGGTTCTCAACACTAGACTTTATGAATTCGTCCGATTCCTTTTCAGGAACAGTGTCAAGATGCTCGTCCCCCATGTTCAGAGAGTGAGTGGGAGCTTCGGGTGTGATAGCAGTTGTTTGAGAATGAATCTCAACTGCTGGGATATCCACTGATGAACTTGATGAATCTTTATAAAATTGTAGGATACCAAGTGCATCCTCATCATCACTGTCATCAGGAATAAAACGAAATTGAGAGCTAGATCTGGTTGCTTTTTCTTTTGCAATTGATTCCCTAATAGATTTTTCAAAGGCAATTTGGGAATTTATTTTAGCAACCTGCTCTTTAGCTAGCAATTCTTCCATGGATTTCTCATGTGAATTTTGAATGACGGGACATTGTGGGAGTGGAGATTTGTCAAAACCGGAAGGTTGACATTGATAATCATCATGAGGATCCCCACAATATACACAAGAAAAACTGGGAACATTATGAAATGCTGTTTTACTCAACTCCTCAGTTCTTTTCACTGACTCCAGAAGCTCTAGATAAGTGTCTTGTTGGGTTTGCTGAGGAGTTTGAGTCATTTGGCACTGTGGAGGTTGGTCGTGATATGGATAGTCGTAATTGTTACAAGGAAATGGATTCCCTGTTTGACAATCAGAGCTAAAATGGGGACCTCCACAGTTCTCACAACAGTAAAACTGTTGAGTCTAGACTGGCGAATTATATGGATATTGGTCATAACCAAAGTTCTGAGCATCATCGGAAAACTGTTCATAGACAAATGTGTTTCCGGATTGACACTCAAATCCTTGGTGAGGACCTCCACAAAATTCACAGCAGTTATGTTGATTATATGAAGATAAGTCGGGCTGTGGTGGGTAGTTGGAGAAATTTGAGGGGTCGTTAAATGAGTTCGGATTAGGATCATAATCAAATGAATTCCTCGAACCACAAAACAAACAACTCCCGTTACGAATATCATTACCACACTGTACACACGTACACCAGCTACATGGTGAACCAAAAAGAGGCTCACCACAACTGACACAAGGAATAAACGATTCTATTTGAGAGTTATGAGAAGGAATCGGTTCATTCAAAGAATCAACAAAACCAACATGGTGATCCGAATGACTATTAAGACTCGAAGAACATTTTGAAAAATCCGGAGGTGGGACAAGTGGTGTGCTCTGAGAGCTAGCAATTTCCACCACTTCCGTTATGGTCTCCGGTTCTGGTTCTTGAGAAACGTGAAGATTAGGCAAGTCATTCTTGCTAGTCATCGGTCTAAATTCTGCATGATTTCTTCTAACCGTAAATTGTGAAAGTGTAGGATCAATTTTAGACGGCTTAGGAGCAATCGAGGGGTTAGATCTTTGGATAACCGTAGGTTGGACGTATTTAGCACCTCCATTATCAGAGGGAAGTACCTGGTCCTTTGTCACCCTGGTTTCTCGTTCTATATCCCTACGCAGAATTAATGGATCATCACGAACAACACGAATTCTAGACATTTTTGACAAAGTATGAAGTTTTTCAACTTCGTTCCAGAATTCGTCGTAGTCGAGAGATTCCATGAGAATAGAAGAAGTTTGAATCAAATGGATAGAGGGTAAAGAAATAAAGAATCAAAAAGGGTAAGAGGGTAAAGATGAATTTTTTTTGGATTTTTGGATAAACATTTTGTAAAAACAAAGAATGAAAATATTTTTGGTGTTGTTAACACTTTAGGAAAAGTGTTAATGAACTTTTTGATTTTATGATAACTTTACAAAAAACTGTTTACAAAAAGTGGTATATGTGCAAGTACGGGTCTGAAAATGCTTAAAACACGCTTACAGCCTCCCCGGCGGCGGCGCCAAAATTTGATTGGTCCCGAACCGTCAAGTTATCTCACACAAGCTAGCCACTTGTGAATGGCTAACCGTAAGAAACTTAAAACAGCTCAGAAGCAAATGCAATTTAGATCAGAGGAATATAGGGGATTCCTGGGTCGTTAAGTCCCACGGAGGATGAATTGGTGTTAAACAACTTCAGATGTCGAATAATCACTAAGGATAGTGATCAGTAAGGATTTTGAGATATTTATACCTAAAGAAAAGTTTTGTAAATTACAGGGGCTTAAATGCAAATTAAAGGAAATTAAAAAGTTAAAATATATTAAATAAACGCTATCACTATTTTAAAATTGATGAACGTTTAAAACCTAAAACGTACGTTTAAATAAAATTACGTAAACGTACAAAATAAAACATGAGTTTTAAGAAATAAAAGACCTATAAATATGAAAATGATATGTTTACAATCCTAATAATAAAATAAAATTATTAGAAAAAGAAAATTATTTTTAAAACTATTTAATTAATTATTATTAATTAAAAACTATTTTTAACTATTTAAAATGCACTAAAATATAAGAAAATACAAAATTAACCTAGAAAAATGAAATTATAACTTAGAAAAATCTAAAATATGATAAAACTTATTTTAAAACTGAAAATATATTTTTTAGACTTTTTATGTATTTATTATTTATTTAATACTATTTAAAACTAATTAAAATGCTAGAAAATACTATTTAAACCAAGAAAATTATGGAAAAATATTTTTTTTGCTTTTTATATTTATCTTAATCTAGGAAAATTGAAAACATATTTTTTAAAACTTTTTCTAATTTATTTGTATTAAAAGCTATTTAAAAAGAATTAAAAACTAGTTTAAATAAGGAAAAATACTAAATAGTGATGGAAAAATCTGAAAAATTCAGGAAAATACTAAAATATTATTCTAAGCCTAAGAAGAATATAAAAACATATGCTTATGTGTGAGAATATGAGGCTGCAGTGAAACTGCTTATTAATAAGCACTTCAAAATAAGCCAAAGTCCACAAATGGACACCAAATGAACACAGAAGCTAACTTATGCTAAATTAAGCCTATCTTAACCAATTAACAGTACTCTAGATCATTAACTAAGCTTGAACTAGATTTGAGCTTATGGGAATATTTAAGCAAAACAGTTATTAGGTGCCCTACTTTAAGCTATTGCATAAGCAATCCCAATAAGCTAAAGGGAGAAACAGATATAGGGACCTAAAGATCACCTAGCCTACTATACTTGGACCAAAAATCAGCTCCTCACAAGCTTGAATGAAGCTTGTGAACAAGCTGCAAAATACCTGTGCACACTCAGTGAATGCTGAGTGTGTGCACAGGGCATGCATTTTGAAAAGGGTCTAAAAGAAGCTGATGAATAAGCTATTTATAGGCTAGTTAGAACTGAACTAATATTTTTCTAATTTAGTTAAGCAACTAAATATTACTATCCCTAAAACTGATGAACTAAATCCTAATATTGAGATCACAATAAAATTGTGAAGTTTATTCAAAAACTGCATTTAGGAAATTTTGCCTTTTCAATTTACACTAAAACTTTGACTTTTATGAACTTTGATCACCTCTAATTAACTGAATATGTTATAATAAGCTAGGATAAGGTGAAATTAAGCTAGAGTAACAAGTTTTGAGCTAATTTGATGAGAATAGTAATCTGAAATCTTAACAGTGATATGCAAATTAAGATTATAGGCTATTTTGACTTTTTACTAAACTAGGACTAGTTTTTATTGTTTGACTGAGCTAATTATGACCTAATATAACATGTATCAAATAAGAACAATGATATGAACTACCTTAAAACCAGTTTACACGGTAAACCAAACATCCTTATATAAGGCAGTTTTGAAGCTTAATATGCTAAAACAAACTTTTAAACCAAGTAATCTATTTATTAACTTGTAATTACTATATTTAAACATAATTAAGCTATATTTAATAAGATTATAACAACTATACTCAAAAGTGCAAATTTTTAAGGAATGGCTTACAAGTTGTATTTATGCTCAAACTGAGACCTGAGAACAAAGTATCATTCCTATAGGCTTACCACTAAGCCTCTAAACCAAAATCAATCCAAATATCACCATGCTTCAATCTTGATCTTCATTACCATTGCTTTTTTATTTTTAACTAATTTTTTAGTGATTTTTGACATTTTTAGTAAAACTGAGTAAGAAAAAGTTTAATGACTTAAAAAGCTTTTAGAAACTGATTATTGACTAAAATGAGCTTATAGAGCAAATAACCAACATCTTTTGACATTACAATAGTCAATTGAGATTTTCAAAAGTAAAATTGCATAAACTGAAAGTGTACTAAAACACTGGAATTTATTATTGAAATAGAGTTGAAATATACTGAGTTAACTTAGTTTAATACAAGAAAGATTAAAATTACACTGAAAATTGAAATTACACTTAAAACGACAAACTACTCTACTCTAAAATTAACTACTACTCTTTCTCAGCTCCTTTTTCTTCTATTTATCAACCAAAAGCTTCCTTGTCGACTTCTAAGCATTTCCCACCATTTCTCAGCCATTGGATCAATCCAGATCATCAAAATTGCCAAATGGCAATTTTGGCGCCAAAAAGTCATTTGAGCAGGTAGCAGCATTAATTGAAGACGTGAGCTGGTTTTGCAAGGTGGAAAGGTTGATGGTGAAGGGTAGGTATGAGCTGGAAAGGTGGAGGTGAGGTGGTAGTAGCAGGTGTCGGGGAATGGCTGGTAACATGTGTGGGTGAAGAGGATGAATAGTAGCTGGCGGGTTTTTATTTAAATTTCAGGTTTGGGCTTTGGACTGGGCTGGGTATTGGGTTTTAATATATAGGTCCGTTTGGTTATTGTAGCTAGTAAACACAAGGACCATAGTTGTAATTAGGCCAAACTTGAGGACCAAAATTGCCATCCTTCCAAAGAACACACAAGGACCATTCCTGCCATTTATGATTAGTACAAGGATCATTATTGATTATTTTCCATTTTTGTAAATCCAAGGGCCTTTTATGTCATTTCTGAAACTTAAGGGACCAAACATGTAATTTTCCAAAAGTTCGCTATAAGGGCCAATTTTGTCATTTATGAATAGTACAAGGTTTATTTTTGATAAATTTCCATTTTTAAATTAACCAAGGACTATATTTGACAATTTTCAAACTTTAGGGACTAAAGTTGTCATTTTGTAAATTTTAAACTTTAAAGGGTTTATTTTGACAACTTTTGAATCACATGGACCTTAAATGACATTTTACAAGTTTTTGAATTACCAGGGACTAGATTTGACAACTTTTGTAAATTGGGGGACTAAAACTGCCAATTATGCAAACTTGGTACGTTTTTCATCTGATTTTGATATTTTTGCATTTAAAACACATAAAACACTTATTTGTGATATTTTCATCATTTTGATGCATTTCTAAGTGTTTTCAGATGTTTTTGGCATTCTAAATGGTACGAAAATGATGAGTATTTAGACACTCATCAATGGTCTTTTTGGCATTCTCTTAGGTACACTTGACATTTTATCACTTGACGTTCAACAATAAGAATTTCAGTGGTACATTATCGAGTCCTTCACAGATCTTAGCAATCTGTCGAGAACATTTATGAGAGGTTCCCCCTCTTTATGTTTGTAATTAGCCTTAGGCTTGTGTAGAAGGCCCATGAGCCTAGGCCTTAGTCCATTAAGGAAAGGATGGAAACTAAGAGTGTTGCCCTAGCTTTCCTCCTATAAATACCTTATGTAAACCTTCATTTGAAGGTTGGTTGTTCAAGTTTTTCTCTCATCACATATCCTACGCATAACCGTATTATTGTATTGTGTGTGTGTGTGTTTTACTTGTTCAATCGCCTTATCTCTTTTTATATTACTTGTGTTTGTAAATCTGGTGACCTAACAGTGGTATCAATCGCCTAATACTTGAGTGAACGTATTGTTTGAAGTGAGTTTTGGTCTCACGCTTAACTTGCGTATCCCTACTTTTGGCTTGATCAAAAACGTATTTTTTACACTTTTTAATCCAAGATTCTTGTCCTTTCAACGTTATAAGGTGTTAAACTTACTGTTTTTGGCAAAACGTTTGGAACTTTATGTGTGGATCATTGTTTTTCTACTTGTTTTTGTACGAGGGTTAAGTCCTACGCATAACTGTTTTAAGAGCTTTGGATCATCAAGTTTCACACTTTTGTGTCTTTTGGTGTTATTGAAGCTATTTCATCACACAAAAACTGGTTTAGAAACAACTTTGAGCAAAATCATATTTACGAGTAATCCTACGCGTAGCAAAACCCTAAAACTACGCGTAAGGTTATCCTTGGTTTGATCTTCATTTTCGTGGTTTACTCCGTGTTTTCTTACTTGGATAAGTCTGAAAATACGTCGACTTTGGATATCTTTTGCACTGTGATAGTGTAAAAGATCATTTGGGCAAAACCCTAAAATTACGCATAAGCATAAGCTTACGCGTAGAAATCCTACGCATAAGATTTATCTTACGCCTAAGCCTAGTCTTACGCATAAGATAATCCTACGCCTAACTTTCTACGCCTAACTTTTGTCTACGCATAACTTTAGCGTTTTTTCTCTACTTACGCGTAAGCTAAATTCTACGCGTAACTTCTACTTGTTACGCGTAACTTTGGTGTTTCTTACGCATAAGTGCTACTTGGTTTATTGTGATCTCTACGCCTAAGGATACTTCATCAACAAAGGTTCATTCGACTACAAAGATCCATCAACACAAGTTATCAAAAAAAAAAAAAAAAAAAAAAATTATAAATTTTTACGCGAGATTCAAATTTTGGTTTAACTGTGAAAATTTTGGTCAAAAATTCAAATTTTTGGGCCCAAATTCAAATTTTTCGGGTAAAATTTGGCGTCAAAATTGTCATAACTCAAAATTTTCTTACAACCTTAGAATTGAATTTTATAGTGAATTTCAAATTTTGAGAGTCAAAATTTTTCAAAACTATTTTTGGAGGGAAATTGCAATTCACTATATCGACCTTCTGTGTGCTATATCGAATTTGCACCTTTTCTTCTCTTTGATTCTTCTGCAGGGGAGTGAAATGGATTCTGATCATAAAGATCCATTTGTGGCATTGAAAGAAGGATTCATGGCTATTAAACTGGCATTGAAGCTTCAGACATCATCAAATTCCCGATATCCCGCAGTCGTGCAAGGTGAAAGAGTTGATGTACATGAAAGGAATGCTCAAATGGACGTTGAGAATGCTGTGATTACTGCATCTGTCGGTAATGCGGACAATGAGGTTGTAGCATTGGAAAAGCAGGATGACAACAGCAGATCTGGAGAAGATATCATACTTAACTACGACACCAAGCCCAACTGTGACGAAGAACAAATGGTTAAGGAAGATATCTTACTCACCTATGACACTGACTCAGAACAGATGGTCGAGGTACAATCTACTGTTGATCATATTCTGACTGCAAATGCGACACAACATACTGAGCAACCTGAATTTAGTAATGAAGGAGAGGTTGACCAGTATGTTGCACAATGTCCAGACAACTATCTCATGTCTGAGCCCTTACTTGTTAACAATTCAACTGAAACGTCAAATCAAACTCTTGAATCTGAAATCATTCTTCTCAAAAAGACCATTGCTCAGTTTCATAAAGATTTTTCAAAACTAGAGGCACATTGCATCTCTCTTGAACTTAAATTACAAAACAAATCTTTTTCTTCAGAACACAATGGTCAGTATTCAAATGAACAAAGTAATCGTGTGGATACATTAGTAAAAGAAAATGAGCATTTAAAGGCTCAAATTCAAGCAAAGGGGCTTGCACATGTTGCTTTACAAAACAAACTGAGAAGATTAACTGACAAGAGTGTGGATACTAATTTTGCAAAACCAACAACCTTGGGGAAATCGTCTCTAAAACCAATCAGAAACCAATCAGTTGTTAGACATCCAACTGCTTTTAAATCTGAATGTTCAAAATCGTCAAAACCACGGTTTCCTCCCCAAGTTGTTGAGAATAATCATTTGTCAAAACCAGTCTCTCCACATTCCGGTCCCAACAATAATGCTTCTGTTTCTATTAAACATGTTTATGTTATACCTGTACAAGTGGCTGCTTCTGGCCAATCTAGGATTAGTTCGAACACTGTGTCTAAACCGAGCATTAAACGTAAAAAATCATATGATTTAAATGACGCATACAAGAACTATGATCTAGAAAAGGCTAGGAAAAGGGCACTACTCCAAAAGGATGGAATCTTAGGTTCACGACCTAGTGTATCACCTTCGAGTGTATTACTGAACACTGCTTGTAGTGGCAAACCAAAACCTAATATACTCAAACAGTTAGAAATAAACCCGTTGATCTACACGTAAAATTTCAGAAACCTAATAGGTGGATCAATATAGGACGCAAATTCTTCTCAAAAGAAGTTTCAACATCCCTTAGATCTAACCTTAGATGGATACCAACGGGTAGAGTTTTCAACACTGTTGGTCTTAGGTGGATTCCTACAGGCAAGATATTAAGTAGTTGCACCATAACAAGTGTGAAACCCTCCACATCCATCCCTGAGGCAGGAAAGGAAATCATCAAAATAGCATGTTCAGGTGTCAAGAATATAATTGACACTACATCTTTATGCCTCTAACATCTGGAACCCAGTTACACTTGGGGATCCATGTTTCTTCTTTCTTGCCCCCCTTCTATTTTTCTATGCAGGTACAACAGCTATGGCTCCTACCGCAAAACAGCGTAGGACCCGTTTCTCACCGTCAAAAATATATTGATCCATCAGCTGCTCCACCATTGTACTTAATCGTCAAAAATTGGGAACATTGCTTGCTCCTCTGTTTAAAGATTCTGTCAAAAGTCGTGCTTCAGATGTATCGAATGTTTCCGCTGCACAACCGATAATACTCTAATTTCGGATACACTCTGAAACTACAACAACTACCATTGTTATAGATGCACCTCCAACAATCGAATCTTTGATAACAGAAGATCAAAGTGTTTCCTACAACAATGTCACAGCTGATGATCAACATTATGAACATAGAAGTTTTATCAGCAGTTGACTCTCTCGAAATATTTTTTGGTACTTCACACTTGTTCGATCAATTGGACTTACATGGTTTCGCTGTCTCCTTATACATGGTTTCAATGTCTTCAATTCATCATCAACATACGTGGTGTATGATTCTAAATCATTGAAAACATCGAGGGGGAGAGAGTGTGTAGGTGATCATTGCTTCCTTGTTTGACCACATGCTTCTTTGCGAAAACCCAATGCCTTCTTGAATTTCTCCAATTAGGGGGAAGAAATAAGACGATATGTGGCTCAAACGTCTCACTTTGGAGTTATCGTCTCGATTTCACGGGTGATCTTGTGTGAAGTTACCCAAATATGATGTTAAGATACCTCACACACGGTCTTGGCATCGAGTTATTGCTTATTCACAGGTGATTAGTATTCCGAAAGACCACAACATTCAGGGGAAAGTCGTATCATTTCGTCTTTCGTGGTTTGTTTGGTGTGATGCGTCTACATACGTGAGAAGATCTTGTTGATTTCTGGTATGTTACCCTCGAACGGATCTTCCACAATTAGTCAGATTTTCTTTGTGTGGTTTACTGCTCATCTACAAATTCCGCTGCATACTGAAACCTTCAAAAGTTAGAGGAAATGTGGACTACATCAAAGTTTCAAATCTGCTAAAGACAGTTGTCAGTTTGGGGGGAAGCTGATTCTGAAACTTCTTCACAATGGCTTCTGAGTATAACAACTTAGAACCCGGTCACAACCGTTTAAACTTCCCTCAACCCCCATCATCAGCTGAACAAAGCCCCCAGCTAACTCGTCAACAAATGGAAAGGTTATTTGCTCCTCTGTTCAGTGACGATATTGATGAACGTGCTCCAGGTGTACCCGCTGTTTCCGCTGCACAACCTGATAATATTCCTATACCTGATACACCTGCTACAACAACTACTGTTGAAGATGCACCTACACCAGTTGACTCCACAACAACAGTTGAACAAACCGCTTCCAACAATGATGAACCAGCTGATGATATTCTGAATGATGTATCCCCCACCTGCAGATTTTGATCCAAATGCGTTCTTCAATCCGTTTGCTAATGAGACTGCTGCACCAGATGTCGCGGAATCTTCAACAAACCATTTGAATCCTCAGAATCTGCACAATGTATACCAACATCAACCCTCTACACATCGATGGGCAAAAGACCATCCTCTGGCTAATATTATTGGCAACCCAAATCAACCAGTCGTTACGAGACAACGTCTTCACACAGATGGTGAACATTGCATTTATGCACTCACTGTCTGCCAATCTGAGCCTAAAAACATTAAAGACGCAATGAAAAAAGACAAATGGATTGAATCCATGCAGGAAGAACTCAACCAATTCAAACGTCTTGAAGTATGGGAACTGGTTGAAAGACCAACAGGGGTCTACGTCATTAGTCTAAAATGGATTTGGAAAAACAAATTGGATGCTGAAGGGAACGTCATCCGAAACAAGTCACGTCTAGTTGCTAAGGCTTATCGTCAGGAAGAGGGAATAGACTTTGAAGAATCTTTTGCTCCGGTTGCTCGTCTTGAGGCTGTTCGGATATTTCTCGCGTTCGCGGCTCATATGAACATGACGGTCTTTCAAATGGATGTCAAAACTGCGTTTCTCAACGGACAACTGAAAGAAACGGTTTATGTCAGCCAACCCGAAGGATTCGTTGATCCAGAGTGCCCGAACCATGTCTACAAACTGAACAAAGCTCTTTATGGTCTCAAACAAGCCCCTCGGGCATGGTACGATAAGCTATCATCTTTCCTCATTGCTAATAATTTCACCAAAGGCTCGGTTGACCCAACTCTTTTTATACAATATCACGGGGCACATATCTTAATTGTTCAAATTTACGTGGATGACATCATTTTTGGGTCTACACATAAAAAGTTTTCAACCGCTTTTGCAAAACTAATGAAGAAAAATTTTGAAATGTCCATGATGGGTGAACTCACGTTCTTTCTAGGACTGCAAGTTCATCAATCACCCCGTGGCATTTTCTTGAGTCAGTCCAAATATGCCCTTGAACTGTTAAACAAATTTGGAATGACAACCTGTGACACTTATGCCACACCAATGGCTCATACCAAGAAGCTAGACGCTGATTTACATGGGAAATTAGTTGACCCTACCAAATACCAAAGTATTATTGGATCTCTCATGTATCTAACAGCTAGCAGACCTGATATTGTCTTTGTCGTTTATCTATGCTCCTGTTATCAGTCGCGACCAACTGAAACCCACCTCTCTGAGGCTAAAAGAATCCTCTGATACATCAAGGGAACCATTAACTTGGGGATCTGGTATCCGAAGGATTCTGGTTTTGAACTAATCGCTTTTTCAGACGCTGACCACGCAGGATGCTTAGACTCAAGGAAAAGTACTTCAGGAGCTCTACAATTTCTTGGTGATAAACTGGTGTCTTGGCAATCAAAGAAGCAGGATTGTACATCGCTGTCATCAACCGAAGCAGAATATGTAGCCATGTCCGCATGTTGTGCTCAAGTCATATGGATGAGAACACAACTCAAAGACTATGGTTACGTATTTGACAGAATCCCGATGTACTGCGACAATCGGAGTGCCATTGCAATCTCGTGCAACTCAGTTCAACACTCGAAATCAAAGCACATCGATCTTCGCTATCATTTCATCAAGGACCACGTGGAACAGGGTACTATTGAATTATACTTCGTGGGTACAGAATACCAATTGGCAGATCTTCTCACCAAAGCCTTGCCTCCTGCTAGGTTTAATGAGTTGGTCCACCGGATTGGTATGAGGTGTTTGACTCAAGAGGAATTGGATGACCTCCTAAAACAGTCTTAAAAACCTGTCAAACACCAAAATCTCTTTTGTAAATAATTTTCAAAAACAAAATACAAAATTATAAAATCTTATAAAACAACAAAAATATTCTTCTTATCTAATTTTCTTTCAACATGGCAAGTACATTTCTTCCATCAACTCTTTAATCTTTCAAAATTCAATATTTTTCCGATCAAGTGTTGAGGGGGAGAAAATTATCACTTAACTGTTTCAAAACATCTGTGTACTTGCATGTTATCATATCCCGGTTGTTTCTTTTATCAATGGTGGTAAATTTTCTGAATCACTGACACTCCTCGGACTAAAATTTATAACCTTTCACTATTTTCTTAAGTCGAGGGGGAGTGTCGTTAAAGTTTCTTTCTTAAAATCTTTGTTTGGTAACCAAAATGGAAGTTAAAAGGCTTTGTTTGAAAAAGGTAAAGATGGAGGGACCAAAACTGTCAAAATGTTAAAGTTATTTTAATAAAAACATCCTCCACCTAACATTTCACCTCACATTTATTACTTCTAACCTAAAAGATCCTACGCCTAATATTCATTCAAGAAATCTGTGTTTCTGATTATCAATCTGTAAGTGGTTTTGTGTTCTTAACGTAATTTTAAACAATGGTTTTGAATTTCATACGAATCCAACGGTTAAAACTTAAGATTCAATGAATTTTGTGTTTTACGCATAAGGGTTAGAACATATAATCATTTGTTGTGTGTTTTTGGTTAAAAAGATTGTGTCAAAATGCTTTAACAACATCAATGATATCTTTTCTATGCTCAAAATACACCCAGAAACATGAATTAATGGATTTTGATAATTAGGGTTTATGAGTCGATTTGGGTGTTTTCAAATGTGAAGGGTTTTGGTCAAAAAGATTGTTGTGTGATACTCATATCATGTTGGATTAAAGGTTTCCAGGCTCTATAACCACCCAGAAACTCTAAATGATTAAAAATTTGGAATTAGGGTTTAAAGTTCATAAGTTTGGGTATTTTTGATTCTCCATGATTTAGATGTTATAACTTGGTCATTACACTCTCACAACATCTTAGACTTACCAGAAATACTTTGGTGCATATCCTATGGCTAGATTTCATACGCGTAAATTCTGAAACTAGGGTTTTAGGTTACTCATAAGGTTTTCTACGCCTAACAGTTTAAATGAGTGATTATGTTTAAATCTGTAATTGAATGAATGTTGAGTGTCAAAATTGATGTTATGATGTTTTATTTCAGGCTTGCTACGCATAAAATTTAGAATCAAGGTTGATTGTTACTCTACGCATAAGGATTACCTTACGCGTAGGAAGTTATGCGTAAGAGAAATCCTACGCGTAACTACTACGCATAAGGTTCTACAATGGGACTACGCGTATCCTGTGAAGGATATGCGTAAACAGTGACCTCTACGCATAAGGTCTACTTTTACGAGTAAGCCTTACGCGTAAGGTTTATATACGCCTATGCGTAAGCTATACGCTTAAGGTCCCCCTTTCCTACGCGTAACTTTTCTTACGCGTAAGTTAGGATCCTACGCATAAGCTTTCGTCTACGCGTATATCATTACTGTTTACGCTTAACTTTGCCAAAACTACGCCTATGCCTTGATTGACCTTCATTATGAATTGTTACGTGTACAAACTTGTAAATAAACTAATCATAACGTCACGAATCCAATAATGTCACTAATAAACTTAATCGTTTGATATGTTGTGAACAATAAGTGATAACATAAACTTTAAAACTTAAAGTTAACTAACTCACGAAACATTTCACGACGTCATTGGACTATTGGACATACAAGTGACTTAGGAATCGTAACAATCATTATCACTGTACATTCAATAACTAGACAATAAGACCTTCTGTTGACTAACATTATGTCTTTCGATATGTTGGTTCTTTTGGCTAATGTTATTTCAGATCACGACATGGCTGCTCAAATAAATGTGGATGCACCTGAGGTTCTCACTATTGCTGATATCTTCCCCAATGGCTATCCTAGAAAGATTGGAAAAAACAACCTTAGGGTTGACTTTGAAACTCTCACATGCTCAGAATCTTCTTGTCTTATTGCTGTGGATATTCTAAGGAATCATCCCTACCAGAACATGCTCTCACACTCTGCTACTGTACCGGAAATCTACATTCAGCAATTCTGGAATTCTATGCAGAGGATCACAGGTCAAAGTGCAGTGACAGTGACACTTAATCACAAACAAGTCACCATCACTCATGCAGAATTACGGGCTGTTCTTCTCATTCCTGAAATCGAGCCAACTGACTTCTTTGCTACACCTACTGAAGAGACAGTTCTGCAATTTCTTCTTGACATTGGCTATGATGAAGCTTCAGGGATTGTTACTAAGCATTCTCACATGGAGCTTAAGAACATTCCTCAACCGTGGAGAACCCTCTACATCATCATTACCAAGTCTGTTTCTGGTCGTGACAGTGGTTATGAGCATCCAAAGCTCATGGAACTGCAAATCTTCTGGTCTCTGATCAATAAGAAGGACATCGAAATCGAAGCACTGATATGGGAGGACATGATGCTATCTCACAAGAAGCTTGGCTCAAAGATTCCCTATGTCAGATACACAAAGCTTTTGATCCAGAGAGCACTTGGACTTAATCCTGATATCCCCATGAGGCTCAATGACCCCGAAAATCACGACTTGTTGTCCGAACCTATCCTTTCTATCAGAATCAAGGAATCGACAACTAAGAAGCAGGGTGTCGTGCTGCCTGATCACCTTCTATCTAAAGAACTCAAGAAGCTTGAAACGTACAAAAGGTATCTAGTAGCAGTAAAAGAAGGCAAAGTTGGTCATCTTGATGAAAAACCTTCAGGAACTCCTACTCGGAGAACCAGAAGAGGAAGTGCTGGAAGTGCAGTAAGTTCTGAAAGTTATAGGAAGCTTCCCAAAAGGAATCCTCCTCGTAAAAGAATTGCTCCTGTAAAGGAAGCTGAACCTATTCCCACACCTGAACCGCAAAGAAAGCTGTTGGACGAAACCTCTGAAGGTACTGACACAGATGAAGAGATTACCTACTCTGAAACTGCAAAGGATGACAATCCTTCAGTACCAAAACCTCCAAGTCCTCAAGCTGATAAAGGAAAAGGGAAGACTCCTGCACTTGTGCCCTATGATGAAAGCTCTGAAGATGAAGAAGAGCTACTGGATCAATCCTACAGGAAGAAGTTTAAATTAGTTAGACACATTCAAAAAGCTGAAGAATTTTCAAAAGACCAAATGGGTGGCCCCGGAGGATCAAGTGGTGCTGCCCACTCCTCACCAGATCCTGATGCGGTTAATCGACCCGATAAGGGATCTGGTGCCACCACTCTTGTGCATCAACAAACGCTTGTGGAGGTGTCTACTGAACATAACATTGAGGAACCAGAAAAGGATAAGACTGAGAAAGAAAAGACTGATGAAGAAGCTAAGGACCAGATGGAAGAACAGGCTAAATCTGGACAAGATGACGAAGAGAATTATGATGATTTGCTTCTCAACAGTCCAACTCGTTCCAAGGAGGATACTTCTGCACCTCCTAAGGACCCCGAGCCTCCTCATGTCTCCTCCTCATCAGATTCATCATCTCATTCCTCACCACCACCATCAAAGAAATCAACCAAATCAACATCCAAATCTATGAAGAAACCACCTCAATCTTGGATTTCTCAGACTCATGAAAGAATTGTGAAAGCTGTTCGACAAGTTAGAAAGAAGGACATGCTCTACAGAAAACTGAATTGGTTTGCTGACCAAATACAGTACTTAAATGATGAGAAAGACAAGATGCAGAAAGAAAGGAAGTTTATCCAGGAGTTCATGAAAAGTCATCGTCAAGAGGAACTGAACGAAATGATCGAAGGTTACACTAACAAGTACCTTCTGGATATCGTTCCTAAAGTCACAAAGGAGATGTTTACCAGACAACTATATCCGAATCTTATGCAGATAGCCAAGCAAACTATAAGATCCACACCTTTAACTGTCACAATCAATCCATCTGATCCTGTAGTTTTCTCGGATAATGAATTGGTGGCCAATCTTGTCACACAAATGTCTACACGATCTGGGACATTTACTTCTGAGGAAGGAAAGCTGTTTCAAGCATTGCTGGACTACCAACTCAAAGAAGCATGTAGATTCGAAGCAGAAAAGTCTAAACGTCCTAGAGACGATGAAGACAAGGATCAGGATAAGCATGATAAAGCTAAACGTTAGAAGAAGTCTGGTGAATCATCTTCTATGTTACCTCCTCTCCAACGAACTCCTACTCAACAAAGGTCTCCTCCCCGTTCTTCTACAGATAAACCTCAGGACGATTCCGAGTTACCACCCCTGACTCAGAAAACCGGTGATCACTTTGAGTATACGGGTGGTGACGATGAAGAGGTCCTTGAGCCCCTACAACAACCCACCTCTCCCAAACAAGTTCAGAAACCAGAATCATCATCTAGGCCTTCGAAAAAGAAGAAGAAGAAGACGCCTCAAACTGACGTCGTATCTTGGCTAGATGACGATAAAACTGAAGAATTTGAATGGTTCTCTACTCTTGTTAACAACACTCCCTATCCTGAAGAAGGTCAGGATTTGGTAGACGGTAATACATTGGAGCATGCAAAACTTTTGCAAGAAAAGTTCCATGTGAAGAAGATGACGAAATCCGAGTTGAGGCGAATCAAGAATGAAGCATTGCAACTGTTAAAAGACAGCTCCGAAAGTGCCATCGAGGTCGAATATCACCTTGAGAACATTGCTCGAGCCATGTCTAACAACATGGATTGGCTCAACCCAGAAGCAAACGTCGACTTCACTAAACGGGACAACCCTCCATATTACACCGACTGGTCAAGACCTCTACCAACAATTGGCCAAACAACTGAACCTAGGATTCCATTCAGATATTTTTTCAACAAAGACCTGGAATTTCTTCTACATGGTGGAGATGGTTCAAGGAAATACGCTACATCGTTGACACTTCCATTTCCAGCAGCTATATATTCGAACTGCATAGCCATTGAGGAACGTGCCAAACACTTGTTCTCTGACAAAGTGGAAGCATACGACCGAGATGCAATGTACGGGATTCATCATTGGCCGGAACGCCGACGAATCTACTACCGAAGCTGTCAGGTTCAGAAGTCTCAACATGCGGTGTTCAGTACTAAGGATATCGTTGCCATCAAACATGTTGTTCTATCATCTAAGTGGGACTACACCTTCCTTAAGAATATCGTGGTCAAACGACAAGATGAAAGGGACTATGCTTTCTCTGAAGCTGACTTTGAGAATGTGTCTATCAACGACATTGAAGACATGTACCTTGCCAAAGTACAGGGTCGCATGAGGCAATTTTCAACCGAAGTACAACGTGAATTCATCAAGTCACTGCTTATCTTCATCAGACGCATAGTCATCAAGGAACGAGTAGAAGATCTTCAGCTGGCAGTTGAATCTTATCATACCCGTGTCAACTTCACACCACCTCAGCTAGATCTTCCCGACATCAACCAGCTCTCACAATATACACTCATCAGCAAACCTTTCGGCGTTGTTTACCGTAGTGAACTACAAAGAAATTGCTTAATGGCGTGTAGTGAACTTCACAAGTTTGGAGATCACACTTTGAAGATGGTTAGGGACGGATTGGCATATAGGTTGAAGGACATACGTCAAAATATTGGGTCTCCTAAGCGATGGAATTCTCAGGATCGCAGGGATGTGAAGAGAATCATCAAGATGATTGATGAAAGGTTGTTTCGAAGGGATCAGTTCAGAACATTGGAAAGCTTTGTTGGTGGTCGACCCAGGATCAACATCACCGGCTATCAACGCCATGTTCGCACTCCTGGCGACATCACTGCACTTCCTGGTACCCCTTGAATTGTTTCCTTCATTATAAATTTGGATGTGTGATTATATATGCGTATGGCTTGTGCACACATAACAGTGTACAACCCGTAATTGTCAAGAAAGGACCCTGTGGTACGCTTCAGTGCTACAATCCTTATAAAAGGAGCGAAAGCTTCTTACTTTTGAGTAAAACCTATCAAACCTTTCATTTTCAAGGTTTTGCTCAAAAAGAAAAGTACTTTCCCATATGATTTTCAAAACCTCAACCGTTTATATCACTAGTTGAGGGGGAGTATTTGATGTAAACTTTGTTCACAAATTGTTCATAGTGGTCATCTTCCCGCAACACTCGAAATGGTCATATTTATTGTCAACTTTTCAAAAATAACATTTGATATGCCATTTTTGAGGGGGAGAAAATTGTGTGATAAGAAATATGTTGTGCAAAATGTAAATGAATATGTGTACTTCAGACTTAACCAACGAATTGACGGTACTAAAACTGTTAGTAACTCGAAAAGACTTGTCCTGGACGGGTAATAATTTCAAGCTAGTTCGCTAGTAATGTAAACGTGTCTCGCAAAGGACTTGTCCAAGTAGAAAGTACCATTCGAGATACTCTTGGTAGACATGAACTCTGACAGGTTTGACAACCTTTCGAGGTTTGTCTACACCTTCAAGGTAGTTATTAGAGCTAGTTGTCACCTAAAAGCTGACAATGTAACTCTTTAACTATGCAATGTAACCATGTCTCGCGGGGGATTGTCTATCTTGAGTTGATCAATTCAAAAGTGCGCGCTCTTCCCACACAGTGCAGATTTCCGTCAAAACTCTAAAGCACATGTGGAGGGGGAGTATTTATGCAAAATTCTATCTCTCACAGTGGTTCAAACATGATTTTCATTTACAAACCCTTTGAGAGATTCTTCACAACTGTGGTTTTAATGGCAACATAGGTTAGTCATGGAGTTATAAGGTGACTAAGGTTAGGAATAACCGTCCTATGATCCGCCAGAGCCGGAGGGATCTACCCAAGGACATCACAAATAGTTAGTACTTAGAAGTCCTTAGGTATGATTATAAAAAGGAGAAAATGAGAATCGGAGAAAGAAGGAGTTGAAGAATCAAAAAGAAATGTAAAGAAAAGGGTGAAAAGAAATAGCCCTCCAGATTATTCAACTTAGGGCAGACACCGGGTTCAATTCATATGCTACTGGTTGTCACTTAGTGACGCCGGTATTGAAGATTAAAAGTCGTCATGGACCCAGTAACGCATGCACTAAACCTTCTTAGCCACTCAAGTTTCTCTCAACAGAAGCTTGTTTCATTCTCACAGGGAACCCTACGCAAACTATTGGCTTTCTCTTAGAGATCGCTGGTATTGAAGAATGAGACCCTCTCCCTAGTCTCCGCTCAGGAAAACCAAAACGCACTATTGAGTCTAGAGCCACGAGATTCATCAAAAGATCTCTTAGGTACACTTGACATTTTATCACTTGACGTTCAACAATAAGAATTTCAGTGGTACATTATCGAGTCCTTCACAGATCTTAGCAATCTGTCGAGAACATTTATGAGAGGTTCCCCCTCTTTATGTTTGTAATTAGCCTTAGGCTTGTGTAGAAGGCCCATGAGCCTAGGCCTTAGTCCATTAAGGAAAGGATGAAAACTAGGAGTGTTGCCCTAGCTTTCCTCCTATAAATACCTTATGTAAACCTTCATTTGAAGGTTGGTTGTTCAAGTTTTTCTCTCATCACATATCCTACGCATAACCGTATTATTGTATTGTGTGTGTGTGTATTTTACTTGTTCAATCGCCTTATCTCTTTCTATATTACTTGTGTTTGTAAATCTGGTGACCTAACAGAAAACATATAAATAAAAAACATTATTCGTCAAAAATTTTAATCACGGGATATTCGCCGTCACAACGCACGAGTATCTTTTTATACTCAATATCATGTAGTGGTACGTTGAGGGTGTTTTAAGTATTACAATCAATTTAATAATAATAAAAAAATATAACCACAACTATAATAATAATAATAATAATAATAATAATAATAATAATAATAATAATAATAATAATAATAATACCAGGGCGAGCGATCAGTGATGCTGCACAGCGTAAACGGGTCAAGTACGATGCTAAATGTGCGGATATTGGATATGGGTTTCTCCCCTTCTCTTTTTCTTCTTTTGGAGAACTTGAGAAAGATGCAGTCACCTTACTTAAGCGTATTCGACGATTCTCTATGACCCAGGACATTGGAGCGCGTGCAGCAGTTCATATCTTTAATAGGATTGGTTTTACCATTGCTAGAGGTGTGAGGGCTCAGTTGATTTCGAGGCTCCCCACTAATTTTTTGTAATCCTATGAGTTTTTAATAATAATAATAATAATAATAATAATAATAATAATAATAATAATAATGCTTTTGTTAAATATATAAATATTTCTAAAAATTATGAAATTGAGTATTTTAAACTTAAGACAATAAGATAAAGATTTAAAATTAGTCTCGTTTTAAAAGTTTAAAGTTTGATTGTAATTCTATTTAACAATCCAAATATAACGTTTATTAGCCACAAGGTCATGCGTATTTTTAAAAATCGAAAAAAAAAAAAAAAAAAAAAAAACTCACAAGGTCATGCGTATTTTTATTTTTTTTCCACCAAATTTCTCCACCAATTCTTTTTAAAACTTTGACAAAACTAATTAATTTTGACTTTTATTAGCCAATAAGAGAGCTTGATTTTGTATTGAGCTCTCTATTAGTCAACTGAAAAATCCATTTGTCCAATTTCTATCTTCTGTTATCATGTAAAAGATATTTGATTCATGTTTAAACACCACGCGCAAAGGGACTTATAACTAATTTGCAACTAAACCGAACAATGATTTGAACTAATTTCACGTATTATCTCCCAAGCATACACGAACAACATCATTAACAATGATTTTGTTATGGCTTTCTATATAGGTATCAAACACATACATAATACACTACACCGTGAGTCTCTTTACAATTGTTAAGTTTATACTCCGTATGCATCTCAGTGCTATACACACTAGAATAAAAGCAGAATGGCTAGAAATGAGACTTTGCAGATTATCGCTGTTGAAAATTAAGGTACTTGATACCACACACAAAGATGACGAAAAACAAAAGGACCCAACCAATATGTGCTGCAGCCACAACCGGTAGGAAGTCATACTCGAACCCAAACTCTTCCTTCATGAACCCTTTCACTGTTATATTGCCAGCACCGGGTACCTCAAAAGCAAGATCTTGCTGACCAACTTGGCTGGTTAAGAGACCATAGATTGTCCAACTGAGTGGGGTTCCCCAGTAACACCATCTACTCCATTTTGGTATTTGCTGCAGTTTCCATGTTACATTATAGCATGCTATTATATTTAGAGGTGGCATGATGGCGTGGTCTGTTTGGGTTAAAACACGAAAATTATAGTATGGGTCAACATGGTCCGAGTCAGGTTGGGTTGACGCACAAATACTACTATGTCTTTACTTTGCGTTTTATAAATAATTAATTCGTAAGTTATGACTACAAAAACATATTATTAGAATAATAATCTAGGTATTGCTTTATATAAGATGCTTTGCTAGATTGTATGCAGTAAAAATAGACCCGTGCCGACTTTTAACACATTTGAAAAGTTTGACTGATTCCCCTTTCAGTTACGCTTTTTATTTATTTATATAACACAACTCAAATCGACCTGACCATAAGTAAGGGTCTAGAAATAGCCACGTCTAGCAAAAATTAAACAGTGAAAGGCATAAAGAAATCACATACCGGTCTAGGGATGATAAAACCCGAGAACAAGTTCCAAAGACACAGAAAGAAGTAGATTAAAACAGCGGATATCTGTGGACTTGGTGTCAATGACATAGTCATCATACCAAACATGATGAAGTAGATGTTACTCATCAACATGTAGAAGTAGAACCATAAAACTTTTGCTGTTGTCCACTTGAATCCAATCATCGGGTACAGAAGGAAGACATAGATACTAGTTTGAATTGTAATATAGATTGACTCTATGGTTACCTGAACAATATGTACTCCAGTTAGTATCTTTTTGGTTAAGCTTAATTAGTATCTTTGAATATAAAACAATTAATGTGGTTCTACACGCTAAAAACATTTTGTGCAACGTTCTTTTGGGCGACCTACGACCATTTTGAACCAATTGCCTTTTTATGCAACTATTTTCTGGTTTTACCTGTTTGACCCTCGTAGAGACATAACGACACCCAAATCAACTCGTCTATAAGTAAATGGCTCAAAATTTCCTTTTTTAAGATTTAGAAATAGTCAAACACACGAAATCCATGTGCACCGTAAAATAGTAGAGCTCTTGCTGGATGTACATATTTCATGAGTTTCACGGTTTTGTGGTTACCTGAGCAATAGCATAGGGTAATGATGAATACATCCCTGCAGCCCTTTCACGGTAGAATACTGTTCTCTCTACAGCAACAATAGGCTGCACAGCATTCTGATTGATTGCTCCAATGAAGACAACAATAGCATACAATGCTCCTAATATGTTCAGCAGATCTTGTTGTTTTTCCCTGAAAGCATAAAACCATGGTTAACTTACCTTAACACAAATTTTTGAGCGCACGCAGCAATTTTGACTCGTTTACTTATGACTGGGTTTATTCAGAGTCTATTTTATCTCCAAGGGTAAACATGGTAAAATAAAAAAAATTAGGTAAAACGGAACTGGGTTCAAAGTCGTGAAAATTTCTTATTTGCGCCGTTTACCACTAGCTTTGACTTAAGAATTTAAAAAAGAATTATTTAGATAATACAAAAGCCCAAATATAGTAAAGAACAGTGTTTCCATATCAAGTTTTCATGGTATATAGCATCTTACATATTTTCACCCTTTTTCCAGAAAACAACACCGAATAATACAGCGATAACGACCGTTGTGACAAATCGAGTGACATTATATTGTGTATTCCTCCAATAAGACCAATGTTGTTTCCACAAACAAGCTTTGAATTGTATGAGAAATGGTTGGGCATATTCGGTGTGAAAGAAGAGGTCTTTGGAACCACTTGAAGGAGTACTAAGCTCTCTAATAAGTTCTTGGTTTTCCCTGAAAACATCATGTTACAAGGATATAACCAAAATAATTGGACATGTCAAATAGAACAATCATTTTAGTAGTATGTGTATCACCACTAAAATATACAGGCTCTCTCAAATGCATCTGTTCAAGTTTAAATTACTTATTGTCAAAGCCATCATCACAAATCCTTGATGGTTTTTACAGAGGTGTCAAGATGGTGGGCGGAGTTGCATGTCTAAACAGGTTTAGGTTGAAACATGTTATCTTATAGTATACGACTGTGCAATGAAACGGGTAAGATTAGGTTGACCCACAAACACCTTCTAGTCCATTTTTTACTCTTTTAAAAAGTAATTATTAAGTTTATATACTGGAAAAAAAAATCTAAATGTCCAAATAAGACGATTTAGGAAGTTGTGTTTAATATAAATAGAAAATTTACGATTTTTAATCCATTCACCAAATTGACATCTGTCTTTGTGTCCAAGATTTCCCTAGTTTTGCCATTGTTTAAGGCCTTTTTGACATTTTACGAATAGTCAAACACCTAAACCCTAAGCCCAGTCAAAATTCGAAATTTCAAAGGATGGAGGGGAGCAACTTCTTATACAAACAGAATAAGATGTTTAACTTACTGATAAAGAGAAGAATTGAAATATATTTGAGCATAGTCAACGTTAAGTTGATTCTCGGTAGCCGGAGAAGTCACCTCCAACACCCATGTAGCAGGATTGTAACCGTTTCTAATCTTTGGCACTCCTGAAATAGCCTATAGCAACCGATTTATATATGCGGCATAAAATGTCAATCTAGACCTCCAAAAAACATACAGAAATAGCACTCACTTCAAAATACTCAACTAGCTTGCACGAGTATTGACCAACTGGTCCAGCATAAAGAATTTGTCCTCCCATCCTCATCAAAATTAACTGCAAGTTTAGAGCCACAATCAGAGATAGATTAAGGTCATGAGAACAAGGTTTATAAGTTTCGACCACACACCTCATCAAAAGATTCGAATATGTCTATACTTGGTTGGTGAATTGTGCATACAACAGTTCTTCCAGTGTCCACCGTGTTTCTTACTGTTCGCATGACAATTGCAGCAGCTCGGGCATCAAGACCAGATGTTGGTTCATCCAAAAAGATAATGGATGGATTTGCCACCAACTCCACAGCAATGGTCAGTCGCTTGCGTTGTTCAATTGAAAGACCATCTACTCCAGGAAGACCCACTAAAGCATCCCTTATAGGATTAAGCTCCATCAACTCCATCAATTCGTGTACAAACATCTAGTTTTCAATAATAACCAATCAAATACAAGCTATAGCACGCCTAATAGACCTCGGACCACTACATTTGGACAATTAGGCTTATTTATTTAAACTAGGTAGCAGAAGTGTTTCCATACTTAACTAGCTCCAGTCATAATTATTTTTGCAAAATATAGTTCTTATGTAAGATTTAAGAAGAAGAAACTGGATTGAGCATCTTTAGGGAAGAAAGCCTACTTCCTAGAAGTATCTAAACGCTTTCCATGATTAAGTACAAGTTCTTTTTTATACACGAGGAATAAACTTAGATTGGTTTACTTTAGTCTGGTTGTCATTTTGCCATTTGAAGAACATCATGATTATCCAACTACTCTGCGAATGATCTAACATCCCAGAATTGAATGTAAAGCCCAAGACTTTACATGTACAAAGAGGACTTCTCCCGATATATGGTGCAGATAGACAGCGAAGATCTATTCTAGGAAACAAATTAGAGATGACAAGATGGGCAGATCAGCTAGGAGATTCAGGTTAAAACAATCAACTTTTATAATCCGTCCCAAAATTATTGTCCATCGACAAAAAAACAAAGATTCAGAAAAATGCGTTTAATACTGCTTTGTTTTGCAAAAGCAACGGAAAGACAGTTTTACCCTTTGACAATTAATTAATGTTATCATTTAATTTTGTAAATCATAATATTGATCAGGGGTAATAATGTAAACTTAAACCATTCCAACTTGTGCTTTTAGTAGTGGACAATCTTTGTGCGACAACCTAAACAGAAAAGATAGACAATAATATTGGGACGGAGGGAGTAATAGTTAAAACAAACCACGTAGGGTTGGGTCAGCCTACATATATGTATTTAGAGGGGGTGATAGGAGGTTGCAGGGTGCCTCCCTATAAAAAAAATGTAGTGTTACTTTTTTGAGATATATAGCTATATAATTTGACCCCCTAACATAACAATTTGTAGTGCAATTTTATAAAATTGTCAAAATTTGCCCTTTCGACCATAATTTTGTAGCTCTGCCTGTATGTATTATGTATTTTTTAGAAATAAGTTATAAATGAGCAATGTGTTACTTATGATTACAAAAAATTATTACTACATTAATTTTATGAACTATCCAATACAATGTATAAAAACATAGACTTTGAGCAATTTCCAACCCTTTCCCCTTTTAGCTTAACTTTTTGACTGGAAATATTTGACATGTAAGAGATAGCACACAGAGCATATCCACCCATAAATAAGTAAATGGGTAGAATCTGTCACCTGTGGAAAATAGCAATGCTGCTAACATCAAATAAGATATTCCAATTTTTATACTTAAATAACAACTGAAAGTAATAAACAATGAGTAAATACCTTCCTTTTCTTTGTAATAACATCTGAAGATAAACGAAGCCATGCAGAATATAAAAGAGATTCATAAACAGTGACGTTTGGTGAATGAATATCATTCTGTTCACAATAACCGCTGACACGAGCAAATGTTGCTTGGTTTTTTGGGTAACCTGAAACGAATATGTCTCCTTCAATATGTCCACCAGTCTTTCGTCCTGCTAAAACATCCATTAAGGTTGTCTTTCCAGCGCCACTGACACCTACAAGTGCAGTCAATATACCAGGCCTAAAAGCACCACTAACATCCTTCAGCAATTGTAGACGACCACCTTCAACCCCTCTTCCCTTCATTTCCTGGTAAAAAATTGTCAACTTTATAGCCGCAATAAGATGTCACCCTGATTAATCAATATATGTTACTCGTACAACTTAGATGTTATAAGAAAAATGAAAGATAAATCAATATTTGTCACCCTGATTAATCAATATATATATATATATATATAGGCTCCGGTTTCATTGAGAAGGTTTTTATTTTGAGAAGATTGAGAAATCTTCGTTTGAACAAACTGATTCATGTTTTTGATTTGATTCACAAGTAAACATTATTTTATGGTGAATCGAATCTATAAATCACAAATTTGATTCACAAATCATTGTTAAAATCGAGTTATGATGATGATTCATTAAATTTGTACAGATGATTCAGTATTCTACATATATCGCAAAATCGAGAAATTTTTAACATTGATTCAAATTTTTTTTACACATTTTGAATTTTAATCACATTAAAATGAGTTTTACGCTTGAAAAACATGAATCAAAGTTAAAAATCTATCGTTTTTGAAAACCTTCTCAATCTTCTCAAAATAAAAACCTTCTCAATCGATCCGGATTCTATATATATATATATATATATATATATATATATATATATATATATATATATATATATATATATATATGTTGTTTGTATCGATTGAGGCCATTACCTTTTCAAATATAGTATTGAACAACAACAAAAAGTGATATTAGAACACTCACAGCAGGCATATCAATGCTGTAGCTGACATGGTTGAAAGCAAGAGAAAGGGATCGAAAAGGCAAAACCATTCCTCTTCTTGTGATATGGTCATCACTAGAAGTTGAAGTACTTTTCACTGTCATCTCAGCACCTAAAGTTATTAGCATGTAAACAAAAATCGATATTAAATTTCTATCTTTAACATGTTAATCACAAGACTAGAGCAATTTCATCATTATGCCACATTCTATATAAGTTGTCTTAGCTTTTTTTCTCTGTCATCCATGAAACTATATTGCATAGTTAGTTACTTAATTGTACTAAACGTCCTTAGGAAAATATTATATCTTTTAAGCGAAGGTTTCGTGCTAAAACCATTATTAAGTGGGAAAGGTAGAGACACAACCTTCACTTAATTTGCTGTTTGAATTCTTGACATCACTTTCATCTCTGATAGCACTTTTAGTATCACCAAAAGCTGTAATCGTTTTCCAGCAAAACTAATTGTCATAAATAATGAAGTAAAAAACTAAAGTAGAAACTTTCAAACAATAAGATATCAGAGTTAGGTGACATACGATTTAAGGAAGTTAATGCAACAATAAATAGTATATTGAAGAGAAACGAGAACCCAATGAGTGCTCCAATAGAAACATAGAACCAGTAATCCTTTGTGAAAAAACCTCTTGATTTGAGAAGGGCTTCCCCAACGGTTGATGCATTGATTCCCGTGTATACGTTGGGCTGTGCTAAGAAAGTATGAGTAAATAATTTACGATGGGAAACATAAAAGAGTCTCACTTTCTAACATTACATTTTTCGAGAGATTTTATCAGTTAGAAAAAGGCACTTACAGCCCTCCATCTTTCACTGAGAAACTCATTGATAACTAGGGCATTCTGTGCATACATCATAGGAGATGCATAGAATCCCCATGACATCCAAGGTTCCGTGTCATCTGAAATCATCACAATCAGACAGGAAATTATTTTTCACATTTTTTCGCCTTATGATGTTTAGAATACTTTTTTAGGGTAAACAATTCAGCTACATAAGTAGCATAACAGAATAGCAGATAAGACAAGGAAGCCAATTTAGAACAAGGAAAATAGTGACAAAAGCTTAGAAGTGAAACTTGCCTTTTGCCACGATGAATCCTCCAAGGACTAAAATCAGCAACAAGGTGAAGGCGCCCAAGGTGTTTGCAAGAACTTCTGTTCTTGCAATAGCAGCAAGCAATCGAAAAAGGGAGAGAGCCATTTGATGTATGGCAAAGAATGTCAAGAACTGCTTAAAGTACCTGAAACACAAAACGTTAAACTTTTTAATGAGACGAAATGAAAACAAAAAGGTGAAATATGCCTTTGGCTGATGGTTTAAAATTTGCATAAAAAACTTCTCATTCCTATTACTTTTTGAATTATGGACATCCTGCTAAGACGAACATATTATGTGCATGTTTACTTTTGATTTTCACTTTGACCGGAAATTTTTTAATTGAAGTATAAACAAAGCTGCTAAAATTGATCATCATACCTGCTGGCATCTGGTGCATATCCTATAGTATAATATGTAAGACTCACCCATATTCCTGCTTCCATCAAAGATAATGGAATTTTTAGTACCCAAATGGGTAGAGCAAAAGCCCACGCAGGATATAATAGTGAATCTCGATGTTTGTAGAACACTGGAAGTCTCATAATTGTCAACACAAGCTCAGCCATTCCATTAAACATCACAATAAGGAGAGCAAAGAAAAGAGACCCAAAAAACTTTCCTCCATCTTCCAAACTTCCCACATGCATTTCAGTCCTAAAGAACACCGCCATGGCTACCAATGACATGAACGTTAACTGAAATGTTTTAAATAAGTAAAGCACATAGTTACGCTTCGTTAACAACCACTCCTTATGAAAGCATGCTTTCAGAAGGTCAAGATTAGATATTCCATACTTCTCTTTCACCAGGGCATCTGGATGTGTTTTGGATTTATCAAAAGGAGTACGGATATTCGTTTCAAGTTTCTGTCCAATGTGGAAAGCTTTGAAAGCCTGTGTAAATTCAGGGATGGGGATATATCGATAAGGTTGTTCCGTCTTGTACCAGTACTGTTCTTGGTCTTTCCTTGATGTTACCTCTTGAAGAAAGTCAGCCACCCCCTTTCTGTCTGGGCATTTGAAACCGATGGACTCAAAAAACTCAAGAACATCTTGACAAGGACCTTGATATACAATTTGACCTTCCGACATCAATATGACATCATCAAAAAGTTTGTATGTTTCCGGGTCAGGTTGCAGAAGAGAGATAACCATGGTCAAGTCCATTATACGCACCATTTGTCTTAAGACTTTGATGATATGATAAGTGGTAGAACTATCCAATCCATTTGATATTTCGTCCATGAAAAAAACTCTTGCTGGCCCAACTAACATCTCCCCTGTTTCATATCGTAATGAAAATGGAGCAACTGAATCATTCTTTGATGTAAAAAAAGATTCTAATCATATAAACTGCAAAAAGAACTTTTGCTGACCCAACCCGGCTATTCTACTACTTTCATTAAGGCAACAAATATTTGAAACTACTTCACAGATTCCTGAGTATGGATCTACTTGCACTTAAACCGACTCAAAATTAAAATAGTATAAAAAAAATAACTAAGGATGTTTTGTCGTTCAGTATTGTTTTGGCCAAATTTGGTATCAGCATAATCACATTCATATTTGGTAGGCTATAAAATAGTCTTGAGTATATGGGTGACTCCAAGATACATTGCTTTCATGTTTATATTAGAACTTGCAATCCATATTAGCTCCCACGATAAACACTAATTGGTAAGGACTTACATCTTCCCAGGAGTCAGACCTCAAAGGTTAGAACGTATGCATTTTTATAAGTATTAAAGTGTGTGTAATGATCAGATTTTCATATATAAATATGATACTCAAAAGCACATATTGTGTAAAAGTTATAAATGCATAAAAAACATACCAGTAGTAACACGTTTCTTTTCTCCACCAGAGATTCCTCTTATCATTTGATCGCCGACCATAGCATCAGCACACGTTTCCAAGCCAAGTATCTATAATACGAATATATTCAGCTTCTTATATTAATCCATGCACCTAATATGATATCAAAATCTTATATTGAGTGAAAAAAAGTGACTAACCTTGATGATATAATCAGTGATCAAACTAGTTTTCTGGCCTGGAACAGACGTGGCCTTCATGAAAGCATCAATATCAGGAATAGGTTCAATTCCTGCATGTTTTTCCCTATTCAAGATTTCTTTAAGCACATGATGTCTTGCTCCAATACCTAAGCATCGTCCTGAAAAGTCTAATGTCTCTCTAACTGTCATCTCCCCAGAATGAAGATTATGAGGACTTATATAAGCACAAGTTCTTTGAGGAATAAACTCAGACATTTTGTGTCCACAATAGGTGACATTTCCAGATACCTGATTTGAGATAACAAGTATTGGGTACAAGTGAGTAACATGCACGTATTAGTTGTTAAAGTTCAATGAACAAGCTAATGAAATGATATACTTTAAGAGCTTGATCAAGTTTCCCTGATAGTGCTAGCAAGAGCGTAGTTTTGCCTGCACCTGGTGGACCTAGAAGCAATGTCAGCCTGCATTTTTAATTATATTCTCATATCTGCCATAACATGAAAACAAAGGAAAAAGAAGGACAAATTTTGGATACCTTGATGGTTTGACAATTCCACTTATCGATTGAAGAATTTTGACATTTTTCTTGTTTGAAGGCACAATTCCAATCAAGCCCAGTACACTCTGTAACAATTCAAAGATCTTTGTAATTTACAACTCCACTTTAAGCATAACTACATATATTGTCATGTGCTTTCGTGAAAATTACAAATATGATAATTACTAGTTTCAATAAATGTTCACTTATATGTGCATCTTATTTTCACGTTTGGTGGCTAAACGGCAAGGGGCAAAAAGACCAAAATTAAAAGCAACACATGCAATGTAACTAGAGACCATTTATGTCAATGATATCGACGTGACAATCTAGTTAGAAATAATGAGCATAGAAATGTACCTGGATTGAGTTGAAAGTCGTATTAAAGAGAGAGGGAAGAGCTCTATGACCAACATATACATCTCCTTCTCCTTCAACTGATAAATTCTCATATCTTACTTCAATTTTTGGTGTCTCGATCCCAACCCTATACAAACCACGTAAACAATGACAGACCCAAGACTAGAAGTTAGGGTGCGTTCACTAATACTAAACAAGACGTGTAAAAAAATTCTTTTAGACAAAGTGCATTTACAAAAAATCAAGATTTTTGACACTACCGCGGAGATTCTATGTAACAACTGTCATATAGAATGTTTTGGGTTGTTTATTTTATAGCAAATTAAGCAGTGTAAAATAAGTAAATAAATACCCCATGTTTCTTTTATAGCAAATTTTTAGGATAATTTGTTTACGTTTGGAACATGACAAACATAATCATATGTTTATGGCTTATAATGACTTGGAAGTGGTTAAGCACTTGACTCATCATCATCCATATCATCTTGTACAATTTTATTTATCAACGAAATACATGCCAATTCTCTCATTTCTTTAAATGCATTGTCAATACAATGGAGAAAGATTTTAAAAAGGAAAAATATAATTAAAATAAAATAACCAAAAAACGAAAGACTATAACACAAAATAATAGATCAAGGTACTCTAGCACATTTTGATCTCAAATAGGAATGAAAAGTCTTGTCCCCCTTTTAGATTAATATGAACTTTAAGTAAACTAAGTTAAATCACTTTTCATATAATTTGATGTAAGTTTAAATAATTTTCAAGCAATAATACTAAAAAACAGTTTAAATAGAAGATGAATCAAAGTTTTCGGATAAATCAAAGAATTTACTATAATTGTTTGCAAAATAATAATTAAAGTTGAATGATAAAGTATAGTTTCTATTCACTCTTAAACACAAACCCGAGTTATGTGTTTAAGTAACAATTATGATAACACACTGAGTGACTTAGTTTTAGGAGGAGTAAATGCTTTCGTAAATGCTAACACAATAATTGTACGCGATAACATTTACTTCATTGTAACATTCTCTTTTATAAGCAAAGTTGAAGTGGATACCCGTGGGTCAATAAAGACGTGCCAGACATATAATTAGGGAGGTACATTGACCTTACTCCTTATGTCATCTTCTATTTTTAGAATGTGTTCAGTCTCATTTTAGGGAACGGTGTTGATAATTATTTTCTTTTTTCAACCAACTTTTATAGTTCATTGACTTTCTTTTTTAAGTGGTTATCACTTATCTTTTCAATAAAGTTCTCGTCTAATTGTTAAAGAGACTTAGATACTTTTTCTAAATATCTAAGTTTTGGATGTTTTTATGTTGAGAAGGTCAAGAAAAGTCAGTTAGTTATTGTCATCATTCACTTCACTTACTCTATAATCTTTTTTTGAAAAAACTTTAATTAGTCTTTGGAACACTAAAAATGACTCATTGAATGTTCAGTCATTTAGAGACTTTATTTACAAAGTTATTTTATGTTTAAATCTTAGTCGATGATCACTTGGCTTTGAATTGCCCAACAAAAAGATACCTCTAGGATTGTTAGAGTGGCTTAATGACCCAATCTCATTTGGTTCTTGCTTGTCCAGTTTATTTGTGATTTTGTAATATATTTTTTTCTAGTTCTGGTTGTTATAAATCTTTACCATTTAAAAAGAAAACATATTACCGCTCATAAAAAAGTTCAGCAAAAGTAATATCAATACATAACTAAATAACTAAATGACATAAAACGTCTGAGGCAAGTAATACATGTGAGGGAGATGACACGCAAAGGTGGAACATAGACAATTTAAAATTACCAGCTTCAATGTCCACAATCCACATCACTACTTAAAGGTCTCTAACGAGATACCAAATAGTGTAAAAACTTTAGACTCTTTTTTTCATCTCATCTTGGTTACATGTAATCTAATTTGGATGATAAGATTAGGATAGCAGCCAAAAACTGTTTGCGGATTTGAGTCATAAGTTTTTTCTTTTAAAATTATAAAAAAATATATATTTTTATACTTACATAGTTATAATATGTGTGCACGTGCGGGTTTTTTTTTTTTTTTTCTCATTGTGCATACACATACACATGGCTGTTAAGAAAAAGGGTTAATGGTCTGAAAAATACATCAATCGAAGATTATTTGAAAATATATTGCGTATCTTTGACAATTTACAAAGTACATTGCGTAGACCTGTTTATTTGAAAAAATATGTTGTGTATCTTTAGTTTTCACCTTTTTTTAAAATAAAATATCTTGCAAACGGTAAATCGTTAAGCGACGAAAAATACACCATCTCGATGAGAATTTTTTTCATCTTTCAGTAGACGGACACTTTGATATATTTTCGACGAACCTTTTTTCTCGAGTTTTGTTTTGGTGTTAAAATTAATGTCTTGAAAAATCACATGTGATTTTTATGTTAGGGGCCTGTTTGGTACGCAGCTTTTTTAGAGCTGTAAGCTTTTTGTTACAATAATAATCTCCTCCAAAACAAGTAGCTCTGTTTGGATACATCAACTTCAAGCTTTTATTTTAAACAAATAGCTTCAAAATGAAAAGCTGATTCATGAAGCTTTTTAAATGTCTATTAGCTGTTAAAACTTTAAATTACTAATATACCCTCCAAACATTTATTTACAATTACATATTTGTCCTTTTATGTCATTTTACATATTATAATTACATTTAACAGCTAATTTACCAAACACTGTTATTAAAAAAAAGATACAGCTTGTAGCTCATGTTAACAGCTTTGCAGCTTACAGCTTACAGCTTACAGTTTACAGCTTACAGCATACAGCTTACAGCTAGTTTTGCCAAACATACCATAGGAATCATGTGTGATTTCAGAAAATCACGTGTGATTTGAAAATAGCAAATCACATGTGATTTCTTTATACGTAAATTTCAATACTTACAAAAAAATGTTGAAAAAAAAGTTTTTCGATAGTATATAGAAGTGCCCTCTATAGATAGATGATTTAATTCTCGTTATGATGGTATCATTCTTTTCGCGTAACGATTAACAGTTTGCGAGATGTTTAATCTTAAAAAAAAGACTGAAAATTTATTTTTTTTGTTTTGATTAAAAAATTAATGGCTATAATTAGTTAATTGATACTTTAAGGAATATTGAATCTATAGTGAACTTTTGTTTATTTTTTTTGTTTTGATCAAAATATTAATAGCTATAATTAGTTAATTGAATCTTTAGAGAATATTGAATCTCTAACTTTTATCAATCTTATCATCTAATAATCTAAGATTATTGATCAAAAATTGGACAAATGTTAACTAATCAATTTTAATTAGTAAAATAAGTAAGACCACAAACTTTTCTTAGACATTATTTAAACAAGGAACTCAAACAGACTTACTAGATAAGAGATGCCGTAATAATTTAAGAAATAATAATTGTATCATGGAGAAAAACCTCATTAACTTGAAACTTGTTATAATCATTTTGAAAAAATATATATATATAAAAAATTATCAAGTAGTATGTCAAACTTTTCATTTTTGTGGGAGTGATGAAGTTAAGTGTAATCGTAAAAAATTTCTTTACAACTATTAGTTGCTTATATGCTAGTCAAATATTGTCATGCATAACACATCAACGAGACAACGACTACCAAGTAGTTTGAATTGAAAGGATATATATATGCTACCCGCGGCCGTCATAGTAGTGAGACCAGAAAACTTACGACAACTGAAGTTATAGTTTGAAGAAATAAAATTAACGAGAACAACAGTAAGTTAAAAAAAAGTGGCTAAAATATTCCTTCCGTCCCAAAATTATTGTTCATATTTTCATTTTAGATCGTCTCAAAATAATTGTCCATTTCTTATTTCAACCAATTAAAAAAGAGTTTAATAGGTAGAGATTATACTTGATTAGTTGAAAAGTGTTATGATCCTATTTGTGTTTTTGGTTTGGTTACAATAATTTTGGGACACGGAGAGTAATTCGTAAAAATAGATTAAGGAATTAGCAGTTTTTCTAAACCGAATATTAATGTTAAAGAACAGAGAAAGCAAATGATGACCTGTCGGTTCTTGCCTTGATTCTTTTCAGAAACGTTTCATGATCTTCATCTACAAACTCAAGAACTCGATTAAGCAACTCTTGTGGTTGCTTACTCTGGCTCAACTCCTCCCTTGAACCACCAATCACCGCCATATCTGCACTAACTGATCTCTCTGGTTCCAAGCTTCCTCAGCCTATAGTGATGCTTAGAAGTTTTGTATGTGCTTAAGGAGGATAAAATTACATGTGTAATGGAAGCTAAGAGAAAGAGAGACACACCAAAATGTGCCCCATGGAATTGGTTATATATAATGCAACATTGCATGCATGAGCTTAATCAAAGGAATGGAAAATGGAAAGTTCAACTAAAAGGTTTAAAATAGTGATTAACAAATATTTTCCATGTTTTATATATACAAAAGGTAAGAGGTCGGTGTAACTTGTAAAAATATTAGGTTGAAAATATTGATAGAATATATTTGTTTATAAAATGAATAATTTATGACATAAATAAATATATTTGTTTACAGAATATATATTGTTCATGGTTAAACGTCTGTCAAGTAATTAACCTTTAATTATATTATATACTAGTAGATATGACATCTATAAATATTAAACGAACGATGTTAAAAGAACAAATATAAATTATTTGTGTATGTCATATTTACTTGTGTAGAACAGACTCAAATTACATGTGGAAGTTAAGAAATTGGGTCTATGAAAATGTTAAAAGAACGAACATAAATGAACTTACACAAACAAGCATAAAATACTTAAATACACATAAGATTATGTCTTGTCTGTGATCGTCCGTTTAATCATAGATGTTTTAGTTAACGTATAATAATAAAAAGATATGAGATTCAAACATAGCTAGATATAAAAAGATAAAGAACATTAGCAAACACATAATTAGACATCACGAACATAAATAAACAAATGTCTATTCATGTTCGTCCATATAATTAAATAAATGATCAGAAAATCTTGTTCAGTTTCGTTCATTTAGCAAACAAACGAACATAAATCGAACATTTCATGAAATGTGCGATGAACGTTCCGTTTGTTTACAATCATAATTTACTCGAAAACATAGTTAAATATGTATGAATGTTTGTTTAGTTTTCTATTTAACATAAATAAATAAAACTAACTGATAGCGTATCAATATTAGTGGCTCAAGTCTACTAATTATACGCCAAGGTCAAGCCAATTATTAACATTTTATAAGCCCTATTATCAACACTTGATAAGTCCGATTACACACCCATGTCACACTTGGCATGGGAAAACCTCTCAGGCCCCGTAAGAGACACACATGAGACAACTGTCTTCCAACTGTCACTAACGGCCAATATGTACCATCTGACATATGACACTCAGAGACACACGAGCAAGAATATTGGAAAAGGGGATGACATGCTAGCCAAGGAGGCGTTGTCACCAGTCTTGCTTGTCCACTCGTTGGATGATCAACATCTGGCCTGTCTATAGCCATTGATTATCTACATGGGGTTTATCCTTAAACCCTAAATGCCTCTCTATAAATAAAAGGCATCCTACACCATAAAAGAGATCCAATTCTCTCTACACTATTTACACTTGTTCACACAGTAAATACATACTTATATGGTTGTTTGAGTGTTATCCAAATTCTAGATTATTGATCATATATTTGGGTCCTTACTGTTTTACACGAGAAACCGAATAACACAACCATCTCCACCCAATCCTAATCACGTTTTACATACCATGCTTAAACATGGCTCCATCCGTGAGGACATGATACAAAATAGCCACAAACTTTTACATATTTATAATCATTTTCTCACTTGAAAAAAGAATTATTTTTTTTTCCTTTTACACAAGTCTTTAATTCAACATGTCTCGTGAACAACTTTTACCACCTTGAAATTTGAAAGTACCACATAGCTACCTCGGGCCAGTCCAGGTGGAAGACCTCACTCACACTAATGAGGGTCAGCAGATACTATAAAATGAGGCTCACAAGTCAGCTAGAAAATTTACAAGAGTACCATTAGGGGAGGTACATGCAAAAAATGACCACGTCAGCTTGCGCATGGCACATTTCAACGAAGGACTAGTCATGAAGAGAGAAACCAAGGCAATTCAGTCACATGTTAAAAACAATCAATTACTAATCTCAGGCAATGCATTGGTTAGTAGGAATCAACAGGCAAATGGGCATCACCGTGCCCAAGTTACACCCTATATCACTGCTTACCTGGAATAGCTTGAAGCAAAAAACTGGACGATTGAATCTTAGGTAAATGCACGATCATCTACTTATATTCCGCTGCAAACCCATATACTTGATGTACCAAGCACACCACCACCTAGCACCAACTCTCATGCTAAATTCATCATGAATCCAACTCAAAAAGACATCATGTTTTCGACACTCAATCCGCCCCTATCAGGATATCACTTGTTATATCCCATCACCAACCCGTGCGGTCAACAACGCTCCTGACAACCAACACGACGTATCTATATAATCCAGCCATGGCGACCATGCAACAAAAGAAGTAGTGAAGTAATTGAAGATTGGCAATGTGCCTCACCGCGAAGCATTTCATAGGACTCCTTCATTCCATCATCTGAACCGATTGCCATCACAACAATGATAGCTTCATACAAAGTTAGCAAAATATATGTGGATTTGGGAAGCTTAGTCGACATAAAGTACGAGTGTTGATTTAATTAAACTCTAGAACACATCAGGCATGGTCTCATGCCAAGGAGGACAACACCACTGAGTGGTTTCTCAGATGAAATATCTTACCGTAAAGGTTTGACAAGTTTAGAGTTCACAGTCAGAACATACCCGCTATCAAGAATAATCATGCTGGAATGTCATATTGTCACATCAACGTCAAAATACAATGTACTAATGGGAAGACCAGCGCTTCAAAAGCTGAGCATGGAGGTCTCAACCATCATGTCACTTGTCGAATTTCCAACAAAAGCATGGTAGCTACGGTCATGATCGATTATCCTGTCAAAGATGCTAGTTTGGCTGCTGGAGTGAAAGAAAGCAATATAAGGGAAATACAATGGGAGCATATCCCAGGGAAAGGGTTATCATCAATCCTGAATTCCCAGATCAAACAGTCACAATCAGAGCTCATCTCCCACCACAAGTGAAAAACCAACTTGTACAATTATTAGCAAGCAGTCTAGATGTATTTTCCTGGAAACCTTCAGACATGACCGGTATCCCTAGGAAGTTCACAGAACATAGTTTGGGCCTTAACCAATTTGCAGTTCCCATCAAACAGAAAAGACGTGGTCTTTCTCTATAACGGTCCAAGGCTATGGACTCTCAGGTCAAGGACCTCATCCAAGCAGGCATACTAAGACCTATGAAATACCAAAGCTGGGTGGTAAACCTAGTCATGGTCACAAAACCAATGGTACATGGCATATATGTGTCGACTTCACTATCCTGAACAAGGCATGCCCAAAAGACAACTACCATTTGCCTCCCAGAGATTGGAAAGTGGAATCCCTAATCGATTTCAAATACAAGTGCTTTCTTGATGCATAAAAAGGATACCATTAAACTCTCATGAAAAAATATGATGAGAAAAAAACTGCACTTTACACCAACGAGGGCATCTACTACTACACCAAAATGCCTTTATGTAACACCCCCAATTTCAGATATAGCATCAGAATACAAATTGGGTGTTATCTCATGGCACACAGTCATAATAATAGAAAACATACTCTAAATGAGTCATTTTTAAAATATTACCATTCTAATACATAAAACATCAGAGTTTAAAGAGGTTCCAGTAGTGCATAAGCACGCAAAACAACATAACAAAAGTTCAAAGTTTTTCAAATGATAGTAATAAAAGATAGCCTTCTTAAAATCCCCATGCCACTCCGATGCCAGATAAGTACCTCAAGGACCTGAGATAAAATATGTTAAAAAGTCAACACAAAGGTTGAGTGAAATCCATAGGTTTAATGATAAAAGTTGAACAAGATTTCCATAGTTGTGTGATAATTTGAAACGAATACAAATATCCAAGAAACAATATTTATTGTACTAATCTCATGACACACAAAATGTTAACCGGTATCAATAACACATATATAACATAATGGTAACAGTTGCCCTCGTGTAGGTAGTTTGCCAAATTACCTAGGAAACTCAAATATAGTACGCAGGGTTGCCTTCCGGGTCAACCAAGCGGGTTGGGTCAATTGCTATAGGCCTATATACTATATTCGCACTCACTCGCAAGTGATTAATGGTTCATGAAAAGGGACTTGTGGGTGGCAATAGCGGTACTTAGTATCAATAAAACAATCAAGTAAGCATCTAGTTTAAAAGCACTTGTGTTTAGGTAAAAGAGCATGTATCTCCCCCCCCCCCCCCCCAATGGTTTATAAATAGTTTAAAGAGTTAATGTGGGGTTATGAATTCACCTTAGCAGAAGAAGATCAAGGTATCATAACATAAATCAAGAAGTAGAGCACAACGGTTCAAACTCGGCACAACCTAGTAATTATATAATTCGTTTCAGAAAGTATCTCGTAAAAGTTGCCTAATAACATAAGTTTACAAAAGATAGTTTTCGTGGAATACTCGTATTGATATTTGTAAAAAGTCTTGTTTCAATGTTGTAAGAAAGTTTAGTATTAACGTCTCGTGTGGTGGTAAGAAAGTGTAGCCTCAAAATATAACTCATTCCAAAACGATAAGAAGTTGAAAAAATAACAAATAAACAACGAGAAAAGAATAAAGGAAAATAAATAAGAATGAGGTAAAGGAATAGTCAATAATAAGTTTCGGTGTTTACCCCGTAGACCTAAATAGTTAAGTTTTATTAGGAAACACAATAATATTCATGAGTTTATAACCACATAAGTTTGGAAAGGTTTTATAAATTTCGGCATGACGCGTCCGTTTATATCACATTCCCAAATCACCGTGACTTTAAATAAACCAATTTGTAGTTACAATGTTTATAATTTTTATGTTTTGTTATCATTTGTTTAGTTATTAGTTTGAGTTTATTGCCCATGTCTAATATATTAAATTTATTCCGAGTCTAATATATTATACCATCTCAAGTCCAAAATGTCTAATAAGTCCATGTCCAATATTATAAAACCGATAACGATCCAATTGTCAAGTCACATCCAAGCATAAGGTATAATAAGTATTTCTAAGTCCAAAAATCAAGTTTCAAGCATCGAGTATCAAAAATCCCGAGTAACCATCCAGTATGTATTCGAAACGTATCATTTATCACAAAACAAATAACTTAAGTTAGTTAAGTGCCTAATAGAAGAATATAACATCTACAATAATTTGCATTGACAAAGTAATAAAAAGACCATAATTATAACTAGACCAAACACACTCTTCGTACCACTTTGGGCTCCGTCCCAAAGTTAACCAAGCATACCCTAAGATGTTTGGACTCGGCCTTAGCTAATCCAAGACAACCATATAATTTTGTTGGGCTTGGTCCAATATCATATCCCAACACTACCTCATACGCATACAAGAAAACACATACACATTATACAACTTTGAGAATTAAACTGTTACTACGAGTGAAAATGTTTTACCAGAAATCATTTGACATCTAACGTGGTGGCGTTAGGCCGAGACACGCGACAAGACCTCCCTTGTGTTATTTTTGTTTGACCACATTAATGCGCAAGCACACAAATAAGTACCCCGTGTGGGTGGATCGTACCAAGCCAAACACGCTCGCTACATGTAAGTCGGTTCGCAAATCACAACAATGACTCAAAACTATAACATATAACTCAAAATCGTGACGCATATTGAGTCACCACTCAATCCTAAACCGGATTGACTTTACCGTGGCCTCGCAACCATAATATCACGAAAACCATTCATTAATCAACAACCAAAAATCGAGTCATGACTCATAACGAGTCATGACTTAAACCCCAATCGGGTCAAAATAGTCTAACGACAACAACAATAACAAACATATAAAAAACTCAAATCCAAAAGAGGATCATAAACAAGATTGACCCAACTTGACCGAGTTGACTCGACTGAGTTAACTCGACTCGACTGAGTTGAGTCAACTCAGTTTAATAAACAAACATACAAACACCCTTTTTAAATCCTGTTTTAAAAACCACACGAGTTGTAAAACCATTTGTACACACATTTTAAACCTACGAAAACCTTAATAAAGTTTTATATATTCAGTTTTCATAACAAAACAAGATGGTAACGGCTATAAACACATACCAAGCGAAAGAAGAAGGGAAGATAGTGGTGGTAACGGTGGTGGCTTCTAAAACATGAACCAAAAAACATAAACCTAACGTGACCGTCGCTCTAAACCCTTACACGAATGCCCCTTTGGTACTCCTCTTGTCGTCGGTTGAAGCGACGGGGCAAAAATAAGATCGTCAGGAATTCGCCTGAGCTCTAGTGACGGCGCCGAAACTCTTAGAGAGAGAGTAGTGAGATGTGAATGGGTGATATTATGGAATGAAACCCTAATTAGGGTCCTTATATAGTGCTACAAAACCCTAATTTTTGTAATCTTTTATAAAATTAGAGTGTGAATGTTCAATTCGACTCACAAAAAGTACGTCGTTGCGTCCGGAATAATTTTTCTAATAAAATTGAGTATTCACACGACCATTTTTCTGTAAATATAATAATTAAGTAAAATAGTTTAATAAGTTTTCTGTTGTGCTAGTACGCGCAATGTGCAGTTTTTCACGCTTTACGAGATAACTTCTCGTTTTCAAGTTTAAATTGGTTCAGAAAAGTTCAAAATGAAGGCAAATCAATAATAAATATAGTTTCCTATTAAAATAGATTTTGGAAAATTACCGGTTGTTACAGCCTCCCTGCCTTATAAGAAATTCTTCCCGGATGTCAGTTCGAGTACCATATGGGGTTGAGAAAAGGTGAGGGTATTTGCGTTTGAATTTTTCTTCATGCTCCCACATGAATTTAGGACCTCTCCTAGAGTTCCCACGAACTTTAACAATGGGAATGCGACTTTGCTTAAGTCGTTTGACCTCACAGTCCATGACTACTGAAAAGATTTCAACAGGTTCTTCGATAAATTTTAGATGTTCATCGATTTGAATCTCATCTAAGGGAATAACGAGTGCTTCATAGGAAAGACACTTCTTCAGATTACACACGTGAAAGACATTGTGTACACTGCCAAGTTTTGGTGGTAACTCAAGTCTAGCAAGGATTTTGAAAGGTGCAATATATCGAGGATTAAGCTTCCCATGTTTTCCAAAGCGTATTACACCTTTCCATGCCAAGACTTTGAGCACGTCTATATCTTCCAATTGGATTTCGATTGGTTTATGTCTCTTATCGATGTAGCTCTTTTGACGATCACGAGCAGCTTGCATTCTGCTCTTAATTTGAACAATCTTTTCAGTAGTTTCATGAACAAGTTCAGGACCAGTACATCTTCTAGTTGTTTGATTTGTAGGCCAAGAAAGAAACTTAATTCTCCAATCATACTCATTTCAAACTCATCATGCATGATTCTTGAGAAATCATCACACATGTCTTGAAAAGTCGGTCCGAATATAATATCGTCCACGTATATTTGAACAATAATTATTTGTGATTCCTTTTTCTTTGTAAAAAGTGTATTGTCAACTAACCCCATGGTATAGCTGTTTTTGATTAAAAATGATTTGAGTCTATCATACCAAGCTTTTGGGGCTTGTTTAAGACCATAGATAGCTCTTTTTAGTTTGTACACGTGATTAGGTTTTTCGAAATCGACAAAGCCCGGAGGTTGAGCTACATAAACTTCTTCATTTATAAAACCATTTAGAAAAACACTTTTAACATCCATTTGAAAAAGCTTAACATCATGAGCACAAGCATAAGCAAGAAGGATTCTTATAGACTCTAATCTAGCTACGAGAGCATAGGTCTCATCAAAGTCTATGCCTTCTTGTTGGTTATATCCTTGAGCAACAAGTCTAGCTTTATTTCTAGACACGACACCGTTTGCATCTAACTTGTTTTTACATACCCATTTTGTTCCGATTATGGTTTGGTTTTTAGGTGTAGGGACAAGTGTCTAAACGTTGTTAAAAAAATTGATTTAATTCCTCTTGCATAGCCATAACCCAACTTTCATCTTTTATGGAATCTTGAGTATTTTTAGGCTCTATGGTTGATACAAAACAAAATAGACTACTTTAGTTTTGGACTTGAGACCTTAGAGTTCTTCCATTTAATATTCCTATAACCTTTTCTACGGGATAATCTTTAGACTCTTTAACGTTGATGATTTCATTGTTTAATGGTTCATGTTCCTTGTTTATATTTTCTTTGATTTCTAAGACTTCACTTTTGATTAACTCGTCATCGACAAGAGGTAAGGTAGTTTTAGGTGGACTCTCGTCAAATTTTACATTTAAGGATTCTTCAACTTTCATGGTTTCTTTATTTAGTATTACGTATGCTTTACTATTAGAAGAATATCCTAGGAAGATACCTTCGGTTGATTTTGGATCGAATTTAGTTAAACAGTCTTTAGTATTAAGTATGAAACATTTACTACCAAAGACTCGAAAGTGTTCTAACGAAGGCTTTTTGCCTCGTAACAACTCGTATGGAGTTTTTCCTAAGAATGGTCTAATTAAGACTCGATTTAGTATATAGGTTGATGTTTCGACGACATTGCACCAAAATGTTTGAGGAATATATTGTTCATTAATCATGGTGCGACTCATTTCTTGTAGGGTTCTATTTTTCCTTTCAACTAGCCCATTTGATTGTGGAGTGCGAGGAGCTGAGAAATTGTGGGTAATACCATTAGTATCACAAAAAGCTCCGAATTGCATTTCATTATCAAATTCTCGACCATGATCCGTTCGAATTGACACAATAGGACTTCCTAGTTGTCTTTGGATTTTCTTACTTAAAATTTCAAAGTAATCGAACGTTTCTGTTTTATTCTTTAAAAATTTAGTCCATGTATACCTAGAGTAATAATCCACTATAACCAAGGTATAGAAGTTGCCTCCGTAACTTTGGATAGCGGATGGACCAAATAAATCCATATGTAGTAATTCTAGACACTTAGTTGTAGAAACCATATTTTTAGCTTTATGACTAGCATGGACTTGTTTTCCTATGTTACAAGCATCACAAAAATGATGTTCGTATTTTAGTTTAGGTAGGTTTCTTACCAGTTCTTTGGATGATAGCGATTGAAGAAGTCGCATATTGGCGTGACCCAATCTTCGATGCCATAAGGTCGAAGTATCATCCATAGAGGTAAGACAAAGCTTGTCTTTTGGTTCATTTTCAATTTTAATAACATAGACCCCATGTTTTCTAATGCCTCTTCCTATAGTAATACCATTTTTCAAGATTTTACTACCGCTTTTGCTAAAGAGTACGTTGCACTTTTTATCACATATTTGACATATACTTAGTATATTAAAGTTTTGGTTTTCTACATGACATACGTCGTTAATGGTCAAGGATTTGTGAGAGATTGTACCTTTACCGATGATTTTGCTCTTGCTATTTCCGAACACCACATTTTCTCCATTGAAGGATTCGTATGTGGAGAACAATGCTTTATTATCGGTCATATGCCTTGTGCACCCGCTATCCTTGATCCATTCGTCCAGATCCAAGTCAACCTTTAGGCACACCTAAGAAAACAATTAACTCAAAAGTTTGGTCCCCATTTATTCATGGGTCCATTGGTGTTATACATTTTATTCATATGAGGCATATATGAAAATGGTGAAAAAGCATTCCAAGGTGTATAGTTTTGAAATGGAAAACTATTTTGTGTATTAGGATTCCATCCTATTTGATGATGGTTACTTCTAGGATAAATATTGTTTGACCTTCTTATAATTGTGTTTGGTTTAGAATATGATGGACCTTTGTTTTTCATATAACTTTGACCTTGTTTTAGAGGAGGTGGTTGTTTAACATTTCTAACAGTAACATGGGTTGGTTTCTTTTTGTTAACAATAACAAAATTGGTTCTAGAAGAAGTGGTTACGTCATTTATACTGTTTACTGCTGCAGGTCCACAGATCCCTAAATTAACACTAGCCGGATCCTTTTTCAAGGGATCCATTGGATCCGGGGACTATAGTAGCTGTTTTTCCAATTTCTTTAACGAATTGTGTTTCCTTAATCTCACTAATTGACGCAATGTGTTCCTGAATACCTAGGCCCTTTTGATTATTACCCGTTTTGACACTATCAAGTATTTTATCAAGGTAATTAGTACTTAGTCTAGCAATCTTAGAATCAAGATGATCAACTAATGTTTGAAGTTCTACACAAAGCTTGCATTCGCTAGTTACTTCTTTTCCATTTTCTAATCTCTTTAATTTATCTTTTAGTTCAAGGGCTTCTTTTTCTAAAAGTTCATTTTTATTTTTCAAAATCTTGTTTTTGTTAATCACCTTGAGACTAATTTTGTAAAGCTTATCATATTCAAGATGTAAGGATTCATCATATAACGATGAACTACTATAATATAGAGAGTCCGAACATACCTCGTTGGAGTCTTTCGCCATGAGACAAATTTTTTCCTTCTCTTCCTCACTCATTCCCCACGAACCACTCACGAACGCCTTTTGTTCGTCACGTTTGGGACACTCACTAATGAAGTGATTTGGATCCCCGCATTTGAAAAACTTGCGTTCATCCTTCACTTTCTTGTCGTCTTTGCTTTTCCGCAACCCTTTCTTGTCGTCATAAGGTTGCTTGACATATCTTCCTTTTCTCCGAAAGAACTTCTTGAAGTCGCGTACCGCCATTACATACTCTTCGTCCTCACTTTCCGAAGATGAGGTTTCTTCATCACTTGAGACTTTATTGGCCTTTAAAGCAAGAGATTTATGTTTCTCTTTCTTTTCCTTTGATACCTCGGAGTCTTTAGCGAGTACGAGCTCATAGACTTTTAGGTTGCCTATGAGTTCATCAAGAGTGAGGATTGACAAGTCTTTGGATTCTTCGATGGCCATCACCTTCGTTCTCCACTTTGATGGAAGCGCCCTTAGAAATCTCCTGACATGATTACGACTAGAAAAAGACCCGTCAAGTGCTTGTAATGAAGTAATAATAGTATTAAAGCTAGCAAAAGAATTATCAATACTATCCTCATCCAATATTGAACATTGTTCATATTGTTGAACAAATAAGTCAATTTGTTGTTTTTAACTTGTTGATTTCCTTGGTGTGTTACAACCAAAGAACTCCAAATTTCTTTAGCGGTTTTATGCATAGAAATTCTTTCAAATTCCTTTTTAGGCAAGACATTGTATAAAACTATTTTTGCGTCACTATTTTTGGAAAGCTTTTTCTTTTGGTCGTCGGTGAGACGATCATGAGAAATGTTTTCTTCATTTCCGGTTTTATCATCTTTTACAGTTGCTTGAAAATCACCTTCAACAATAATATACCAAAGATCAATATATTTTGATTTCACATAAGTTTCAAATCTATTTTTTCAATAAATAAAACTATTATTTTCAAGTAGTGGAGGTCGTTGCATAGATTGCCCTTCTCTATAATTTTCAAAACTCATTGTGATCGAAAAGTTTTTAAAATACAATTTACTTTAAACTTTTGTAAACCTTGCTCTGATACCAATTGTGGAAAACTAGAAGGGGGGGTTGAATAGTTTTACCGATTTTAATTTAAGTTTCAAAGATTTATATTCGATCTTATGTGAATTCGTATGGATGGATAGATAGTATGAAGCAATAAGTAAAGTAAGTAAAGTAAAAGGATAGAAAGTAGCGACACAAGTGATTTATAGTGGTTCGGCTAAAAGGACATCTTCCTTGTCCTACTCCACTCCACGAGTACCCCACTCGAGAGTTCAAGGACTATGTCAACAAGCTCCTTCAACTTGGCGGAGAAGCCTCACAACGTCGCTTACACTTTTTCCGGTACAAAGCTAAATACCGAGTTCTTCCACGAGGTAGAACTAACCTTTACACAACTATAACACAACAACTATGTGAAATATGAATTACAAAATCTTGCTACAGAAATCTTGTGGATGGACAAATCAATCAAGGACCCTTTGCTTGGATGACTTGTAGTATAGCGTGATCTCGCCTTTGTGAAGGACCTATATGAGAATCACAACAAAAGATAGAAGAACTACTAGAATGATCAAATGATCAGAGGTTAGGAGAGTGGGATAATATATGAGAGATTTTATAAGAAGAAGGGTGAGTAATAATGAAGAAATGGCTCACTATTTATAGGCACAAAAGCCTTCTGTCCCACGGTTCCCGCGGATCCCTCGGATCCCTCACCCAAGGGATCCGGCCAGTGCAAAACCTGGGATCCGGCAGTCTGGGTCAGAACAGTCCGGATTTTGGGTTGCAAACTAGGTTATGGGTTATGAGCCATGCGTCATGGACTTTTGGTTAATGGGTACCCAAAAAGATACAATGTATCTAGACAATGGTTCATGGGTCTTGGGTCATGGGTCATGGACATTGGGTCATGGGTCATGGATAATACCCAACATGATTTCATGTATGATGTCATGCAATGGGTCATGGGTTATAGATTAACTCCATGGGTATAGGTCATGGGTCTTGGATATTATCCATCCTATTACATATTATATTATAATAATTTATTTATTACAACATTTTATGTAAATGACCAAATGTATATACTTTGCAAAACAACATGTATTCTTATAATTTTACTTATGATAACTTTATATTTGTTATCAACAAAACACAACGAGATCGCTAAATATAAACAAACGTTTTTACGGTTTATTTGTATTAACAATATAAACAAAAATCAAATCCAAAACAGGAACATATACAAGATCGACCCAACTTGACCTAGTTGACTCGGCTGAGTTGACTCGACTCGACTGAGTTGAGTCGACTCAGTTTAATAAACAAAAAAACACCCTTTTTAAATCTTGTTTTAAAAAACCGCACGAGTTGTAAAAACGTTTGTACACACATTTTTAACCCACGAAAACATTAATAAACTTTTATATATTCGGTTTTAATAAGAAAACAAGATGGTGACGGTTATAAACACATACCAAGCGAAAGAAGAAGGGAAGAGAGTGGTGGTGAGGGTTGTGGCTTTTCAAACACGAACCAAACAAACACAAACCTAACGCGACCTTCGCTCTAAACCCTTACACGAGCGCCCCCTTGGTACTCCTCTTGTCGTCGGTTGAAACGGCTATGCGAAAATAAGATCGACAGGAATTCGCCTGAGCTCCGGTGACGGCGCCAGAACTCTTAGAGAGAGAGAGAGAGTAGTGAGATGTGAGTAGGTGATATTATGGCATGAAACCCTGATTTGGGTCCTTATATAGTGCTACAAAACCACAAAGACCAGTAGTGCCAATGTTCAAGGTTAAGGGGATGGCGGGGTGAAAAATACCATAGGGACTGATTTTGTAATTTTGGTAATATTATATAAAATTAGAGTGTGGGACCCATTTAGGTTAGCAAATGTTCAATTCGACTCATAAAATTTACGTCGTTGTGTCCGGAATAATTTTTCTAAACAAAATGAGTATTCACACGTCTATTTTTCCGTAAATAATATAATAATTAAGTCAAATAGTTTAATAAGTTTCCAGTTGTGCAATGTGCAGTTAACAAATTTAAGCTTTAAATATAGGATTCAAGTCTTACTAAGAATAAAGGCACAATTATCTTTCAAAGCAGAAATTCAACCCTTGCTATGAGCAAGCAGCTGGAAGATAGCCAATTAAAAAATTGACTATAACATGTGCACAACAATACAAAAGCATACGCGCTTATCTCTCACAAAATTTGAAACAATCTTTCAAATATACATGATTCGCGCAAAACAGTCAAGTCTAAACAGACTTAAAACTGCTCAGACGCAAATGCAATTAAGATCAGAGGAATATAGGGAATTCCTGGGTCGTTAAGTCCCACGGAGGATGAATTGGTGTTAAAACACTTAATCAGATGGTAGAATGATTACTAAGGATAGCAATCAGTAAGGTTTTCGATGGAAAATTATACCTAAAGAGAAAAGATTAACAAATAACAGCGACTTAAATGCAAATTAAAAAGATTAAAAAGTTAAAATCTATTAAATAAACGCTATCACTATTTTTAAAGGCGATGAACGTTTAAAACCTAAAACTTAAAACTTACGTTCAAATTAAAATTACGTCTACGTACAAAATAAAAAGTGAGTTTTAAAGAAATAAAAGACCTATAAATATGAAAATGATATTTTAACAATCCTAATAGTAAAAGAAATTTATTAGAAAAAGAAAATTATTTTTACAACTATTTATTTAATTATTATTAATTAAAAACTATTTATTAAGTATTTAAAATGTGCTAAAATACAAGAAAATACAAAATTAACCTAGAAAAATGAAATTATAACTTAGAAAAGTCTAAAATATGATAAAACTTATTTTAAAACTAAAAATATATTTTTAAGACTTATTATGTATTTATTATTAATTTAAAACTATTTAAAACTAATAAAAATGCTAAAAAATACTTTTTAAACTAAGAAAATTATGGAAAAATACTTTTTATTACTTTTGTATTTATCTTAACCTAAGAAAATTGAAAAATCATTTTTTTGGACTTTTTATAATTTTTTAGTATTAAAAGCTATTTAAAAATACCTAAAAACTAATTTAAATTAAGAAAAATAGCAAACAGTTATGAAAAATAATGAAAATTTCAGGAAAAGTCTATTTTAATATACTGAATCTATGAAAAATAGAAAAACATGGTCTTGTGTAGAGAAATAAGCAACTGCAGTTACAACTGCTTAATAATAAGCACTTGAAAAAGCTAAATCTTAACCAAAGACCACCAAACTGATAAGGAAGCTATATTAAGCTAAAAGAACTCTATTGCAACCAAAAACAACAATCTTGAACCTCTGAATTACTAGTTACCACAGATTTGATGTTTGAGTATGATAAGCAAAACAGATTTTGGAGGGGTACTTTAAGCTGTTGCACAGAACACTCAATAAGCTAAACATGAAAAGTAAAAATTAGAACTTAGTTTAGACCTGGTTGACTACCTAGAAACAAGATATGAGATCAAGACAAGCTAAAATGAGCTTTTGAGAAGCTTATACAAAACCTGAGAAATTACTGAGTAAAACTCAGTATATACTGAGTTTTATTGGACAAACTTATAAGCTATAACAGGCCTAGTAAATAAGCTGAGAATGGAATTTTAAAACTAGGAGCTTGAAAAGGACCAGGTTGGCTTCCCAAAGAACTAACAAGCACAAGCTATGGACAACTATCAAGCTCTGTGTGAGCTTATGAAAAATTGGTTAAAACCTGTGCACAGGGCACATTGACTTTTTTATTGAGATGAAAGGTTGACTAAAATGAATTTGAAACTTAATCTAATGACTTAATATGTTATAATAAGCTACACTAAAGTTGGATTAAGCTATTTTAACAAGTTTTAAACTGATTTGATGAGATTTGTAATCTATGAACTTAACAGTGAACTATCTAGATTGATTTAAAGATGATTTTGACTTTTCACTAAACAAGGTCTGATTTTTATTGTTTGTTTGAGTGCTTGAATACTAGTGTGACAGGAAACAAGCACAAACAAAAGACTGCACAACCTATTACACAGTGAAATGAACAAATCCAAACACCCTTTATAATGACAGATTTTGAGTTTTTCAAAGAGTAACCAAGATTCAGACCATGAACATGATTTTAAACTTGATATTATCACTTATTAAGACGGAATAAGCACTAAACCATATCAATAACAACATAATATTGAGAAATTACAACTATGCAAAATTAACTGTGAAAATGAAATTTTTGTAAACTATAAATTTAAATTAACAAACAACTGATTTTAAAGCTTAATTAGACTTAACTAGAGCTAGTGAACAATAAAAAACAGAGATTTCAAATAATGACTGATTTGAACAGTAAAATGGAAGAAATGAGTAAAAGCTTACAAATGACTTGAGTTCACAACTGATAATTAGGACCAAGTAACATATCCTATAGCTTACCAATAAGCACTACACCCAAGACCATCCATTATATATCCTGCTCCAACTTTCTTGAACCTTGTACCATGATTTTTTATTTTTAAGTTATTTATTTGTTATTTTTGTGAATTTTTGGATTTGGCTACCAGTACTGCTTTTAAGGTAACTAAAAGCTTTGATAAGCTTTATGAGGAGCTTATATGAGCTTCTAAGTCCATTTTAACCACTGATTAACAACATTCACCATATTTGAGATTTCTTTGAAACTTGAAAATTTGAAAACTGAGATTGGAACTTCAATACTGAAATTGATTATTGAAAAAGTTTAAACATACACTGATAATGCTTAATTAAGTGCTTGAGAGCTAAGAAATACACTGAAAGTAGGAAATTAACTAAAACGATATTAAAAACTAAATTTTACACTAGATAGATAATTACATTGGACCAAACTTGATATATATTGACTTAAATCTTCTCTTGTCGACCTCTGAAAATATCCCATCACATCTAGACCATTGAATCAAGCCAGATAATCAATATTGCCACTTGGCGATTTTGGCGCCAAAAATGTCTTCGAGCAGGTTTTCTGAATTAATGGCTTTTGGATTGGTGAATAGGTGGAAGGGAAGAGGTGGAAAGGTGTTTGGGGTGAGCTGGATTGGAAATCAAGTGGTAAATACCACTGGTTTTGAGCAAAACTGCTTTGGGAGAGACGGGTCTACAGTACCCGCGGTTTATTTGAATTTAAAATCTGGACCGGGTTAGTTGTTTGGGCTTGGATTTGGGCTAGAATAATAAAGGGTCCGGTTTGGCTTATTTTAACAACAAGGACCATATTTGCAATTTAGCCAAAGTTGAGGGGCTGAACTTGAACATTTTCCCAAGCTCTCATAAGGACTAAACCTGCCAAGTGATAATAGAACAAGGACCATAGTTGAAAATTTCCATTTTTTAAATCCAGGGACTAAAATTGTCAAGTTTGAAACTTGAGGGACCAATTATGTAATTTTCTCAAAAGTTTTATCATAAGGACCATTTTTGCCATTTATTAATAGTACAAGGTTAAAACTTGATAATTTTCACTTTTTAAATTAACCAAGGACTATTTTTGACATTTTTCCAAAGTTCAGGGACTAAAATTGTCAATTTATGATTTTTGAACTTTAAAGGGTTTGTTTTGACAACTTTTGAATCTTATGGACCTAAAATGATATTTTGCAAGTTTTTGAATTACCAGGGACTATTTTTGACATATTTTCAAACTTGGGGGACTAAAACTGCCAATTATGCAAACTTAATACGTTTTTCATCAGATTTTGATGTTTTTGCATTTAAAACATATAAAACACTTGTTTGTGATAATTTTATCATTTTGAAGCATTTCTGAGTGTTTTCAGATGTTTTTGGCATTCTAACAGTATAAAAATGATGAGTATTTAGACACTCATCAATCCCCCACACTAAGATATTGCTAGTCCCTAGCAATGATTTGAGAAAATTTAATGGATTTTATCTCTTTACCAAAAGCCATTACTTCTGGAGTAGCCAATTGTTTCAGTTCAAGTAAGAACCTTGGTACAACGATAACCAAATGATTTTAAGCAAATCATAAGCTTTCAACGGATTTGATTTTGTCTTTACCAGAAGCCGTACCCTTCTGGACTAGCCAACTCTTAGATAAATTATCAATATTATCTTTGGTGAGCCGATTACCAATTATGGATTTTCAACTGCCTTTACCACAAGCCATAAACTTGCGGGCTAGCCAACTTTTCACTAGTTTAAAGATATGGTGAGTTGAACACCATACAATTTTAGGCAAATTGCAAGCCATAAACGGATTTGAGATATCTTTACCAAGAGCCGTTTGCTCCTGGATTAGCCAATCCTTATGTGGGTTAGACATGGCGGACTGATTACCATTTGCTGAGTAAGTGAAAAACACTTACTCCAAAAAATTTTTGGCCAAAAACGGGGGAATTAGGTGAAATAATTACATGAAATTCGTGAGAATTCCCCCCCACACTAAGAAATGAATATTGCCCTCAATATTCAAAGTACCGGCGGTTATGCCGAAACATAGAACATATAAAGGAAATACTACGGCCATTATTTTGTTTTTGATATATACACTTTTTTTTTTTTTTTTTTTTTTTTTTTTTTTTTTTTTTTTGAAAAAAATGAGAATATACAACAGTGTGGGTAGACTCCCCCACACTAGGGTGATAGAAAGGGGATAAGAAAACAGAAACATGGGTGAAAACCCATATTGTGTGTGCTACTATTTTTGATTCCCGAGTCACTAGCTTGACTCGATCCCCGCATTCATTGGTTCATAGGGAATGTTTGTAGATCCGGGACAACCACAGGTGGAATGTCCTCTCCAAAGTAATGCTTTAATCGATGACCATTCACTTTAAAATTAGGACCATCGGGTTGAGATAACTCAATGGTACCATAAGGATAAACCTTAGTGATAGTAAATGGACCAGACCAGCGAGACTTAAGCTTTCCCGAGAAAATCTTCAATCTAGAATTGAAAAGAAGGACTCGATCACCAACGTTGAAAACGCGGTTCTTGATCTTGGAGTCATGAATCTTCTTTGTCTTTTGTTTGTAGATCAAAGAGTTCTCATAAGCTTGATCACGAAGTTCATTTAGTTCATTCATTTGAACTTTTCTGTGATCACCGGCTGTCTGTATATCGAAGTTTGCATGTTTTAAGGCCCAGTAAGCCTTGTGCTCTAGTTCAATCGGAAGATGACATGCTTTTCCGTACACTAGCTTGTATGGAGTACACCCAATTGGTGTTTTGTAAGCTGTACGAAAAGCCCAGAGTGCGTCATCGAGTTTATCCGACCAGGATGCACGATTTTCACCTACTGTCCTTTCAAGTATTCTTTTAATACCACGATTTGAAACTTCCACCTGCCCACTTGTTTGGGGGTGGTATGCAGTAGATAGACGGTGGGTAACACCATACTTTTGCATGACACGATCAAATTGGTCATTACAAAAATGTGTACCACGATCACTGATTATTGCACGAGGAGTTCCAAATCTGGCAAAGAGAGCTTTCAAAAATTTCACAACTACTCGGGCATCATTTGTAGGTAAGGCTTTTGCTTCTACCCATTTTGACAAGTAGTCAACAGCCACGAGTATGTACTTGTTACCACGAGAAGATGGAAACGGCCCCATAAAATCAATACCCCATATGTCAAATATCTCACAAACTTGAATGGCATTTTGTGGCATTTCATTCCTTTGAGATATGTTTCCATGACGCTGACAAGCATCACAAGTTTTGACATAATCGTGGGCATCTTTATAGATTGTGGGCCAATAGAACCCGGAATCAAACACCTTTTTCGCGGTGTAGTTTGGACTATGATGGCCCCCGGTGGGTCCAGCATGGCAAGCTTTGAGAATGTCAAGAGCTTCTTGTCCATAAACACACCGTCGGATGACTTGATCCGCACAGATTTTGAATAAGAAAGGGTCGTCCCAGAAATAGTGTTTAACATCCTTGAAGAATTTATTCTTCTGCTGGGTCGACATCCCTTTCACAATGAAGTTACCCGCATGGTAATTTGCAAAGTCAGCAAACCATGGGGTAGAAGAGTTTCCACGAAAAGAAACCGCATTGAGTGTCTCGAGAGGAAATGTTTCATTAATATCCTTTTTCTCGAAAACATCTTGGTGAGGGTTTTCTAATCTGGACAGATGATCAGCAGCCAGGTTCTCGGCTCCTTTTTTATCACGTATGATAATATCAAATTCTTGGAGGAGGAGAACCCAACGGAGTAATCTTGGCTTTGCATCTTGTTTTGCAAAGAGATATTTGAGAGCCGAGTGATCCGTATACACTACACATTTGGTCAAGATTAAGTATGGCCGAAACTTCTCAAAAGCATACACCACGGCTAATAGCTCTTTTTCTGTGGTGGTGTAATGAGTCTGAGCTTCAGTCATAGTCTTACTTGCGTAGTGAATAGGCTGAAAATGCTTATTTCTTCGTTGCCCTAGGACTGCGCCGATAGCAAAATCACTTGCATCGCACATAAGTTCAAAAGGTAAATCCCAGTCGGGAGCAACGAGAATGGGTGCTTCAGTAAGCTTTTTCTTCAATGTTTCAAAAGCTACGATGCACTCGGGTGAGAAGATAAAAGGAGCATCCTTTTCAAGAAGATGGGTCATTGGCCGGGCGATTTTGGAAAAATCTTGAATGAATCTACGATAGAAACCGGCATGACCTAAAAAACTCCTAATACCTTTGACGGTAGTAGGATGAGGTAATTTAGCAATAACATCGACTTTTGCTCTATCTACCTCAATCCCGTTCTTGGAAATCTTATGGCCAAGGACTATGCCTTCTTTGACCATAAAGTGACTTTTCTCCCAGTTTAGACAAAGATTGGTGTCTTCACACCTTTGAAGCATTTTATCTAAATGGGAGAGACAAGTTTGAAACGAATCCCCAATGACCGAGAAGTCATCCATAAACACCTCCATTGTTTCCCCGATCATGTCGTGGAAAATGGCCATCATACAACGTTGGAACGTGCCAGGAGCATTACATAAGCCAAAAGGCATACGTCTATAGGCAAAAGTTCCGTATGGGCAGGTGAATGTGGTTTTATCTTGATCCTTTGGATCAATGGGAATCTGAAAGTACCCCGAGAAACCATCAAGGAAACAGTAGTATTCATTCCCTGCTAATCTCTCAAGCATTTGGTCCATAAAGGGTAGAGGAAAATGGTCTTTACGAGTGGCGTCATTCAACTTACGATAGTCAATGCAAACACGCCATCCCGTTACCAATCGAGTTGGAATTAACTCGTTATCTTCATTTGTGATAACAGTTATGCCACCCTTTTTCGGGACACAATGAATTGGGCTAACCCAAGGACTATCTGAGATCGGGTAAATCAATCCTGCATCAAGAAGTTTGATAACCTCCTGTTTGATAACATCATGGATTTTTGGATTTACTCTTCTCTGATGTTGAACTGCTGGCTTAAAGTCATCCTCCATCAAGATTTTGTGAGTACAAAACTCAGGGTTTATGCCTTTGATGTCGGAGAGTTTCCAAGCAATTGCTTGCTTGTGTGACTTCAAGATTTTTATGAGAGCAGCTTTTTCATCTTTACTCAAATCTCTAGCAATAATGACCGGTAATTTATCATCACCTTCAAGAAATGCATACTCGAGATGAGGTGGTAAGTCCTTAAGCTCAACCTCAGGAAATTCTTCAGTTTTCTCAACTGATTTGACTTCCTTGTTATGAAGTTTGATGGAAGGGAGAGGAAAAGAAATGTCATGATTTAACAATTTCTCAAGAAGAAAATCTCCCTCCAGATTAATCTCATCAGGAATTGAATCACTAGAGTGAGGGGTGGATGATGGATCATCATTAAGCAACTTCTCAATGAGAAGTATATCTCCCTCAATGTCAATTGGAGCGTGATCAATTTCCCATGGTACAGAATCACTGGATAAGTAGGCTTCAATCTCTTCTAAGATGAAGTCACTTTCCTCAAATGGGGTGATAGAAGGAGTAGAATTGGCGATGATGGGTTGAGATGAATGAGTGAGATTATCACTCGAAGAATTATGATCATAACCAAGAACTTCTTGAGAGTACTCTTCAGAAGCAACATCGATGATATCTATTCGGTTAACCGACTCAGAATCATAGTTTGCTGAGTACCTCGAAGTTTGATCAAGGTTAAAAGTGACAGCTTCATTTCCAACACGTAATGTGATTTCTTGCTCAAATACATCTATGAGAGCACGGCCCGTTCTCAGGAATCCTCGACCAACAATGAGAGGAACCCGATGATCGGCATCAAAATCAACAACCACGAAGTCAGCAGGGAAATGGAACTTTCCTACTTTCACAAATACGTCCTCGGCAATGCCAAGAGGACGGGATATTGTACGATCTGCAAGCTCAAGAGTCATGCATGTAGGAGTAAGTTCCGGAAGAGAAAGTTTCTTCCAAACTGAATAAGGCATCAGGTTGATGCTTGCACCAAGATCTGCTAGGGCAAAGCATTCAACCATTCCTGGGAATACACAAGGTAAGAGAAATTTCCCAGGATCTCCAAGCTTTTCTGGAAGCTTCTTTAGAATAACTGCAGAGCAGTTCTCGTTAAGAGGAGTCTTCGCCATTTCAAACAGCTTTTCCTTATTGCTTAACATGTGTTTGAGAGTAGATGCAAACTTGGGCATCAGCATGATAGCATCCGCAAAGCTTATGTCAAAGTGTAACTCTTGGAAAATTTGGAAAAATTTGTCCATTTGATGACTAGCTTTTTCACGGAGCTTTTGCTCATTCAAACGTGATGGATATGGAATAGAAGATTTGGATTTGATATTTTCAACGGGAGCTACAGGTGGTTCAAAAACAACTCCTGGATTGGGTTTCTGGACAACTTGAGGTTGGACTACCGAAGGTGGGACTTGTGCGGTATTACTTGGACTTGAATAATGCACTTTGTCCGTTGTCTCCTTGGTAACTTGACTCATTGCCACAGGAGGAGGGGGCATTGGAGTCGTAGGTCCATTGTGTGTCCTCGGTTCACTCTCCACTACCTTTGGGAGAGAAGAAGAAGAAGAGGTAGCAGGAACAGCGGTTCCATTGTATGAAACACCACTTCTGGTCGTGATCGCCTTAGCATCGCCCCTCGGGTTAGCGATCGTGTTGCTCGGTAAAGTACCTGAGCTCGAGGGTCGATCATTTAAAGACTTCTTAAGATCAGCGATCTGACTGACCAACAATCTGTTCATCTCATCTTGGGATTTCATAAACTGCTTCAGTAACTCATCAGATGATGGTCCTGGAGGAGTAATGATGGGAGGTGGATTAGGAGGGAAATTTTGAGGTCGGATGTTTTGATTATGACCTTGTTGTTGAAAATTCCCTTGATTAGGATTCACATTCCCATGAAATTGATTCCCTCGATTGAAATTGTTTTGATGAAGGTTCCCTTGTTGTTGGAAACCTTGATTGGGTCCAGGATAGAAATTACCTTGGTTTTGATAACCTTGGTTCATTCTAGGTTGATTCTGATTCCTGTTAGGATTCTGGTTAAAACCGGGTGGTGCCTGATAATTGCTAGCACGGTAGTTTGGTTCATTCTGAGGACGGTATTGATTACCTCCTTGATTTGAAGTACCGGCTATAGCATTTGCTTCAAACGGACTACCATCAGTGGCAGTACAGTTGTAGTATGCATGAGGACCACCACAAGTGACACAAACTTCAACTTTCTTCACTTCACCATGTGTTGGTGTCTGAGTGAATGTGACTTTCTTTTGGTTAGCAAGAACCAAAGCCTGAACAGCATCTGTGAGTTTATCAATCTTAGCATCGGTGCTAGATGTACTCACAGGAGATGAAGTAGAAGGTCCAGCATTAGACTGATTTTGATATGTCTTAGTGCGGAAAGAACGGACCTGGGACTTGTTTTCAATTATTTGTAAGGCTTCTTTGGTGGTTTTACTAAGGAAATTACCTCCCGCGGAGGCATTCAGAGAGTCTTGGTCAGCTGGTCTCAGACCATTATAGAAAGTATCCATTTGCATTAACTCGGTAAAACCATGATGTGGACACTTGCGGAGCAATTCTTTGTAACGATCCCATGCCTCCCCGAATGATTCATCAAATCTCTGAGAAAATTTCATTATCTCATTCTTAAGACTTGTGGTTCGAGATGGAGGATAGAACTCGTTAACAAACTTGGTAACTAGATCTTCCCATGTCTCTATAGAACGAGGGGGTTGTTTCTCAAGCCAATTCCGGGCTTGTCCCTCTAGAGAAAATGGGAACAGAAGAAGCTTGATAGCTTCGGATGGGACATTCTTGTACTTGATGGTTGATGCAATTTTATTGAACCATCGAATGTGTGCATGAGGATCATCCCGCTCAAAACCGTAGAATTGGCTTTGGGTTACTAGATTAAGCAACCCGGTCTTGAGCTCGAAGGTATCAGCCACAATGGCTGGAACAACAATGGCATCTCCGTAACCCTCGATGGGTGCTTGGAGAAGCTCATTCATAGGTTTGTCTTCTGCCATTTCGACAGGTGGTGGTGGTGGTAGACGTTCCTCAGTCACGGCTGAAGGAGCTGAACGTCCTCTACGTTTACGAGGAATGTTTCCAAGTTCGGAAAGTGGACTTGTAGAACTGGAAGAACGAGTGCGCATGCACTAAGTATAAAAATCAATTTCCAAAACAAATGAGGCAAAACACAAGTGAACTTAACCAATAATCACAAATGAAATGGCTTCTTTGAAAAAGGTACACCAAATCACAAGTGACACAAAGGCAAGTTTTAAATCTGATGTTCGGGAACTTATTAATGGTCGCACCCCCAGTTAGGTAGTGCACTGCCTTGATTTGCGGTGGTTGATTTTTATGTATATTAAGTACCACTGAAAAGACGTAGGTATGAGTTGTGCTGATGGGGTTTAAAAACTTTTGGGAAATATTTTTGGTATCGTCCCGTTTAACCAAATCGTATCTCTTTAAGAATCACCTTAAAAGAAACACAAACTAGAAAACGTTACGATTGTTTTGTTGTTTTATATTGTTTTTGGGTTTTTAACACTTTAGGAAAAGCGTTAATGAACTTTTTGGTTTATATTAACTTTACAGAAAACTTTTTACAAACTGTGGTATATGTGCAAGTACGGGTCTGATAATGCTAGAAACACGCTTACAGCCTCCCCGGCAGCGGCGCCAAAATTTGATTCGCGCAAAACAGTCAAGTCTAAACAGACTTAAAACTGCTCAGACGCAAATGCAATTAAGATCAGAGGAATATAGGGAATTCCTGGGTCGTTAAGTCCCACGGAGGATGAATTGGTGTTAAAACACTTAATCAGATGGTAGAATGATTACTAAGGATAGCAATCAGTAAGGTTTTCGATGGAAAATTATACCTAAAGAGAAAAGATTAACAAATAACAGCGACTTAAATGCAAATTAAAAAGATTAAAAAGTTAAAATCTATTAAATAAACGCTATCACTATTTTTAAAGGCGATGAACGTTTAAAACCTAAAACTTAAAACTTACGTTCAAATTAAAATTACGTCTACGTACAAAATAAAAAGTGAGTTTTAAAGAAATAAAAGACCTATAAATATGAAAATGATATTTTAACAATCCTAATAGTAAAAGAAATTTATTAGAAAAAGAAAATTATTTTTACAACTATTTATTTAATTATTATTAATTAAAAACTATTTATTAAGTATTTAAAATGTGCTAAAATACAAGAAAATACAAAATTAACCTAGAAAAATGAAATTATAACTTAGAAAAGTCTAAAATATGATAAAACTTATTTTAAAACTAAAAATATATTTTTAAGACTTATTATGTATTTATTATTAATTTAAAACTATTTAAAACTAATAAAAATGCTAAAAAATACTTTTTAAACTAAGAAAATTATGGAAAAATACTTTTTATTACTTTTGTATTTATCTTAACCTAAGAAAATTGAAAAATCATTTTTTTGGACTTTTTATAATTTTTTAGTATTAAAAGCTATTTAAAAATACCTAAAAACTAATTTAAATTAAGAAAAATAGCAAACAGTTATGAAAAATAATGAAAATTTCAGGAAAAGTCTATTTTAATATACTGAATCTATGAAAAATAGAAAAACATGGTCTTGTGTAGAGAAATAAGCAACTGCAGTTACAACTGCTTAATAATAAGCACTTGAAAAAGCTAAATCTTAACCAAAGACCACCAAACTGATAAGGAAGCTATATTAAGCTAAAAGAACTCTATTGCAACCAAAAACAACAATCTTGAACCTCTGAATTACTAGTTACCACAGATTTGATGTTTGAGTATGATAAGCAAAACAGATTTTGGAGGGGTACTTTAAGCTGTTGCACAGAACACTCAATAAGCTAAACATGAAAAGTAAAAATTAGAACTTAGTTTAGACCTGGTTGACTACCTAGAAACAAGATATGAGATCAAGACAAGCTAAAATGAGCTTTTGAGAAGCTTATACAAAACCTGAGAAATTACTGAGTAAAACTCAGTATATACTGAGTTTTATTGGACAAACTTATAAGCTATAACAGGCCTAGTAAATAAGCTGAGAATGGAATTTTAAAACTAGGAGCTTGAAAAGGACCAGGTTGGCTTCCCAAAGAACTAACAAGCACAAGCTATGGACAACTATCAAGCTCTGTGTGAGCTTATGAAAAATTGGTTAAAACCTGTGCACAGGGCACATTGACTTTTTTATTGAGATGAAAGGTTGACTAAAATGAATTTGAAACTTAATCTAATGACTTAATATGTTATAATAAGCTACACTAAAGTTGGATTAAGCTATTTTAACAAGTTTTAAACTGATTTGATGAGATTTGTAATCTATGAACTTAACAGTGAACTATCTAGATTGATTTAAAGATGATTTTGACTTTTCACTAAACAAGGTCTGATTTTTATTGTTTGTTTGAGTGCTTGAATACTAGTGTGACAGGAAACAAGCACAAACAAAAGACTGCACAACCTATTACACAGTGAAATGAACAAATCCAAACACCCTTTATAATGACAGATTTTGAGTTTTTCAAAGAGTAACCAAGATTCAGACCATGAACATGATTTTAAACTTGATATTATCACTTATTAAGACTGAATAAGCACTAAACCATATCAATAACAACATAATATTGAGAAATTACAACTATGCAAAATTAACTGTGAAAATGAAATTTTTGTAAACTATAAATTTAAATTAACAAACAACTGATTTTAAAGCTTAATTAGACTTAACTAGAGCTAGTGAACAATAAAAAACAGAGATTTCAAATAATGACTGATTTGAACAGTAAAATGCAAGAAATGAGTAAAAGCTTACAAATGACTTGAGTTCACAACTGATAATTAGGACCAAGTAACATATCCTATAGCTTACCAATAAGCACTACACCCAAGACCATCCATTATATATCCTGCTCCAACTTTCTTGAACCTTGTACCATGATTTTTTATTTTTAAGTTATTTATTTGTTATTTTTGTGAATTTTTGGATTTGGCTACCAGTACTGCTTTTAAGGTAACTAAAAGCTTTGATAAGCTTTATGAGGAGCTTATATGAGCTTCTAAGTCCATTTTAACCACTGATTAACAACATTCACCATATTTGAGATTTCTTTGAAACTTGAAAATTTGAAAACTGAGATTGGAACTTCAATACTGAAATTGATTATTGAAAAAGTTTAAACATACACTGATAATGCTTAATTAAGTGCTTGAGAGCTAAGAAATACACTGAAAGTAGGAAATTAACTAAAACGATATTAAAAACTAAATTTTACACTAGATAGATAATTACATTGGACCAAACTTGATATATATTGACTTAAATCTTCTCTTGTCGACCTCTGAAAATATCCCATCACATCTAGACCATTGAATCAAGCCAGATAATCAATATTGCCACTTGGCGATTTTGGCGCCAAAAATGTCTTCGAGCAGGTTTTCTGAATTAATGGCTTTTGGATTGGTGAATAGGTGGAAGGGAAGAGGTGGAAAGGTGTTTGGGGTGAGCTGGATTGGAAATCAAGTGGTAAATACCACTGGTTTTGAGCAAAACTGCTTTGGGAGAGACGGGTCTACAGTACCCGCGGTTTATTTGAATTTAAAATCTGGGCCGGGTTAGTTGTTTGGGCTTGGATTTGGGCTAGAATAATAAAGGGTCCGGTTTGGCTTATTTTAACAACAAGGACCATATTTGCAATTTAGCCAAAGTTGAGGGGCTGAACTTGAACATTTTCCCAAGCTCTCATAAGGACTAAACCTGCCAAGTGATAATAGAACAAGGACCATAGTTGAAAATTTCCATTTTTTAAATCCAGGGACTAAAATTGTCAAGTTTGAAACTTGAGGGACCAATTATGTAATTTTCTCAAAAGTTTTATCATAAGGACCATTTTTGCCATTTATTAATAGTACAAGGTTAAAACTTGATAATTTTCACTTTTTAAATTAACCAAGGACTATTTTTGACATTTTTCCAAAGTTCAGGGACTAAAATTGTCAATTTATGATTTTTGAACTTTAAAGGGTTTGTTTTGACAACTTTTGAATCTTATGGACCTAAAATGATATTTTGCAAGTTTTTGAATTACCAGGGACTATTTTTGACATATTTTCAAACTTGGGGGACTAAAACTGCCAATTATGCAAACTTAATACGTTTTTCATCAGATTTTGATGTTTTTGCATTTAAAACATATAAAACACTTGTTTGTGATAATTTTATCATTTTGAAGCATTTCTGAGTGTTTTCAGATGTTTTTGGCATTCTAACAGTATAAAAATGATGAGTATTTAGACACTCATCAATACACTATCTAAGGGTTCAAAACTTAGATCAGTGATTACAAATAGGCTACACATCCAGGACATACTTTCCTTATGCTTAACTGATCACGAAGTATAAGAAAGACAAAACAAAATACAATAAATTGAGTGAATGTTAATTTCATTAAGGAGTCAGGGCAAAACTTCTTACTCGCCAAAAAGCCCAAGCCAATGCAAACCTGGCATATTCAACTATTAGCCTCGATATACATCAGGTTATCAGACACTTGTCTACAAAATTCTTACACTAACAAAGTAACCTGATACATACCATGCCCAGTTCTACCTACACTAGTACAAACTATTGACACAAATCGAGGCATTCCTCAACTGTTAAACATTCTCAGGCCATACCTAAAAAGCACCAACTTCTATCTTTTCCAATATGCTTACATTCCCTGCCCAGGAAAACCAGGTAATTGTTGGTAAAGTGGGCATTTTCTTGAGCCATAGAAAAAGCCCATCAGCCCGACCCAGGGCTGTGTTCGGATTTTTGACCTCCTTCACGGCTGATACACTCAGCTCAGTTTCTTGAAGAAGGTCGCAATAATTAGCGATAGGAACAGTCTCGATCCAAGCAAAGGATTCTCGGATAGCAGTCAGGGATCGAGGACCTTCAGGAACCTTGGAAACATCATGAGAGCCCGAAACAATAATCCCAAGGCAAACCCACTGAAACAAGGGTTCACAAATTGGGCAATCCAACCTCAAACTGGTGTGAAAGGACTTGGTTAGGTTTCAGCTACCACAGTCACCGTCATTCCGCCATCACCATCAATACCTAACACATAAGGAGTAGAACAAGTTACAACATTTCACAAACATTTCAAAGTGAGGAAACACAAAAAGGCAAAAGTTATAGGCATGCCAACGAAGAAGAATGAATCACGTCCACTCTGAGAAATTGACTCCTAGACATTACCATCTCCAACAGTAACATGCCCCATTATAGTTGATGTATGAGCATCAATTGATGCCTCATATACATCAATGACTAATTTACGTCTGTCAATTGCAGCCTTATCCAAGGCAGTCGGGTCACCTACTCCTGGATATTCGGTAAAATATCAAAGTTTCGTACCATGGTAACTACACACACCTGGTCGGACCTAGAAGTGATTTTTGAAGAGGCTTAGACTTCTGAAACCATCTTTTAGGCCTCAATGACGTTAGACATGGTAACACACTCCACAAACTGAGCGATCGGAGTCTCAAGCACGAAACCTTAACAACCAACTCACCTGAGACAACAATGTCCCCAAGTAAGGCATCATCAGTACCACCCTCCATATCATTCACTTCATGTTCAACCTGGGCACCTCCACCAGAGTCAACAGAACCCTGGGGAATAGAAACTTCAGGCATAGGGAGAGGAGGATTTATGATTTCACCATAGAAGTTCGCGAGAAGACTAACTGGTTCACTCTTGTCATCACAACTGTCAAGAAAAGGAAAGAATATCATTCGATGCAAAACAAACAAGAAGGACAAGTTTAGTTCAATCACAGACCCGGTCTCTCTTGAAATCCCTCTCTGGATACCACAACTAGCATTTTCAAAGACAAAAATAAAATTTATTTACAAGACGAGCGAACTCGTTAAGAACTTCGACCCAGAAGTTGCAAAAGCAAAATCTCTTGGTCGTGGGAATCCTATGAGACGCGTTCATGACAAAACAACATCTTAAAAACAAAGGGCTCTTTCTGTGACTAACCGAGGTGTGCCATATTTTTTCTTCTTCACTCCGCATCAAAAATATTGCTTAAAATATTTTAGTCAAGGGGTTACGTCGGGATAATAAGGGGAAATGAAGAGTTTTCGGTTACAAATAAAGTCAGAAGTCAAGCCCATTATTACACTTAATAAGGCCCATTATCAGTACTTGATAAGCCCGATTACACTCCTAGGCCACGCATGGCCTGGGAAAGCCTATCAGGCCGCGTAACAGACACGCATGAGACAATTGTCTCCCAACTGTCACTAACGGCCATGATATACCATCTGACATATGACAATAGGAGACACACGAGCAAGATATTGGAGACGGGCACGACCTGGTACGAGCAAGGATGGGCTGCCACCTATCATGCTTGCCTACTTGTTGGATGATCAACACTTGGCATGTCTCGTAGTTGATCATCTACATGAGGTTTATCCTTAAACCCTATGCCTCTTTATAAATAGAAGGCATCCGACACCAAAAAAGGGATCCAATTCTCTCTACACTCTTAACATTGTTTCACAGAAAAACACATACTTACACGGTTTGTTTGAGTGTTACATTCTTAATCATATCTTTGGGTCCTTACTGTTCTACACGGGAAACCGAACAACACAACCATCTCCACCCAATCCGAATCACGTTTTTATAGTTTTACTGACCTTGAATATTAATTGACCCAAGAAAACTTAGCATATTAACTGTATAGATTTATTTACATAACTAAAATTTCTTAAGAGAAATTATGCATGTTAAACATGACACACCAATTAACTTAATATTGATTTGCATCAAAACGAGAGTCATTATCTATCGTATGATTCTTCTGCATGGAGTCACTAAACCCTTACTAGTTTATTCATCATATCCCCTTCTACTTTGCATACATTATTGTGAGTGTGACTCAGTGTTAAAGTTGATATATATTTATCTCTTCTACAATGAAATCTTTATACCAGTCATTTATTGTTAAACATCTACATGATTTTGTTAAAATATTATGATCTATCTCTAAAATTCTAAGTACTATTACGATACAGTTCTAAACAAATTCGTTCTTGCAGAAAATAAAAAATAAATAAAAGAAAAAACAAAAAATAAAAAATTAAATATCATAGGTAATTTTATATTATATATATATAGTAAACTATATTTGCTGTAAATGTGAAAAGAGGATGTTGATATGGTAAAAGTGTAAAACTATTAACAATTGCAGAACGTCACGTCCGATAAGACACGTGCACATGAGCCTCCAAGAACTTTGTTATATTACAGACTGTTTCAAGTTGTGATAGATATGATTAAAACCAAAGGAAGACGTAAAAGTTCCCACGAGAGAATACCGTAATAGTAATCTATCAGCAAGAGTGTGGATGCAGGTTTCGTGTGGAACGTGCTAATTCATGTGAGGTAAAAGTTGCCTACCGGTTTGTAACCCAAGATGCACAACACAAACAAAAAGTTGACATCAAACGTAACGTTATCTTTAGCCCGAAAAGAGAGAATTGAAGCCTTCAAAACAAAAAGTAAGTTTGTTTCTATGTTATCTATAGTATACATTCCACTGTCAACCTGTTGTAGAGATCATTTGACCTCGATATCTTTTATATAAGAGAGCTAGGTGTCAACTTGTTCTAGAGATCATTTGCCCTCGATATCTTTTATATATGATAGTTAGGTGTGGTGGCTCAAGTCAAAGAGTCATTCCAGCGTCACTTCAACATTTTTCACTTTTCACATAACAAAACAAAATACTCTCTCACTCATCAATCAAGCTAAAATATCTTTTTTGGAACCCATCGTTATATTTTCTTTTTCACTTTTGCAAACCAACTAATTTTTCATTCAATAAAAAAAATACAACTTAAAAAAAAAAATACAATACAAAAATTTTTAAAAAAAATACAATATGATAATTAATCATCACGTCTATATTTTGACGAATTTCTTCTTTTTGCAAGTTGATCATTTAAGCATTCTCGTCCGACATCTATGCGGTGCTAGTGCCGAGAAACCTCATTTCTTCCAACCGCATTATTGTTCGGTCATTCTCCTCCACTACCTAGTACGACGATTGAGCAGCTTTCCGTTTGAGTCTAAATTCATTATGTAAAGACTCCCCAAAATCTTGTGCGTTACTCCCCATGGTGCCCGACATGGCTTCCGATTTAGTTTTTTTGCGGGACGTGATTTACCAGGAGGACGTGGTTTGCCGAGAGTACGTGGTCTCGCATCATCTTAGAATAGCTCGGCATGTCCGATTTCTTCAACCGAATCAACGGGTTAGAAGCATCCCACTTGGGGTGTTTTTTCAACATTTCCCGTGCCCCGTCTTGAGCAAACGCTCTTCCTTTTGACTCATCACGATATGCTTGCCAAACACGGCCCAAAAGATCAACCTCTTTTTTCCCACTTCTACTCAAATGTTGTAAACAATTGTAGACAGCGTTGAACTTTTGACACTTACCGTTCAACGTTGCTCACTTTTCCGTCAACATATCCTTGATACGTTTGTGTAGAGAAATTTTGTTAAACTCGTTAAGTGTAAGTAAACGTTATATTCTTATTGGTTAGTACAATTTACACTCAAACCTTAAACTCTTTGATATCTTGTCAATATTAGTGACCCAAGCCCAGTGGTGAAGCCAGAAAATTATGGTCGATACGACACACTTTGATAATTTTTTGCAACTACATTACAAGCCATTTCTTTAAGGAGACAAATTACAAAAACAACAAAATGATTTAAAAAATTACAATTTTTCTTTTTTTTTTTTTTTTTGCTATGACCCACTCACCCCACATGGGGCATGATATAGGGACCCCCAAAGTAAGAGGTTGCTACAGTTGCATGCATCGGAGGTTGTATTGTGTGCATCACAATGTTATACTGTGTACTTTGCAGTTTGTACAATTGACTATAAAGGTCCCTATAGTATATCCCACTTTAAAAACCAAGTCTGAATCCACAACTCTGTCAACAAACTTACTCGTTGGATGGCGACCAATGCTCAACAGCCAAGCAACAAAAGATGCCATAACTAATTTACCCGTATTCTAAAAAGATGCCATAACTAATTTACCAATGCCATAACCAATACAGCCAAGCAGCAAAAGATGCCATAACTCTTATAGTATATCCCACTTTACCAATGCAGACATTGACCCACTTATTTTACAACCCATCAGGATGATGCCAAGTGTTTTTAGGTCTAAGTTTAGGTCCATGTATCATTTCTCTTCAAATTATTATGATTCACTTCATTTTTGTTATCATTTTTTGTCAACTTTGTTTTAATTATCTGTATATAAGCGTTGATGTATATCTAGAGACATATGTGTTATGTTAATTCAATAATGATGAAATTTGTCGAGTGGAAAAAGGATTTTAAAAAATATTTAGTGGGTTAAAAATATCACTTCGGAGAGGACCAATTTCTACGTCTGGTTGACCAAATCAATATATGTCATAAAGATAAATAGGTTTTTCACTTATTTGCCCATGAATATATTAGAAGAAATTGGCCATGTTGTTTGTCAATTGAGATAAAGCAAAATGAGCATCAAAGAATATGACTAATCGACACCCAACAATGGGTTAAATTACACAACAATTTAATAAAGGAGATCTTTCTCTTATAACGAAAATACTAAATAACGAAATTGACAAGGAAAATGAAGGGCAAATCGCATAAAAGTGTACTCAACTTATACTTATTTTCAATTTAAGGTACTCTACTTTTTTTTCTCAATTTAGTATACCCAACTTTTTTCTTGTTGCAATTGAAGACGATTAACAGGTTACTAGGTAACGAGCAGGTCACCTTCTTCTCAAACATGATTTTCCGGCAAACTGGTTTTGCGGTGATCCACCACCACCACCGTCATCGATCACCACCAGCACCAATTGAAAAGCATACATTCTTGAAGTTATAAACATATGAAAAGCATACATTCTTGAAGTTATATGATCAATTCTTAAACGGCATTATATCTATTGATTCTGTTATTAGAAGCTTGGCATCATTAACAAACACATTAAAATAGACTTACGGCCCGCGTCTGCCAAAATCAATAGCGGCTTGATATATTGCTTCCATTGGGCGTTTCCTGGGGGGGGGGGGGGGGGAGATAAATAAATGAACTTATCATAGTTTATAACGTTATTTAATTCAGTTACATACATGTTGCCTCTTTCCTTCCAATCTTTCTATTAAACTGTGATAATATGTAGTACTATTCTTCTCATACTAGTCTATATTTTTATTGCTTATATTACATTGACGATGATGCGGAATTAATTACACCAAGTATTTCTAGTATCATGTAGTGGTGTAGATGGGTTATGGTGGTGGTGGTGGTGATCGATGAAGGTGGTGGTGGTGGATCGCCGGAAAACCAGTTTGTCGGAAAATCATACTGAAGAAGAAGGTGACCTGCTCGTTACCTAGTAACCTGTTAATCGTCTTCAATTGCAACAAGAAAAAAGTTGGGTATACTAAATTGAGAAAAAAAAATAGAGTACATTAAATTGAAATAGAGTATAAGTTGAGTACACTTTTATGCGAATTGCCCGAAAATGAATGAATGAGTTAACAGAATAATCAAACACGTGAAATGTAAATCAATAACATGACGACAATTATAGGTTTAATCGGCTTGGAGGGATTCATAACTCGTGATACTAAAGCTTGACGAAATCTTTGCTATGCTCTTAAAATAATTATTCCTACGTCTAAATTTGTAATCCATACGCAATCCCGCCAAAGCAAAAAGGTATGGGGAGGTATGATGTGGAGAGTCACGCCGGACTGCTTCTAGAACTGTATGTTATATATTCAAATTTTGGCTAGACTGAACTTAGATTATGGGTAGGCTGCAAGAAGTTAAAAATAAGAATCTACACAAAACAAACAGATAAATGATAAACTCTTTCTACACACTTGCAAACAAACATAAAAGTTCATTGTTTTAATATTTTTGATTTAAATAAAAGCACCCAAATAACCAATTTACTATTTATAGGATTAATCCCCCAACACAATTTCAGTAGCAACTTCACCTATATGTTCCACCGTCTAAGATATGTGAATGGAAACTGCACATGGACACAAGAATGAAGTTAATCAGATACATGGGTGCACCACGAAGATTACTAAGAAAGGCACGAGAGGTATATGTCGAAAGAATGGTCATTCTTGATGAAAAAGTTGGTCCGGTTACCACTATGAGTGGCTTCCCACCACTAGCTCCACCACCTCACCACTTTGGTAAAAACTATTGGACCATAAATCATAGTAATTGTACTAGTAGAGAGGCTGTCCTACTCAGGACAACATCCGAGAGGATTACGACCACTAGTGAAGAACTTGACATGTGTGAGACTGATGAGGCTCAGCGTTCTTATAGCTCGTTAGGGTTGGGAAGAGTGGCTACTATTGACGAGGACAAGTGGTATGAGTTTGATGAAGAGATCAATGTAAGAATTGACCTGTATATGTCAAAATTCAGAAGCCAAGCAATTGGGAGAAGGGGTGTTGGTGGATATTATTAGAAGTAAGACCATTTTTCTTGTTTATCATTTTCTTGGCAAATTATTATTCTCTAATGAATTGTTAGCTGAGGATGTGTATCCCAGTATTCTAGTGAGTGCCTATGGGGCCATGCATAAATGAGGTAAATATGTCATAAGAGAAGCATCAACATTTACATTTTGCTATGTACTGTCAGATAAGAAAAACTTGTTTGAAGGGGGGAACCATTCAAATGGGTAAAAGTCACTCACATTCCATTACTGGAGCGTATAGCCTCCTAAATCGTTTTATTAAAACTAATCAAATTTACTATCATGAAAATGTTGTTTCTTAATCATTAACAGCTCAATAACTTATATAAGTATCGAAGAATCGGACAAAAGCATTTGCAGCCTTGTGGGTCAATCCAACCTGTCCAACACATCCACTTGGCCTCCTCTAACTTCTTGCAACATAAACCATTGAGAAAGCAACAACCAGTTCCCTAAACAACAACAATGATCGATTGCCAACTTGAAACATAGGGAAAGTGCAGATTCGTAAAGGTCAAACTGTAGGTGTACGGACTCTATAATAGCAAATGAACATACTTAATATAACCATTTCATATCACATGTCAACTGTTGAACATGATTAACAAGGCTTAAAAGCAGGTAATAAGGTTCAAATAGGTTTGACAATAATACATATGATGGTGGAAGCTACCGGAAAATGAGTGTGTCAAGAGTACCTAGAGATGTATGCTGGCGATCAATCTCCACTTGCACAACCCTTGCAACCACAATGCACACACTCTATTACCTTTTCCTCACGCAAGTGCTTAGGAACTCTACAGACACATGTTGTCTGGAAATTGTGATCACGTGGTTGAATGCATCTTAAACAGCAGAGTCGTTCATAGCCGGGCTGTAATACAGAAGCAAAACATGAGCATGCTTTATAATACATTTGTCTTAACCCCCCTGAAACCCACTGAAATGATAACAAGAGATTTTGAACCTAATGAAACTACCTTGGTATGGTACCACACATGTTAGATGACTATCATTCTAACTAATTTATCTATGCATACTGATAATCAGGTTAATTTGGGTTGCGATTTATCTCTAACGGGTATATAAGTAGTTGAAAAGGAAACAGGTCAAACAGACAGAAGTAGCCCAAAATGCATTGTAATGCCTAAACCACTTGAGTTATTTTATTACAAGAATAATAACATAATTTGCTACATATTTTACGCACTAAATGCTTCTAAATTAAAAAAAATTAATTGGACAAAGTGTAACCGGTCAGGTTGACTTGACTAATTTAACTCTTACTGAAACTGACTTGCTATAAAATCATCCAATCTGTCACCTCTAAAACCCGAAGCTGAAAGCTATCTTCAGGCTTAAATACCTCTAGAAAACTAAACGATCTTGAAAGGCTACTGATTACTGGTTGACACATAACCGAGGACTAGTAAGGGGCTCAAAATTCACATTGTTTACCAATGGAGCATGATAGTTTACAAACATCCCCAAAACAAGTATTCTGACATTCTCATCATTGGTGAACAGAAGAGCATAACAAATAAATGAGTTTAACCCGCTACACCTTAAGGAGCTGTAATACTTTGTAACTACGCAAATCTGAAGTAACAAACATGGTGAAAAGTTATTAGTACTTCATAGTCCATAGAAGACTATACATTAGGGGCTTAGGATTAACGCTCAATACTGATGCCTAACAAACGTAACATCATCATATCACTGAGAAAATCTAGAGGTCCTACGAGGATGATCTATAAGCTCTGCGAAATGAATACTAGAAATAAAGATAAACACGGGTGCCACTTATCATTAGACTTTAAAGCTAAAACGGCTAAAAAGATTTAATTCCCACTTCCAGAAACATTAAAAAAAAATTACATACTGTTGGTCCTCTATAACAATTTTGAAACACTCCCTTCCAAGAACCTTCTTTACCCTATATATTGCTCCAAAATATCGCCAATCTTGTTCCATTACAGATATAACTTATAAGTCAATTTTATAATGAATCGATAAACTAATTGTTATATTTCCTACTTTGTTCTTTCATTTAGCATAAGCTAGTCAAACCAATTATGCTACAATAGTCGGTGTAGTTCATCAAAATAAAATAATAATGTGTAAGGCACAAGCCAGCTATTGAAAGAGAAATGAACTTACCTTCTTCCACTTAGCAATGATATTGCGATCAGCATATCCTTGATCCAAGCAAAACTCAAACAATTCCTTTGATATTTCTCTCCTGCGATGGTACAGGTCAAATATGTAGCGACTCTTCTGGTGTGCAATTTTGAAGATAGGCCACAACGTCTCACATTTTCTCTTTCCATCATGTGGATCATTCTCAGCTAGCAAATTTAAAACAGTTCCCATTAGTAAAACTATAAAAAAAAAAGAACCAGTGAACTAAGAAAACAAAGAAGCAGAGGAGCTTAGATAATACAGATGTAATCAAACCTTCTCTCATCTTTCCTTGTAATTCACGAAGAGTAGGCTCTATGAGTTCCCATCCCTCTGGATATTTAACACGGTTTGTCTTCACCTTAGGCATTATTCTTACTGCAAATGATAAATCAAAGATATAATGACACGGCTAAAGCAACAGAGCCTGACTACTAGAATACTTGAAAGTTACACAAGTGATGTTGCATTGCAGAACTGAACAATAACTATCAAATATATCAACGCATAAATGAACAGAAGTATTCTCGGAGTTATCTTAAATCAATCAATTCTTTAGACGATATCAACAATAGAACCAACTACTAATAAAGGTAATCTTCTGAAAAGATCAGTGTTGTAAAAATCAGCCACGGCGGCCGACATGGCGGCGCCATGGCGGTTGGTGGCGGTCCACCGCCACGAAATATGGCATATCAGTCAAAAAATTGGTCATGGTCAAAATCGGTCAAAAACGGCCAAAATTGGTCAATATGGCGGTCAACTCGTTATTTTTTATTTTTTATTTTTTTTATTTTTTTAAACTGCTAAATAATTATAGACTTATGGTTTTTTTTCATGGATGTTAAACTTTTTAGTTTTTTATGGTTATTGACTAATTTTGTTAGGTTATTGCTAATATATATATATTTTTTAAATAAATTCCTTTGTAATTTATCGTCTCCGCCATGGCGCCGCCATATCGCCGCCAAGACCGATATGGCGCTTGGCTGGGGTCGACCGCCACGGTACCGCCGAGCGATATTTACAACCTTGGAAAAGATCAATGATATAGCAGATACTACAAGCATCGACGCAAAAGAGCAAGGTTGGATTAAGTGGTTGACACACTTGCCTCTCGAGACAGAGGTCAAGGGTTTGATCCTCACCCCTTGCAAGGCCGGAGGTCCTTTTCTAACTTTGGTAGAACCGGAAGCAGCCTCTCTACCGTAGGTAGGGGTAAGGTTGTCTGCGTATTAACCTACCCCATACACCGTGGAAGACGGTATTGGGATCCATAGCCCGTGGAAGACTGTATTGAGACCCATAACCCGTGGAAGACGATATTGGGAGTTACTTTACTTTACTTTTTTTACAAGCATCTACACAATTCACAACCTCGCATTTATAGTTCCTAAGAACATTACATAAAATTTAGCAGTTGTATGGACGAATCAAATAGAATGCCCGCACATAGGTAAAGAAGACTGTTCTTGCAAGTCGGTTTCTTTCCCTATTCCATGTTAAATACCCTAACTAAGATCACTATGTATGGTTCCATCCTAGCTTCTTTGATGTTTATAGTTGTGTATATGCATGGAGATTGACTTTTGCATAAATAGATCATGTCTAGACAAGTATAAAACTATGCAAACTTGGGATAATATTGGAATTAGAAGGCCTTGAACTAAACTTTCATTAACATAGGTGCACTCTATCTATACAATATTCTAGTGAATTTTAGTTGTGGACCTCATCCAATTTTAAAACCAATAAAAATTTAACGAATCACAAACCTCGAATTTTAAAATATAAAATTTGTAATTCTTCTCATTTACCCATATTTTACACCAACCTACACTCTACCTTCCAAACGATCAAAATAAAAACCATTGTTGACCACCAAAACCGACAACCGTGAGAAACTGAAAGACAAACAATGCCCACTTAATGGCACAACTATGCGTGGGTATGATGCTAGTCGTTATAAAACAGAAATGATGTATCTAAATGCCACTTATTGCGAACTAAAGATAGAATTTCCAAATTACGGTGTTGAAAGTTTAAACCATCAGATGAACACCAATGTAACCATAGGGGGTGTTTGGAATTGTTCAAATTTTCTGCTTATCTACTTATTTTAAAGCAAAAGCAGTTTCATGTCTATAGGTTGAGAGCTGCTTATTTCAAAATACTTATCAGTAATATTAGGGAGTAGTTTTTTTTTATCATCATATGTATTCTAAAATCTTTATAAAAGTATTAGATTGATATTTTCCAACACCCTATAACTATTTCAAGTATAATTGCATTTATTACAAAATAAGTGAATTGAAAAGTGCTTATGTTCAAACAACTTATACAAACAAAAAAAATGAGCAATCCTAAACACCCTATTAAACTATCCATTAATCCAAAGACTATAAAGTGATTTCATCTTCAAAAAAAAGTGCAATAAGAAGGTTTTTGTGATTGCTTATTTTTAGCGCAAATCTAAACTGCTTACGCCTATGTACTAAATTTACACTAAAATAAGCATATTCTGATAATCAAGGTAGGAAGCTGCTTATGAAATAATATGTAAGTATTAACCTTTTATAAATGAAGTTAATAAAAAGTTTTCATCCATTAATTACAAAATTAGCAAATCCAAACACCTTTTTTCACAAGAAGTAATTTTGAAGCAAAAAACATAAGCAATCCACTAAAGAAGCTAAGATAAGCCATCAAAATATGAAAAGAAAGAAAAATGAGATCTAGGGTTTAACGGAGATGAAGAATTACATACCAGATGATAATTGAATAAGAAATATAAAACCAAGGCTGGGGGGTGGGTCTCGGTTGAAGGTAGGGCTTTGATTTTGTGGTATCAACAGACCAACACAAGAGGGTTTATTTGTATTTGTGGGTGATTGTGCTTGTCTTTCTTTGGAAAAGTTTTATGGGATCAATTCCCTTTTTTTTCTTTTTCTTTTTTTTTTGAAATACATAAATTTCGATTCATATTTTGTAGCGGTGTTCACGAGGCGGTATCCATCGCGGGCCGGGTAGTTCATTTTACTATCCGAAACCGAACTGTACTAGGCGGGTAACCGGACATGCGGGTACCGAAATGAGCGGTTACCCGCGGTTCGGGTTACGGTTAACCATTTTAAAAAATTAATCGAATTGAATCAGACGAACAATAACATAAATTAGAACGTAATATGTCAGTTGTAGTAAAATTAAATAACATTGAAAAGATTTAAGTCATAATAATGTTGTTTCGTCGCAATAAAAGCATTCAAATTATCATATGTAACAAAATAATTAATATTATTTATTTGACGTTTATAAGTACGATCACTTTAATCATATGTAATCTATGGACGTTAGTAAATGATCACATTAGGTAAGTAAAAATGCGTTATACGATAAAAGTAGTGCAATAAGATAGTTAATATTTGTACATTTTTAAGAATGGTTTGTTGAAACCTACATGTATATTATAGGCGGTTCGGTTCGGGTAACCGCGGATAACTAAAAGTAAAAACCGAAACCGAACCATGATAAGCGGGTTTTTCCGGTTTCGGTTTTTCTCAGTTTTGGTTTCTTCGGTTATCGGTTTTTTGCGGTTTCAGATTGAGCGGATCGGCTCGGTTCGTCGGTTTCTCGGATTTTTTGAACACCCCTAATATTTTGTTTTAAAGATGAATTTTTTATATAACAAGAAAACTAGCAGGTTCTCGCGTGATGCGGCTACGTGTACTCTGTAATTTAATTTTACTGGTGAATAATTTATTTTATTTGTAATTTTTTTGATAATAATTTTAGCGATTAGTTTATTTATCTACATATTATAAATAATGTCGAAAGTTTGGTGAAGTTTTGATTAATTTGTTTTATTTATTTGTTTTTTTGTTGTCTAGTAGCTTGTTTGATTTGTTCGATAGATCTTTTAATTGTAATTTTCATTTAGGGTATATTTAATTAGTGACATATAATAAATAAGGGGAAATTTTACCTACATTATAATGTAAGGAAGTTACTTACATTTCCTTTGAAAAAAAAGTAGGGACAAGGGGAAAACATGTATCAAGGACTAACTGCAGGGACTGATCTGTACATTTTTTAAATTTTTTTCAAAGTAAATGTAGGTAACTACCTACATTATAATGTAGGTAAGATTTTTCCAATAATATGTGCAAGAAAAAAGTTGAATAAGCATTTGTACTTTTAGCTTTATTACTTGCATTGTTTAAATTTAAATTTTAAGTATTAATTGTTTTTGAATTTGTTGTACTTGATGTATTATTGTTTGTATTGCTGAAATTTTATGTTTCAACTATCTTAGCGCATTTAATGCCAAAAAAGGCTTAGTTTATTTACCTTTTGCTAAATTGAGAGATTCAATTAACCAATGAAATACGTCGATCTTGCAATCAAGACTTCTCAATGGCTAATTGAAAGGTCAACTCCTATATTTTTCAAGTCAAAATCCACCCGAATTTGATTTTTAATTAAAAGAAGTCCAAACATTGATGTGTAAAAAAATATAATAAATAAAAAATCTTCGAGAATGTAGGTTGACTTATAAAACTTTCGTGTTAATAAGTTAAAGAATAAATGAATGTTATTTTCGGGTTGAGCAAATTTTTTAAGAAAAATAAAACCATATATTTTCCAAAAACATAAATGGTGATAAGTGCTAAAATTGTATAACATATTTTTCTTTTATCATATTTTTTCCAATTTGGATGTGACAAAAACCCTAACTTCATCCGATAAATACTCTTTATTTGGCATTGCATTTACACAAATTTCTGACTAACTATTTTGTATCTCATTATTTGTAGGTTTGGCAACAAGTGAAACCCATAACCTTCAAGATTTTCCAAAAGTTGATGTAAAATTCCAGTGACTTCAACAGTGAAAAGTCATATAAGGATTCTTCCTCAACTGAAAGTTCCTTCCGCAAAGTTGTAGCCCTCTGAGTTATTTACCAGCCCCCAAAATTTCATTAAAATTGGCCCAGTAACAAACCGGGAAATTGCATTTTACTACAACAATGTCCAGCAGGTCGGATTTTCCAATAATGTCTTTAACTTCATCGCCTTTGCAAGCCACTAACCCTAATGTTTCTGTTGAGTTTTTATGGATGTTATACTGTTTACTTTTTATTATTATTATTATTATTATTTTTTTGTATTGTTAAATTTTACAAATCTTATTTGTACAATTATGATAACCCTAATGTTTATGTTATGTTTTTGTAGATTTATTGGCTACTTGGTTAATAATATTGATATCACAGTTATAGGTCTAGAAAACAAGACTAAACATTTTTTAGGGTTTAAACTACAAGATATGATAATATATTAGTAATATTAATTTTGTTTTTCAATTTGTACAATGGTGTGACAATTAAGTATTCATATGATATATTGAGGTATATTGTTAGCCTTGATAATAATTAATAGAAGTGATGGTCATTCACGGTCAGGAACTTTATAACGTGTGTTAGATATCGTGATAGAATAGTCAACGGGCTCGAGGATTGGGCTAAGCTAAATGGGTATTAGTTATGTTAAGCTAGCCTTTTATCTCTTGTAATCCAATCCTACCCAACCCAATCCGTACGAGGCCCATGGAAAGCCCATTAGGGTGTTTAGTACTTGTAGTATAAATACCCCTCAAATGTGTCATTTGAGGGTTTGTGCTTGAGTGTGTATGTGTGTGTGTTTTCTTTGAAGTAATACAAGTTTCTTGTTTCATCTTCTCTCTCTACACATATACGCATAACTTATCATATCAAGTCACCAACTTTCTTCATCTACTTTACGCATAAGTGTTTGTGTTTGTTTCGTGTATACTTGTGATAAGCTTTGGTATAACGTGATAAGGTTGAGATATTTAAGGTCCTACATATATAAATCATATGTGTGGAAAACTAGAAGGACGGTTGAATAGTTTTATCGTTTAAAATCTTTGTTTGAAACTTTATTGTAAGATCAATTGATATTGATCAAGGATATGTTAGTGATGAATAAACAACATTCAAGCAATATATATAATAAGTAAATAAGGAAAGAAACAATCAAATCACGACAAAGTTGTTTATAGTCGTTCGGTCTACAAGGACTCTTTTTCCTTGCCCTACTTCACTCCCCGAGTCTCCAACTCGAGAGTTATCTTCACTAATCAACAAGCTCCTTTAACCGGCGGAGAAAACCTTTACACGTCGCTTACACAATATTTTCGACACAAAGCTAGATGTCGAGTTCTTTTACAAGGGTACAACCACTCCCAACACACTATGTATTTTGAGGACTAAAATACTAACCACTCACACTCAGAGGTTTAAGATGGTTTGGTACAACAATGATGTATGAACAATACTAGATCACACAACAACAAAACAAACAAGCCTTCCAGCTAATTGTTGAAGCTTGATTATGCCTTGATCTTCTTTGCTACAAAAGATGATCACTATAATGAAATGAAACTGAGTTAGAAGTAATAGAATGAGAGAATGTATGTGTTTTATGCTAATGAGGGATGAGAAAAAAACTTGGGTTGGCTTGTTATTTATAGGCCAAATGAACAGCAGAGCCACGGACTGGACGAAACCAAAAAAAGGGGTTCCGCCCTTGTTAATTTTTGGTTCCGCCAGTCTGACAGTGAAGATTACAAAAATCTTTCCAAGATCACCCAAATCTCTCCAATATCATGTAAGATATGATGAGTGAATATCTAACCAAAATATTCTATGCAATCTTTCAAAGATTTCCAATGTGATGCAAGCCATGATGTAATATGTTATTTTCTATTTTTGGAAATAATATGTTATAAGTAAATACATATGTAATGTTATGTTTTAAGAAACTAAACATACTTGTTCTAAAAATGTTGATGTACATTATGGTTTAGAAGAATATCAATGTTAATTGATACATAGCTAATCAAAATGTAATAAGATGTAATTGCTTAAGTGATGAAGACTTTATTTAAGAAAAGCTTGTTTTAATGACTATTAATCTTGACAAGCTTTATACTTTACAAAATGAAATTTACTTTTGTCGTTAACAAAATAAGGTAAAGATTATAAAACATAAATAACATTTTGGGGTGATATTTGTATTAACAATCTCCTCTTTTTTGTTGAGGACAAAACATAAATTTCGTTTTTATCAAAGATGTAAACATGTACAAGAGTTATAAAAATATGAGATTAATTTGAACTTGGAAAAACTAGTTAGTTAGATAAAGTTGACAATCGAAAGCTTATTTTATCTTATGACTAGTTTATCCAATTATCTGGTCTTTAACAATTTTGACTTTTTGAAAGTCAAAGCATGATGTTGACTTTTTGAAAGTCAATGGTCAAGTTCAATAATATTCTCCCCCTTTTGTCGAAACAAAAATAATAAGCGAGGCGAAAAATGCAATGAGCCCGAGCCAATTTCTCCCCCTTGGCCAATGCTCCCCCTTAATTGGGTGCCAAGAGAAAGATACATGAATTGTGAAAAGCTACAAAAGAAAGGTTAGTAACAAGCATCATCACAAGTATACAAGTAATTCCATCCAACAAGTAATTACCAACAACCATATAAGAAACATCATTCATTTGTTAAAATTTTTATGACTTAGAAGTCATAAAATGGAACACAATGGGGATGTTAATACATAAAAGAAATCCTAAAAATTAGAAAAATAACTTGATATAAAAAAAATAAAAATAATAACTTAAAAATAAAAAAGTCCTAAAAATAAAGCTAGAACTATCCTATTGAGGAGGAGGATGAGAAAGAGCGTTAATACGCTCAAGGATGTGATTGAGGATGAACCTCATCTCATCTTGCAACTCGTAGACCATCATTCGGGTCCTTTCGCTGAGATGGGCGGTGCGCTCATAATAGGAGCAACCGTGTCTAGGTAGGAGAGTATGATCATTATTAGGTGGTGGAACATTGGTGGAATTGTTGTTGGTGTTTGATGGAGTGATGAGGGAGGAAAGCAAAGTATTATACATTTGCAAAGCCTCATTTAGATGAGAATCCATCATATTGGAGAAGGCATGGAAGTTTTCTAGTTGAGCTTGTATCTCCACTTGAGATTGTGGGTGATCTTCCCACATTGATCATCAATGTCATCGATACGAGGAGAAAAGGATGTAGGTGGTAGAGCATGGTCTCCATACAATGGTCCATGAATGTCATCATGGATTGGGTGAAAGAGACGAGGTCTAAGTTCCAAAGGGGCGTTTGGTTCAAATGATGGTCGAGGTGGTTCATGAGCGATGCGCTCAATGGTTTCGAATGATGGAAGTGGTAGTGGATTAGCTGGCCTAGGAGGTAGATTTTCTAAGTCTTTTAAGCATAGTTGTCAGGATCCCGATCCTGATCTTAGGATCTTACGATTTTACGATACTGCAAAGCAAAAACGATCTGGATCCTACATAGGATCTTTGCAAGCTTAAGATCTTATAGGATCCCGATCTTGACCATACGATCTTACGATCTAATCCGATCCGATCTTACTTTTCTCGGATTACAAACTAAAAAACTACAAATTTATGGGTTGTTTGTTTGTAGAATTCAAAAAACAACATGTTAATCTTTTTAAACATTTTATAATAATAATTTAGGACAACATTTATATGAAACATTCATAGTATTTTGTGGTTATAATGTATTAGAATTTGTAGATTTGTATAAAATTACATAAACTATTAAGAAATAACATTAGAGTAGGATCTTAAGATCCCGATCCGATCTTACGATCACGATCTTGCAAAGACGAAAACGATCCTGGGTAGGATCCCGATCTTGACAACCTTGCTTTTAAGAATGGGTTTGGAGATGTTGATGGAGTTGAGAAGAGTTCTATAGGTACATGATTTGTAGATTTTGGTGGTGATGGTGACTTTGATGATTGTATTGGAGCCGGTGGTGGAGAGGTGGCAATTTTAGTAGGTGGTGGAGTGGTGATGATAATGGGTGATTTCGGTGATGGAGTTGGAGTACTTAGAGTAAGGAAGTTTGCATCTCTTATTAGAGATGAAATGTTTAGTGGTGATGATTCGGAGGAGGAGCTAAGGTTTACGAAGCAACAAGGTTTAACACTTATCCTTGCGGTTTTCTTTCGTGGTTTAGTTGATGGGGATGATGTAGATGACTTGGTCATTTTTTTATTAAGCTTATTCTAAGAGAAGAAGGAAGAAATTGTTGAGGTGTGAAGATGATCATCCTTGAGGTCTTAATTTATAGGATCATGAGATTATGGAGAATTGTGTTTGATTTGATGTTAAGCCATACAAGTGAAGTGGTTCCTAATGATTTGGAAGAGTTTAAATGCATGTCAAATCTCCCTAAGTCAATCCATACAAGTAGTGTTGAGTAAAATAACCAAGATATGTAATAAATGGGTTTCAATCATTGCAAAATCTTTAAGTTCAGATCATCCACGGATTTCAAGGAACCAAAAATATGGTTCCTTCCTTTATAAGAAAGGGTTCCTTGGGTTAATTTTGAGAACTTTTGAATTTTGGTGGAAAATGGATATCCTATGTGTCTAAGTAAGTTAAACTAGTTTTAATATGAATAAAAAGCAGTAAAAACTATCCTAGAAACAAATTTTGATAAATAAAATGCGGGAATGAGTAAAATTCAGCAACTTACCTGGGAAACCCACGGCACCAAAATTTTACGCAGACGGAACCCAATTTTTTGTTCTGTTTGGTCCGCCAGTCAAAACGGCGGCACCAAAATTTAACACGGACAGAACCAAAATTTTGGGTCCGTGAGATCCGTGTTGTGCAAAAAACTTGGCAGTGGGCTTTTTTGACCCCCAGGGCTTAAAACATATGAAGATAATTATTTCTAGTTAGGAACAAGCAATAACACACATATAAACATAAGGGAGCATGTATTTCCAACAAGGGCTAGTGATTTTCACTAAAAAGGTGAAAACGGGTCAAATTTGATAACATTCGAATGTTATCCCCCTGCATGAAAAAGTTAGTTCACGTCAATGTTTTAAGTTTGTTTATCGTCCTAGAAAGAGAGAACACAAAAATAATATCATACAACATTGTTTTTATCCTTGTACCAAACACCGTCTTAAAACCTCATCTCACTTGTCCAACTTCTTGTATATCTTGGTCATCATCCTACCAAGGCATTTGAACATCCCCTTGGTTTGGTTGAACTCCTCCGTCTGGTTCTCAATCTCTGGAAGTGAGGCGTAGTACTCATTATGTTGAAGCCTCGAGTTAGGGAGACCGTCTTTGGAGCTATTTGATGAGGATGAAGGAGTTGGAGGTTGTGGCCTTTTTCCCTTGGTCTTAGTCTTTGATACTCTTTCATCACTCAAGGGCACAAATATGTGAGGGATGAGGGGATAGTCGAGTTTCAACCCTCTAGGACTTGGTAGAATGGGTGCATAAGCTCTAAAAAGACGGGTAAGAAGCATCCCGTATGGAAGAGCAACGGAGCCTTGAGTAGGAATGTCTACCATCCTCCTAGCAATGTAGTATGCCAAGTTGAATGGTTGACGAGTAGACAAGATATAGAGCATGTAGCATAGACAAGCATTGATGTGGTCTCGGTTTCCTATGGTGCTTATGACATTGGCTCTAAGGAGTTCCTCCCACTTTTTGAAGTGAGGCTTAAGCTCATTGAGTTCCATTCCGTATGGATCTCGGTTGACTTCCTTTCCCGTTCGAGTGACCCGGGTTGGTGCTACCCTATCAAAGAAGAGGTGCTCACGAATGACTTCCTTGTCGACCAAAGGAGTTTGGTAAGGGGGAGGACGGTCATGAATTGCATCAAGGATGGTGAGTGACCACTTATCAGAGTATAGACAAGTACCAGCATAAGGAGTTCCTAACACTTGAGCGAATTGGGTGAGGGAAATGGTGTAGTCATTTTGGTTGATTCTAAAGTTGAGAGCCATGAGACCATCACCATTTGTTACGGAAATAACACTAGCATAGAACTCTAGGACAAATCTAGAGCAAATTGGCTCGTCAATGTCAAGGAGACAATCGAAGTGGATAGTGGCTAGTTCTCGACGGAGGTTTGTTCCGTCGACAAAGGATGGATGAATTGTGCTACCCTCATGAAAGTACCTTTTCTTTAGTGTTAAAGCTAAGACCTTGATAGATCTTATGAGCACTCGTAGATCGTTAGTTATGCTTATGTAATCACAAACACACTAAAAGACAGCCTCTATAACTTGCATTCTTTAGCGGAAATCAAACACAAGTAATAACACAAATAACTAAGAACACTTCGATCCTCTATGGATCTTTTAATTATATTAAAACTCAGTTTTTCCAACTCGTACATAACTCATACTATTGTGTTCCTTTTATACACAAGGAACCCTAACCCGTTTCCCAAGAAACGTATAAACATAAAACTAAATAAGATATACAATATAAATTCCTAATAAAGCTCATGCATATCCTAACTAACTATAGAATACGCGGAATATCTATCTCCGCAAAAACCATCTACACAGTTTCATTACTTCAGCAGAATTAAGTCTTCAGCAGATTCCACAGCTCTTCAGCAGTAATCTCAGCATAATTCATACTTAGTAGAATTCCCAACAATCCTCCTCTAAACTGGAATTTGACTAGGTTAAGTTCCAGTTTCTTGATAGATCTTTAACACAGCAAAATAAGAGGATTGTAGTCAAACATCAGCAGCAATGAACCAAAACAATTAGATCTCTATGATGACAAAACGTTGAAACTCCAAATCTTTGCAGCAACAAATGACAAAGTGTACATCAAAACATATTAGTTTCATACTATTCTCATCACATCCAGATGTGTGAATCATTGAAAATAATGGATTTGATGTCTCTTTACCAATAGCCATCACTACTGGAGTAGCCATATGTTTAAGTTTGAAAACTATGGTACACTGATAACCATCTAATTTATTAGCAAATCAGCAACCATAAACGGATTTGAAATGTCTTTACCTGTAGCCGTATGCTCAGGACTAGTTAATTCTTAGGGGAAAGAATCACCTTTGGTGAATTGAGAACCCAATATGGTATTCCACTGCCTTTACCACAAGCCATATACTCATGGGCTAGCCAATTCTTGGATTCCAAAAAGGAATAAGCCATGGTGAATTGATGACCATACAACCCTCAGCAATTAAGCATGGGTGAGTTGCATACCCTATGATTTTGAGCAAACCATTACAGCTATCAACAGATTTGATGTGTCTTTACCAAAGCTGTACCCTTTGGACTAGCCAACTCTTTGATGTACACAAGGCACAGCTGGTGAGTCGATAACTATCAACAATTTACAACAAATCTGCAAGAAAAGTTAAACTTTTTTTTTTTTTTTTTTTTTTTTTTTTTTTTTTTTTAACTAATAACTAATAATAAAACAAAGAATCAAATAAAACAAATATTACAAATAATACAGGATACCATAATCAAGATGATGCTTGATGTTGCAGAAGCTGAGTCTTAATCAATCCAACCAACTGTTCAGCATGTAGCTTATCATTCCCAACTGGATCTGGTGGAACTTCCAACTTCTTTCTAAGCATTCTTGCCATCAATGACACAAACAAAGGATAAAGCTTATCAGAGAACATACACACAGTCAGCCCACACTTTGTCTCCACCACATGCACACATGGCATGGGATAAAATCTCCAAGTCTCAACCTTCCACTTATGTGAATTCTTCCAAATAGAAAACCCTTTACCATCTGGAGATTGAGAGTCAAACAGAACTTGAAGATCACCCAAAAAATATAAACCAGAACCCTGTGGTGAATGATTAGCATAATGCTTAGTAACAAGGCCATACAGAGTATTCAAATCTTTCCTATCCACCATATGAAATATTTCCTTCAAAAAGTTAAACTGCATAGAAGAATTATCCAACCTAAAGATGGTGTTAAGCTGTCCATCAGTCAAAGTCCAAGCAGTCAACACATCATGAGACCCTTCAAGAAAAGCATCAGCAGATCCTTCTATAATGAAAGTTGAATCAACAGCCTTTAGATCCAAAGAACTACCCCTGTGAGATTTCTCAACCCTAGAGGTGTGTGTTCCAGCTGAACGCACAAATCTCCTTAGAGAAATGTGTCTCCGTTTAGACATCCTTTTCTTCCTCCTACATGGTATATAAATCCCCATAGATACAGAAGATGGTACCTTCTCAGATTCATCAGGGACATCTTTAGCAAGAATGGAAGAAGTATGTGGAAACGTAGAGGGGGTGAATACGTTACCGTTTAAAAACTTTAGATCTTTAGTATCAAATCGCTTATGAAGCTTGTTATAATATGAAAGTACCAATTATTGTTTGTGACTAATATAAAGCATGGTAAACCAAGTTGTCACACAATCATGAACATCAAACCACATCACAAACAATAGTATAGTGCAAGTATAAAAGTAAAGAGATAAAGAAAGGAAAGTGCAAACCGAACACAAGGATTTATAGTGGTTCGGTCACGGATCTCCTTTCCGCCCTACTCCACTCCCCGAGTACCCAACTCGAGAGTTACTTCACTAAATCAACAAGCTCCCTTCTCGGCGGAGAAAACCTTACAATCGTCGCTTACACTTTTTCCGGTACAAAGCTAAATACCGGGTTCTAGTTTGAGGTAGAACCAACCTTACGTCGCCTATACAATATTTCCGACACTAAGCTAGATGTCGAGTTCTTTTACAAGGGTACAACCACTCCCAATATGTTTTATGGCCCAACATAATAAACCTTGTGTTTTATGGCACAAACACATAAACCATCTAATCTAGTTTGGTGAAAGTGTTGTTATGATGCAATGATGTTTACACTAATGATCCATGGCACAAATGTCTAATGGATATGAACAACTACTTCTAAATGAACTTCCATTGATAGGAAGCCTTCATGATGAAGATCAAAAGTTCCCTAAACTTCTTGTGATAGATCTTCAACTTGTGGTGAGTGTGGATGGCTAGATCTCCAAGATTTCCTTGGTTGATCAAAGAGTATGCTTACAACAAAGATGAATGTTAGAAGCATTATGATCATGATCATTAGGGTGTTTAATGTGTGTTACTACATTGTTAATGATTGATCTAAATGTATGCAAGAAGGTGGAGAAGATGTGCTTTCAAGTGGTGAAGAAATGGGAAAACAATGGGCTTCTATTTATAGCCAAAAGTGGTCAGGAGCGTCCACGGACCACGGACCCCTTAAAAGGGTTCCGTCCTTTATACAATTTGGTGCCGTGGGTGCCTGACATAAAATCTAAAAAATCTTTCTTCAAATCTTTCCAAGATATTACCAAATCTTACTAAGATCACATTTGATATATTGAGTGTCAATCTAACCAAAATATTCAAGTGATCTTCCAAGGATTTCAAAGATGATGCATGACATGATGTAACATGTATTTCCATTTTTAGATTAAAAGGTTTATCAAAGTAAACTTGTAAAATGTATTATGTAACTAGTTGATAAAATGTCTAGTTACCTTTTGAAATACTTGTGAATGCAAAATGTAAAATGAGGTTCGAAATAGAATGGTTAACCTATTAAAATACTTAGTGACTCTAAACGTATTTTAAACATTCTAAATGATTTGTTAATGGATTTGATCATAATGCCACATAACAAACATGTACGAACCTGTGTTGTAACATACGAGGACTTGAGACATCGAGAGGTGTTGAATGTATGTTGAGACAAATGTAATTACAAGTAACTTGTACATTTTACGTTATGTATTACAAGTTACATGTTTGTCATCAATCAAAACAAACGAGACTGTATAGATTAAATATCATAATATTTGCACTAACAATCTCCCCCTTTTTGATGATGACAAAGATATGTAAACGTAATAGAAAGTAAAATGTAAAAAGTTACTTGTATCCTTTCTACCTTTACATTACCTTCTCCGTTTACACTCTTCTCCCCCTTTTGTCGAAACAAAAAGGGTGTGTCCTTGGAGTTTAACTTCATTTCTCCCCAAAAAGGCGAGCTTGCTTCATCCCTAGTGAAGTTAAATCGTCTACTTCAATCCGTCCCTTATTTGGTAGCGGATCCATGGATCAAATAAAGAGGCTTAACCTACATCAAGGATAGTTTTATGCAACAAAAATTATGAGAAATATATGAAAAATAAAAATGCATAGCAATGTTAGCCTATTTTCTCCACTTTTTATCGAAACACAAATGTTTGTTTGAAAAGTGAGAATGATGCTAAATGCGTGCATGCTCCCCCTTGACGGTTGCTCCCCCTTGTTTGAGGCGTCAGGGTATGATTAAAAACCTACAAAACAAATATTAGTGCAAAAGTATATTCGTTGTTGGACGAGTAAGTGATATACAACAAAGTGTGTATAAGATGCCTTCAGTAAATTCTTGACGGAAGCTCCCCTTGCTCTAGGGCGTCAAGATGAACCTTCAAAATAAATATTAGTATAATAGAAGCTTTGTCTTTAGACAAATATGCCATATACATCCAAGTGTATAGACGATGCTATATGTGTGCTTAAAGGATATTCCTCCTTGCTCGAGGGTGTCAAGAAGCACCTAAAATAAGAAAAATAATTGATGCAAACTTCATCCTTAGATGAGTAAGTTATATACAATCTAGTGTATATGATGATGAACCTACAATGAAAAACATAAGTGCAATATTTTTCATCTTTTTTTTTTGACAAAAAATAAGATGTATATATGTGATAAATGATATAATCAAAGATCTCATGAAGTGTAGTCTCCTAATTACAATCATAAGAAAAGTGAGAATATGATATGATAAAAGCCTACAAAATAGTTCCTAGAAAGAAGATATGAAGTCTTTTACCGGGTGTGCCACTAGTGGTGCTAGTGTTGGTATCGGTTTACTAGTAGGATTCATGTGGTGATGGTAGATGACTCGATATTTACAAAAGCAAGTTTTCGCTAATCCATAGTGGTGATGATTAGTGAAAGTGGTGATGGAAGGTGGTGGTGATTAGGTAGAAAGCCATTAAGGAGTTATAAACTCGTATGTATAGCAAATATAAAAATATGGACTCATGCAATCCTTTCGTCATGTCAAGTGACCAAAGCTAAGAAGAAGACAATTATGTGAATGGACATTGCATTTCAATGATGCATAAGGGTTATGATTTGAATGATTTATTGATGCTAACAATCTATTGTTTTGAGCAAGTTCTTATATGCTTCAACCCAAGAGTAATCAATAATGCGTTCTATCTAAGAATATATAAAAGTGATAACATGAAGATAAATTCGTTCATTGATTGACACGAATTATAAAAATGACCTATTCTAGGTGACAATGGGAAAGGTAGTATTAGCATGGTTTTGACCGACATGGATGATTATCACTTTGAAAAGAAGTGAAGACAATATGGAAAATACTAATAATAATAATAATGAGTACCTATATGAGGATGGGAATGACATCATATAAGTGAGAGTTGGATGGATCAGCGTGTTGGAAATGGCTGTTTTGATTAATATATCGTTTGCACTAACAATGACATGCATGATATATGTCAAGCGAGAAAAGGATAAGATCCTATGATGGTGTTCTAGATAGTGAAGTTGTAAGGTGCTTGATAACGCTACACGCGTCGTTCGGGGTCAAGGAAACTTCCTTTTCTTCGAGCAAGTTTTATAACACCCTAGGCAGTGAACCTAATCGTTGTAGTGTAGTAATTAGGGTAAGCCACGGGTATTGATATCGTTCTCTAGGGGAATAGGAATGCTAGTAAGAAGTTACTACGCTAAGGTTAAGGTTGAGGAAGATTATTTTTGTATTTTTATATTTTATGAAATGGAAAGGTACGAATCTCGGGTATTGGATTGGGGGGGGGGTTGGTATTTCTACCGATTACTCTACTATTATCTAATTATCTAAACTAAGGTTGTGGGAGTCTATGTCTAATTAATGTGTGCTCGTATGATAGTTTAAAGATGTGTTTACTTAGGTTGTAATACTCCTTAATTATCTCCTATTAATGGTTGAGTTGTCACGTCCTTATTCTTAGTTGCGTTGTGTGTCTAAAGTTGTAGGGTATGCGTTTCTCCCTAACTCTTTGAACTTACCAAAGGGTCTCGTCTACAAAACCCACTAGGGATAATAAACTCTTACTCTAAGGCACTCTTTGGATGGTTTAGCTTACAACTACCCAGGTAATTATATTCTAAGGTTCACAAAGATGAATCAAGCATTAAGTACACAACGAATGACCTATCGCATTACTAGATCATTAATCAACTAAGATAAGAAACAACCAATCAATATTCAATAATTAAGTTTCATACTTCCTAAGCAAACACACAAATAAATTAGCCGGACATGGAGAACATGCAAGCATACACACAAATAATCAAAGACATAATTGAATTAATGAAGTAAATACTTATCTTGATGTAAGATAGGGTTTAAAACCCTAAAATACTGTACAAGACACCTTAGGTTCGGTTTTAGGTTTTCACTCCAAAAGACTCTCTCTAAAACTGAAAAATTCGGATTCTATATATAAGATTACATATGCGACGGCGTCACCTTATGTTTCGTGACGCCGTCGTGTCGCCGTCATTAGGGTTTCGTCTTGGCCACGTTAACCTTGCGACGGCGTCACCTTATGTCCGTGACGCCGTCCTCTTCAGCTTCTGACGTCGTCTGGATTGCATCTAGGCCGTCTGAGTAGCGACGGCCTACTCTTTTACAACTGGACGTCGTCAGTTGAAAATACGAGTTTTTGGTTCTGAACCGTCACAAAAATCCTCGGACGGCGTCGCAATTAGCACCTGACGCCGTCGCCTTCTATTTTCAGCAGCTGTGAGTGTCTCGATTTTGACTTTGGCCATTTTCTTCATATATTCACGCCTTTTCGTCCAAATAAGTGCCATTCCAGCATTTTGCCTTCAAGAGACCTAAAAAGTGAAAAGGAACGATATTAAGCAATAACGGATACAAAAGTGATCAAATAAGGACTTAAACGACCCCTCAAAATGGTACCTTTTAAAACCTTATCAAATATCCCTACACTTGTTATTTGCTTGTCCTCAAGCAAATGTGCTTTTAGCCAATTAATTTATAAGTTAGGGGTCATGAAGCATTAATTCAAAACGGTCCACAACACATATAAGCCCCGCAAAAGTCATAACAAGCACGGAAATTACATACTAGCACCTCACATGGGGTGTTTGGATACTCACATCTCTCTCGGGTGTATACATGAAATATAACAAATAGGAAATGGAAGATAAACACTCATTAACCGGTCCTAGTACATAGATTACCATAGGCTTGAGAATAGATCAAACCTCCATCGCTTTGGCGTAAGCACCTAGGAAAGACTATCAAAGAGGTCTTTTAAAGGGTTGTAATGTTAGGCTTACGGTAGGGAAACAAGGGTTTTGGTGGGATAGGCTATTTAGTGGTGGCAAGTCAAAAATCTCTATGTTAAATGCATATGAAGAATGGCGTTGCTAAGCCAAGACTCGACACTCTAAACTCTAGATAACTGAAATAAACAAACATAAATTCAAAGATAGATGTAGGATGGTAGCTAGTTTTTTTTTTTTTTTTTTTTTTTTTTTTTTTTTTTTTTACACTTTATATTTTTTTTTCTTTTTCTCTTTTTCTATTTTTTTTTCGATTTTTTTATTTTTTATTTTTTTTTCCATACACTTTTACTCTACCATCCTCTACGATAACATCAAAATAATAGGGATTTATAGGCATATCCCTACACTTGAGTTTTTATTACTCTAACACTAATTTGACCCGATTTGAAAAGATCAAAACACTTGGGGTACATTATTATGCAAACAAAGGGAATTTGAATTTAACGTTCCCTTCCCGTCATTTCATAAACTTTAACTTTTTCCATGAATCCCAATCGTCCCAAAACTGTATACAAAGGATATGACTCGACTTAGCAACTTATGCAAGCAACTAGATAATTGAACTAAGGGTTTAGGGTGATAACAAACATTTGCACTAAAAGTGAGTGCATAAGGGGTAGGCTAAGGCGATTTGGGTGTATATTTGGGGGTGGGATGTAAACAATGCTCTTCATTGATATTCCGGAAAAACTGAAACATCACGAGAACCGCGAAAAGGATAGGCTCTGAGGGGTTAACTAGGGGTATCGTGTACTAAAGATGAGTACAACGCAAAAGGTGTGGGGGAATTACTCAACCGATATGGAAGAAGTAATTATATTACGGGTATCAAACAAGGGTTATCCTAATGCCTCTTATCATTTAGTTATTCCTAACTACACAAGTGTAGCCTCACTTGCGATCTCGGAATGCATCACAAAACAAGTTCTAGAATCTAATATACTACCGGTTCACACTCTAAGCATTGAAGATGAATGCTTTAATTCCTACTAATCTAAGGGCGATCCTCACATTTTGGTGGAATTTGGGTGGTAAAGGGTTTTTGTGCTAGTCATGCAACTTCCTATCCATGAGACGCTTTTGTTAAGACTAATGGCCCACTCCTATATGTCATAAAAAATTTTAAATTTGGTGCCAAAATTACCCTAACCGATATTTCCTCATGGTTTATTACACAATCACAATTGGACAAAGCAAATAGTCAAGGATAAGCATAGTTTCAAAGTTCCCGTTTTATTTTCCCTCCCTACATTTAAACTGAACATTGTCCCCAATGTTCCCCGAAAGTATAAAAGTTATGATAAAAGAAGGTAATCAAAAACGAAAGAAACTAGTACTCCCCTGATTAGCTCGGTAGGATCCGTGTAAAGTGGTGGTTAAATCCTTTTCAAGAAGAATTATTGCGTGAAAAGCTCCTTCCAATCTTATGTAACTTCTTCTTGACAAACTAAACCTGCACACTTGAAGAAAACAAACGAAACCTTCGCGTAAAATTGGCGGTAATAATATATATAAGACTCGTTTTAAACTAGGATATAATGCTTGTGGAATGGATGTTTACAGAATTTCTAAGAAAATTAAGACCTGGAAAATTCCAAAAATTTACAAGTAGCTCAGAAAACGAGAAAAAAATAATCTGATGTTTTTACTCCTTCCTGACGCCGTCAGGTTGCAATCCTGACGCCGTCAGGTTATCCTGACAAAAACTGGTCTGCGATTTTCTGGAAAAAAAAATTCTGGAAAATTTACATCTTTAGAATCTGGAAAAAATTTCTGCAAAACATCCATTATGACTCGATACAAGCATTTGACTCGAACAAACAAACATAAATATCTTTTAGTTAATTGTTATTCTCATGTTTACGTTTCTTTTGAAAACGTGTGTAATCCTCCCTACACTTATCCTTTATGTAAAATACCTTTATATGCAATTAAGACGAAGTTAAAAACAAAATAAAGCATTTTTACAAATTTAAACATGAGGATAAACAATTAATAAAAGATATATGACACTAACAAGCAAACAATTAAGCATGGGTTGCCTCCCACGAAGCGCTTTTCTTTATTAAAGAGTCTTGTAGCTAGACTCATAGTCGTGCTCCTACGTTTTCTCATTACCGCCCTCTTGACGGTCTCTAATGGGGGATTCCATGTTGTAGAAGTGCCCTAAAATGCACTTCTCTAAGAGTTCATCCTCTCCCCAATCGGTCCTATATTCCGGTCCTAGGCTCAAGCAATCCTTATAGAATCCGAAAATCTTAGCCATAACATAATCAACACCTTTTTCCCTATCCTCATCATTCCTATAATAGACCGACAGTTTAAGTTCCTTTTCATCATTAGAGAGTGATGAAAACTTCTCAATCTTAAACGGCATTTGGTAAGCTATGTCATCGGTCTCATTCTTGAATCGCACTACTCCTAACGAGGGGTCATAGGTCATCCCGGTGCTTTCTATGAAAGGTTTTCCTAGAATAACATGGGACAAGCTAGGGTCTATGGCCGTGCTAATATCATCCACAATTATGAAGTCCGTAGGAAACGCGAAACTACCTACATAAACGGGCAATCCCTTAATTCTTCCGAGAAAATTGCAAATAACATTAGGATCATTGGGGTCTTGCCTAGTTGGAATAGGCTTCTTCAATATCCAATTGTAGTAGGTGCTAGTCATTATGTTGATTGGGGACTTGCGATCAATGTAGGCTTTTGCCACAAAAAGGTGTCCTATGAAACATGGTATGTTAAGATTCCAAGGGTTCCCAAACTTGATTCGAGGACTTTTCCTAACATACATGTGACGAAGGTCATGCACTAAGTGAGGGTGGCGAGATAGTTCTTCTTCCGTAGGAAATTTGTTGAAATAGTCAATGTCTACTTCATCTACTTCCTCGGGTGTTTCATCATCCACAAGCGTATAGTCCTATTCGTCATTTGTTTCATTAGGTTCAACTAAGGCGATGGTATTGACGAATTGGACATGCTTAGTTAGCTTGCTTGGATCCTTAATCTCTATACCTGAAGGCTCGGGAGTTGAGATAGCACTAACCTTCTTATCACTATTAGTTATGGCTTTCAAAAGGTTGTCTATTTTCCTATCCATCTCGGCTTGTTGATGGTTAAAGCGGTCCGAGAGCTTAGCCATTTGGGTTTCTTGGGATGCAACTAGGTTTTGCAACATCCCTTTGACGTTTTGTTGGTTAGGACCGTTAGGTGGGGGCCATGAGAAATCATTGGAGGTGAATTCTTTGGTTTGTCCCCAGTAGAAGTCGGGCTTGCCTTTCCATGCCTCTCGGGTTTCATTGAAATTCCTAGGTCTGGGTATTGTAGGGAATCTTCCTCCCGTTCCATTAATACGTGAGGATGCGTAGTCAACGGAAGCATGTTCGGGGGATCGAGTGCTAGTGCGCGTGTTATGAGGATCACAAAACGGCTCACACGAGGAAGAAACTTTGTTCACAAGGTGTGAAGATTTAGGATTTTCGTAGGAGCTCATTAGGAATTTAACTTGATCTTCAAGTTCGATCATCCTACGGTCGGAAGGAGGCAAGGAGATTGCCTTAACGGTTTTGGGCAGCTCACGGGGGTCATCCCAACTTTCGTTGTCATAGAGGGCGAGGTCCTCTATTATACCCCATGATTCTTCTGCAGTGAGATCACTAAGCTTTCCACCGGCCGCTTGGTCAATGGATCGCTTAGTGGGGAAGTTGACATGATCATAAAAGATTTGGACTTGGAGCCAAAGATCAATGCCGTGATGAGGGACTTTATGAAGTAAGTCCTTGAATCGGGTCCATGCTTCGTAGAGAGATTCACCTTGACGTTGTTGGAACATCAAGATGTCATTCCTAAGCTTAGTGGTTCTCCCTGGTGGGAAAAATTGAGCAAGGAAGCGAGAGGTAAGATCATCCCAACTTGAGATGGAGCCGGCGGGAAGTCGCTCAAGCCAATTACTAGCTTGGTCCCGTAGAGAGAATTGGAAGAGACGCAGGCGCGTGGTCTCCCGAGTAGTAGCATCAAGGTTGATGGAATCGACGATTTTGAGGAAATCCCTCAGATGCTGATTTGGATCTTCGGAACGAAGTCCATGGAATGCACATCCGTTTTGCACCAACCGGATGGTGTCGGATCGCAGGGCCGTAGTTTGGGCTTGGTCGGGAAGCTCAATGGTGTTCCTATAGCCTAGGTGGCTTGGTCTCGAGTATTCACCAAGAGTACGGGCTCTCGGCGGGTCATTTGGTGGTGGGTTGATGAGTGGTGGTTGGTTATCACCTTCCATGATGAAAAGTGATAGGTGTTACGAACAAAAGGTCACGAAGAAGGGGGATAGACTAAGAGAAAGCTAAAAATGAGAAAAATTTACTTGATAGGAATCAAGCAAAGAACCTAAACGAGGTGGACTACTAACTAGCTATTCTATTCCCCGGCAGCGGCGCCAAAAACTTGATAACGCTACACGCGTCGTTCGGGGTCAAGGAAACTTCCTTTTCTTCGAGCAAGTTTTATAACACCCTAGGCAGTGAACCTAATCGTTGTAGTGTAGTAATTAGGGTAAGCCACGGGTATTGATATCGTTCTCTAGGGGAATAGGAATGCTAGTAAGAAGTTACTACGCTAAGGTTAAGGTTGAGGAAGATTATTTTTGTATTTTTATATTTTATGAAATGGAAAGGTACGAATCTCGGGTATTGGATTGGGGGGGGGGGGGTTGGTATTTCTACCGATTACTCTACTATTATCTAATTATCTAAACTAAGGTTGTGGGAGTCTATGTCTAATTAATGTGTGCTCGTATGATAGTTTAAAGATGTGTTTACTTAGGTTGTAATACTCCTTAATTATCTCCTATTAATGGTTGAGTTGTCACGTCCTTATTCTTAGTTGCGTTGTGTGTCTAAAGTTGTAGGGTATGCGTTTCTCCCTAACTCTTTGAACTTACCAAAGGGTCTCGTCTACAAAACCCACTAGGGATAATAAACTCTTACTCTAAGGCACTCTTTGGATGGTTTAGCTTACAACTACTCAGGTAATTATATTCTAAGGTTCACAAAGATGAATCAAGCATTAAGTACACAACGAATGACCTATCGCATTACCAGATCATTAATCAACTAAGATAAGAAACAACCAATCAATATTCAATAATTAAGTTTCATACTTCCTAAGCAAACACACAAATAAATTAGCCGGACATGGAGAACATGCAAGCATACACACAAATAATCAAAGACATAATTGAATTAATGAAGTAAATACTTATCTTGATGTAAGATAGGGTTTAAAACCCTAAAATACTGTACAAGACACCTTAGGTTCGGTTTTAGGTTTTCACTCCAAAAGACTCTCTCTAAAACTGAAAAATTCAGATTCTATATATAAGATTACATATGCGACGGCGTCACCTTATGTTTCGTGACGCCGTCGTGTCGCCGTCATTAGGGTTTCGTCTTGGCCACGTTAACCTTGCGACGGCGTCACCTTATGTCCGTGACGCCGTCCTCTTCAGCTTCTGACGTCGTCTGGATTGCATCTAGGCCGTCTGAGTAGCGACGGCCTACTCTTTTACAACTAGACGTCGTCACTTGAAAATACGAGTTTTTGGTTCTGAACCGTCACAAAAATCCTCGGACGGCGTCGCAATTAGCACCTGACGCCGTCGCCTTCTATTTTCAGCAGCTGTGAGTGTCTCGATTTTGACTTTGGCCATTTTCTTCATATATTCGCGCCTTTTCGTCCAAATAAGTGCCATTCCAGCATTTTGCCTTCAAGAGACCTAAAAAGTGAAAAGGAACGATATTAAGCAATAACGGATACAAAAGTGATCAAATAAGGACTTAAACGACCCCTCAAAATGGTACCTTTTAAAACCTTATCAGTGCTAGTTTTAAGGAAAATCCTAGATTCGTTGATTGTGGAGATGAAGAAGTTTGTAAAACATATGATGTGTTTTTCACTTGATGAGGTATTGGTGCAAACTTGTGATATAAGGTTAAAAAGGTTGAACTAGTTGTGGTTTTGTGAACTTGTTTTAGCTAAGTGGTGTTTGCCTATGTGTTGGTATTTTAGAGTCTAAGAGACATAAAATTTGACAAAAGACAATTATGTGAATGGATTTCTCTCCCCCTTAATTGGTGGACATCCAACATAATGTGTAATGTATCAAATAAGGAATGACAACATAGTGTTTAGGAGGTTATTCGGGTTAACGAAAGAGATGAACTTAGTGATGTTTTTCTGGATGATGGTTAACATACAATGAACTTCATCCTTAAAGTCACGTACCTCTTCTCGATTAATACGAGATGATCGTATGATGAGGCATGTGGTTTACTAATAGGAAGTGAAGAGGATTAGAGTATTGTTATAACTAAATAATGATGGAGGTGATTTTTGGAAAGCGGAAGAAAAAATGAGATTTGGAAAGAGGTCGGTTGAAAGACAAATGCAAAGCCAACCCTCTAGAACTTAATTCTATATTCTTTTAAACTATATGCAAGTGTAGGGGTCCCATAAAGCATAGTACTAATCTACGTAGCAATAAACGAGATTATACAAAATGAGCATATAAAAGTTAGAACCAAGTGAGATAACAAATAATTTGTTATCAACCTACAAAACAAATTTGTTAGTGACAAAAGATGTTAACATGATAGAAATCAAGTGATAACATATTATATAAGCAAAAACAACACATTGCACTTAAGTAGACAAGAAATCACCATACAAGATAGCATCAAAACAATCATAATATGCAAGAATACGACTTTATTCAAGACATTTCATTATGAGATTGTTTTTGTCGTTAGACTTAGACACTTAAGCATACTTGGATATACAATAATCTATGTGATTAATTTGTAAGATAAAAAGGCTTCTAAAAGTTAGTCATACCAAAAGCACTTTGACAGATTATATGTGCATACGTAGCAAACAAATAGTGTGACAAGAAGCAAAAGAAACAAGATGAAAGATTCATGCAAGCCATGTTTAAGACATAACAATTTGGAGCATGTATCATTTGGATCGTACTACACATAGATGTAATGAATGCCAACTAATAGCTTTCAAACACAAATATATCATATCAAAATTATCACGTATCAAAATGGCGTATTATGAGTTCATAAGTAACATGTTAATCATGCTAAAAATAATTCAAAGTAAGTATCATGCAAATAAAGTTTAGGTTTAAACATTTAGTAGCATGAAACAACAATACAAGCATTATAAAGATAAAACCGTACTAAGGTTTACACATTTGACTTGTTATCAAACACTAAGATAATGTCAAATCAACTTATCATATTAAACAAGAACATATAATCAACACATGTAAGTGCAATGCAAGTGGTTTTACTAAGGTTTACACATTTGACTAGTTATCAAACACTAAGATAATGTCAAATCAACTTATCGTATCAAAAGTGCAATGCAAGTGGTTTTAAAAGAAAAGTCATATATACTACTTGTTTGATTAGTATTCCTAAGGCGAGGCAAACTATCAATGTTTTAACACTTACTTTAGGCAAGTATAGGAAAACAGATTTTTCAAGTTGGAGAATTGTTAGGAATTAGAAAATTCCATAGTGAAGAGTCGGTCACCCCAAATATTATCTAGCATAAGTTAGCTCGTAGATTTGTCGTTAGTTACGTTATTTATTGTTTTATTAGTTAGTCAGTAGCGTAAAATAGTTTAGTGCAACACCGTGGAGGAAGGACGGGTCTTTACCCACTGTATCCCTGATCCACAGGCCGATAGGAGGTCGTGTAGTCTGTAAGTATAAATACCCCTTCCATCCATGGAAGGGGTGGTGCTTCTTTTCATTAATCTAATATTCCATACTTTGAGTAACTCTCTAGCAAGAACACCCTCTCTCTACTTTCTCTCTCTAAAATGGTAAACATGTATTTTGATCTCCCAAGACCACCCGAATCATCAAACACATAATATTTGAATCCTAACAATTGGTATCAAGAGCCATGGTTATGGTGTTGTGTTGATTTGTGTGGTTTTTGTACCATGGTTATTGGGCTTCATTGATTTTTGATGGTTCGAATAGCTTTCTTAATACTGTTTATGTATCATTTTTTAGTCAAAAGATTATGTCCTTCTTTTTCTTGTGTTTAACTGTTGTTAACATGTATTTGATGTCAACTTTTGGTCATAACTTCACACGTTAATATCATCAGTTTTAAACATTCTTTTTACATGTCTTGTGTCAAGTTTTGTGGTCCAAACAGTCATTAGTAATATCATAAGTTCTTGTGTCAAGTTTTTGGTCATTAGGTCGGACTTGCGTGGTCATAATGATGCATTTTTATGCTACTTTTTCTGGGTTTGATGCTATTCGAAGAATGGCCATATTCTTGCTAGCGAGTTGTCCCTTTATGATGTCCTGATTCAATGTATTTACATAGCGACTTAAAGTAACGACTTGGTTAAAAGGTCACCTAGCGACTTGTTATTTAACAAGTCGTAGCGAGTTTGCTTAGCAACTTGGCTAGCAACTTGGCTAGCGAGTTGGCTAGCAACTTGGCTAGCAACTTGGCTAGCGAGTTGGCTAGCGAGTTGGCTAGCAACTTGGCTAGCGAGTTGGCTAGCGAGTTGGCTTAGCTACTTAGCTAGCGACATGCTTTGACACGACAGAAATGATGATGAAGATGGTATTGACCTCGACCAAAACCTTGTACCAAAAACGACTAGACCTCAGTGCTTAACATCATCAGTCCACGAAGGTCTTAAATTGACAAAGAAAAGACTCAAAGCTGTAACATCAACATACTACAAGCAACCATTCATTTCACTTAACTCTTATGAAGTACCTCAATCATCTACAATCTACTCTATCATAACACAAGCACAATCTCAGCATATGTCAAGGATTGATTAAGGCAGTCAAGACCTCAACTCAAGCTTAATTAAAACCCCTCGACATTTTGCCTCACAGATCAAGTCTCTAACATATGGTAATAAAGTTCACTTCGAATTAGTTGAATCTCAGTTCATGTCGTGTAGTCTCATAACACATCAAGACTCATAAAGTATCTACACACGACTCATAAACCATCATTGATCATTGTGAAGATTCACTTCATTAATATATGTCCGACTACAAAGATAAGAAATATAACAAGAGTGTTATGTTCTTTCTTTTGTTTCGGTCAAAGAAAACGTGAAGATTTGAAGAGACCAAGACTCAACAGATATCAATTACAAGATCTCAGCTTTCATTCTTTCGGTGTAATAATTGTCACATCTAAACCATTCAAGGTCAAAAAAACGAAAGAACAAATCATCCTCACTGATCTAGACTCTATCAAATGACTCGTAACATACCATCTTGTTTGAAGTCTAAGCTTCATTCATATTCGAACACTTAAAGAAAAATGAAAGCAACAAGGTTGTTACTTCACGTTCTTGGTTCGGTTGATTCAATAATCAAAAACTTATCACATCATAAACCTACCTTAGACCCAATGAATCTTGATGCCGATACTATGACCGTCAAGCCATCTCTGTGGCGAAGTCAAATTGTTTACATGAATGATTGTTGTTATGTCTCTTCTGCGTGCAAGATAAAGTGGCGTACATGAATTGAAAAGAGAGAGTGTTTAGGGTTTCATGAAATTGGTTTATGCAGTTTGTAATGAGGAATCACTGAAAGTGGCGTTCATTTTGTGTTGAGTTATTTTTAGGGTTTGAGACAGTTGGAAGTGGGGGGCGGAGGTTTTGATAAGAGATTAGGGTTTGAATGTATGAGAATTTTTAGGGCAAGAATGTGATTTAGTGGGTGTTTTATACCCCGTGTGATTAGGGCATGTCCTAGGTTGGATCCATTGGTTGAACATGGGCCTTATCCTATTATTTATTTGTTGCACATAGAATGATGGGCTGTACTTAATATACCACTCGAGTAGATTGGGCTTCCATTCAACTTTCGGGATTCATTTGTCAATCACAATTCAACACAGAAGTAACATTCATGGATAGTGATTAGTTGTTGAAATTAATTTAAGAGTATTATTCTTCATATTCACAACGGATATAGCTATTGGATCGAGCCATATGTTCAGTCATGAACATGTGTTAGACTAATGTGAAAATCACTTATTCATGGGCAAAGTCCAGTTAATAATGTGTTATTTGGCCAAGTAACGTGCTGATTGGGTGTTACCATACTTGGTGTCACATGGGCTACAAACTCTAAATAGATCACATGTGCTTGAATATTTGTCACATGGGATGATCGTATACTACTTGGACATTGGCATGAGTAGCAGTTATGTTGGATCGGGCTTGAATTGTCATGGGCTTGAGTTGATATATATAGGCTTCAATTGGATCCAGTGTACGTGTTGTATGATTATGAGACTTGTTGAACATACTTGAGGATGAGATTTGGTGTAATGAAGAGATTCGATGGGTTATGAGGTTTGATATTTTGGGTTATGCATTTTCACGAAGGATAGTTTGTCACGGTTTGAATTGATTGGAACTAGATTGACTACGGGATTGTTTGTTCGGTATATCTTATTTGGATTTGAAGTGACGTTTTCCGGGAGCGTTTACTTATTTTCGTCTTCTTTCTTTCTACCCTTCCGCGAAGATGACTTGTTTGGGCATTTATAGAGTGTGATAAAGACTTGGCTATTTAGGTACGGTTGTGATTCGTTCTCAGTTAACCCACAACGTAACTTTCACTTCGGTGTCTCACGCAGTTGAGGATACGTCAAGAGGTTTTGTACATTGGGTACACTGTTTCTTCTTCACAAGGATTTGTACAAGGTTAAGTAACAAATCTGGAAATTTTACTTCATGATCAAGTTTGACATATCGGGTTTACTTCACCAAGTGGTCACAGCAACAGCCGACAGAATGAGTGAATGATGTGTTTACCAAAGTGTTTATTGGATGGTTGATGATAATGTTGATGTTGGATTATGAACCATTGATGAACCACTGCATGTTCCCCTTAAAAGAGATATTCACCGAAACCAAAGTTGTCATAACATATTTAAGCTGATATTGTTTACGGTTTTGTCTTGATTTTGTAAAATCCCGCGAAAGAAACTATTTCTCGGTTTAAATCATAGACTTGTAAAATCCCGTGACAATGGAAACATCCTGGTAATAGTAAAGTGCATTTCCGGATCTTTCTTACGGTTTATTCTTGGTTTTGTAAAATCCCGCGAAAGAAACTATTTCTCGGTTTAAACTATAGAATTGTAAAATCCCGTGATGATGGAACCATCCTGGAGAAAAGGAAAGTGTATTTCAAGATCTTATCTGATGCTGGTGCTACGGTTTCTGCTTCAAAGAAGGGATAAAAGGGCGTGCTTCATAACTTGGATGTGTGTTTGGATTTTCGTCATGACAGTTTGGTTATTACTTGGTTTTACGGGGTGATGTGCTTATACCATGGTCGGGATGAAACCATTATTAAAGTTCATTTAAATGTCAAAGAAGGCTAGATTTGAGCAGTTCAGAAGATGTGACAACGGCGTTAATTCGGTATTATTTATTTGAGGTTGAAGTGAATTATCACGGGCGAGTGTACTTAGTATCTGAAGGTATCGGGGATGGATGGATGAAGATTCTTCATGATCCTTGTTCGAGCTTATTTTCAAAAACGAAGACTTGGAAATCTAGTTATTGTTGAGTGACTTTTACCTTTTCTTTTACCACTTGGGGGAATTGGGCTCTTATCATCTCAAAATAGCTATCACTTAAAGGAGTTACGTTGTAGTGCTCAGTGTCACATTCAATTGTGGATTTTCAAGAGGTAATGTACGTCTATTACTTGATGGTTGGTTGGTTGAGGAGTATAGAGTACTTAGAGATTCAAATGGGCATGAAGTCTCGGCACCGCTCTTTGTTACATATGTGCAAGTATAAGTCACGAGTTCGGGTTAGTTTACTTCAGGGTCAAATTCATCATATTGGGTTTTCTCCATCAGCTGTCACGACAAAGGGCCTACTGAATGATAATGGGGTTGATTACATGTTTTGCTAAGAGAGCTGAAAAGAGAGAGATTATGACGTATGAACACATCAGTTCATGCCTCGTTCTCTAAAGAAAAGAAAAGTGTACGTTTCAGTGCGCTTTATCTTCAAAAGAAGAGAAATCTTCTTATTATGACCATTCTCGTCAACATGCTTCATACTTTTTCCATGCGCTTTCAGTCATCAAGTGAACCAGGCTACTGTTGATTGTTTTCTTATTCCACTTGCTCAACTAATATGACGATGGCGACATCATGTGCTAATTTTGCGGGGGAGAAGTGTGAATAGACTACATTTGTTGAAGATATTCACTTGTTTAATCAAGAATGGCAACTCTGTATGCAATTCTTGAGGGGGAGAAGAAGTGTGAATTTACTGCATGGTTGATTGATTTCTGAGGATAAATGGTCAAACGGCTCCCAACTCATGTAAGAACCGAGCTTCTTCTTATCGGGTCATCGTTACATGGAGTTTCTTCTATGAGCCGTTAGTTGACATCTTCACAAGCTGATATGAGTTTATTGACAAAGTGCTTTCGGTTAATGCTTCACGTGCACATCAACATGATGATTCCGAACAACCTTCTGTTCTTGTTTGATGTGATTGTTTGCTTGGTGTTACCATTTCGTGTGCTCGCTGCGGGCTGATTGTTGATTTCCTTGATGAACATCTTTCTGTTCTTGTTTGATTGGGAGGGATCTTAATTAAGGGGATTTGCAAGATGTAAGTTAATTGGGAAGCTTTTTGGTGATGTTCTTGTGTTTTGGTGAGTCGAAGATGTTAACTATCTATTCCCCAACTGGACAATCTTGAAGAAGGTCGAGTCTACAGTCGATTCTACATTTTCTGCTACATGTTAGAAGACTAAAGACGCGTTGCATTTGATTATCTGAAGACTTCTTTTTAATCTGAGCATTTATCAAACAGATTGTCGGTTTAGGGGAGAGCACTAATTGGGGGAGAGTGAAATGTCGAATTTAATCCCCAATTAGACTTGCTCATACTCTTCAGCAAGTTGATTCCTACAAGATTACAAGTGTTCTTCTCATAAAGATTTCAAGTATTTGGGCTTATAATATGTTGCTGATTCTGAAGTGTCAAAACCAGCAAGGGGGAAGGAGACACGTATCTAAACGCGAGTAAACTTGATGAACTTAATACTTCTAAGTAATTGAAGATATCCCGAGAAGACAAATGTTATTACCGCAGAGAAACTCAAGGTTTGACTCATGGCGAGTAAACTTGATGGACTTAATACTTCTAAGTGATTGAAGTTATCCCGGGAAAACAAATGTCATGACCGCAGAGAAACTCAAGGTTTTACTCATCAAAGCGTTTAGTGTTCTTATTCCAACGTCGTGGGGGAAGTGATATAAATGAAAGTTTCTGAAGATAAAAGAGGTACACTGGTGTGTGATGATCTCGATGTTATCGCAATCATCAGGGGAGAGAGAATTGTGTACATTGGGGGCGCTCAGCTGTCTCACTTGAGGGCTTAATCAGTGATTCAGAGATATAATCACTTATTCCAGAGTTGACATCCGCAGAGATTGTCATCCGTAGAGATAATCAGTGATTCGGCCTGCTTCTTCAATGTTATCGGTTGTTCTCTCTTTGGGGAATGTGTGTACTTCGGGTCCTTGAGCTTCATACACGATCATCAGGGAAGAAAGCCATTGTTTACCACAAACATTGGGGAGGTGTTTTCCTTCCGGGCATGGTGTGTATTCGGGAGAGTTCTTGGATATTGGTGTACTTCGTGTTCTTGAGCTTCATACACATTCATCAGGGACGAAAGATGTGAACATTGGGGAGTTGTTCTTCATTACCCTCATGATGTGTATTCGGGAGAGTTCTTGAGCATTATTCAAAGAGACTGACTGCATCAATTCAACTACTAGGAGGAATTGGTCTCTTGACACCTTTTGGAATGGATCGCTTCGGACGTTAGTAGAAAAGGAATTTGAGAAGATTGTTTTATGTGTGGGATGATACGTTGCTGGTATTCTATTGGATGATATAACCTCGAACGAAGAATCACGGTGATTATTCTTAAAAGGAGCAGCAAGTTCGATGATAATGGTGTGCTTCTTTGTGCACCTGGCTAAGAGAAGCTTGAAAGAAAGCTTTGAATCTGCTCAGCTAAAGGATTTTCGGTTTGGGGGGAAGCTGCCAAAGTCTCACTTTCAGATGGTTCAATTTCTTTCTTCGATTCAAGAGCCCTGGAAGCTTTGGTGGTGAATGTTTAAGAGTTGATGACTTCTATCTTCTACAACGAGGCTGCTCGATATCCTTATCTCGGTACTCGTATCATCATCTTCTTTAACTATATCATCTTCTCTATCTTTGTAAATATTTATCAGAAAACCAAATATAAAAATATAAAACCAACAAAAACAAAATACAAAAATATAAAACCAACAAAAGAAAATAGAAAAATATAAAAAAAAAACCATAAAAATCAGAAAACTTAAAAATACCAAAAATATGTTTTCCTAGACATGTCTTCTGGTATCGATAACATCTACGGTCTTAGAAATGTCATTCAATAATGGCACGGGACCATAGATGAAGTTCGAGCAGGAGGTGTAAATATTTTTTTTTCTAAACATGTCACAAACTATGGCTTACAGTTACTTCAGACTGTAACCCGGGCTTCAAAAATGGCTTGCAGTTACTTCAGACTGTGACCCGTGCTTAAACTATGGTTTGCTATTATTTCAGATAGCAACCCGTTCTTTAAAGAAAGGAAAGTGCTGCGCTAAACCAATTTTCAAATATTTCGAGCACTTATCCTAAAATATATTGAGGAAAGTATGTCGAAGGACTGCTGTTCCTACTCAAATATTTTTCCGTCTAAAATTCTTCAGAAAAATATTTGGTGTTTTCAAAAATGGTGGTAAATGAGTTGCTTGTAAAATCAATCAGAATCTGAGTTTTCGTACAAAATTGAAAACTCAATCAATGACTTCAGCGCTTTTAACCTTTTTAGAAAAATGAGTCATTGATTGAGGGGGAGAATGTTTTCAAATCTATATCATCTAACGAGCTTTCTTAATTATCCTACGTGCTTAATTAAAAATGATATTTGCCTGTGTCGAAGGACTAGGTATTTAGGATATGATTGTTAGGTTTAGATGATTAGAGTTTGATTAACACATTAACCCCATGCATTATATGATCTGATTGTTATGTTGAATTGACTGTTATTAGTCGATTGCTGTTATGGGTGTTGTCGAAATCTATATCATCTAACGAGCTTTCTTAATTATCCTACGTGCTTAATTAAAAATGATATTTGCCTGTGTCGAAGGACTAGGTATTTAGGATATGATTGTTAGGTTTAGATGATTAGAGTTTGATTAACACATTAACCCCATGCATTATATGATCTGATTGTTATGTTGAATTGACTGTTATTAGTCGATTGCTGTTATGGGTGTTGTCGACCACCATATATTTGTATGTGTGTTCACTAACGTATGCAGGTATATTGGTACAAAAGAATGTTCCCGATCCGGATCCCACAATTGAAGATGATTGGATGCCGAAAGGAAAGGGTAACTGTTTCTTGGGTTGACAAATGAAGAAACGGAGCTTAATTGGACTTCAATGGAGAGTTGGCATAAATGCAACGTAAGAGGTCTCACTGCATCAGCAGATGGTTTTCTTCTAAGTGATTGAAGAAACGGAGCTTAATTGGACCTCAGTTGGCATTCAAAATGCAACGTAAGAAGAAGTCTCACTGCTTCTGCAGACGGTTTTCTTCCAAGCCCTACAGCAACAACGGAAGCTTCTCAACCACCTAACGTATCTTTGTGCAGGATACCATTTTTAAACAATTTTCTAAAAACTTTGATTAAAATTGTTTTGAAAATGGAAAAATATTGTTTTTGAAAATATATTGGACTAATTTTTGAAAATCACCGGACTTCTTGTTATCAAAACCTAAGTCACTCAATCATCGACTACTGTCATGGTTTGAGGGGGAGAGTGATTTTGAATAAAATATTTTCAAACAATATATCTTCAAAAGAGTCCGTTTGTACGCTAAAATGTGGTGATCTAAAGATTTAATGTTATGTCATGGTGTGGTTTTCTTTAAAACTCAAAGATCTGTCAAAATGAAATTTTTTCTGTTCTTGTTTGATTGTGAAATTGTTTTATTTTACTTAAAGATCTCTTAAAAAACTATCATACCTGACACTAACAATCTTTAATGTCTAAATTTGGTCCTTATCTGTCATCTTTCAAAATTAAATCTTGCCACGTCTTTCCCCAATATCTTTTAAATGATTTAAATCAATTGGGATCACAAATCTCAAAAGGTTTGAAATTTTGATCGGGGTAGAGATCGTGAGTTAAATCTCTTATCTGTTTAAATGGAATTGGTTTTAGTCCTTTAAAGGCACTCCTGCCTCCATGTGCCAAACGATTTCATACACAATGCACATGTTGAGGAGGAGGATTTATCCAAAAACATGATGAGTATTTAAACCAGGCCACATATTCTCCCATGTTTTATAAACCGTATTAAATCACTTGGGATCCAAAATCTCAAAGGGTTTGATATTTTTGATCGGGGGAGAATTTGTGATTTAATAATGAAATTTGATAAAAGGTGATCGTTTGGATTCAATTGTGCAGGCTGCTCTCTCGTATGTGCTAAACGCTTTCGAATCTCGAAGCACATATTGAGGGGGAGCAAAACCATCGAGGTACAAAAGTTTTTTTAAAAGAGATTATAAAGTACCTTGATTGTGTTTTCAAATGGTTTTCTTAATGGATTTTGTGATTGTGGATGTGCTTCAAAAGAACTCTTGCCTCTATGTGATAAAATGTTTTAAAATATCCTATGCACGTATTGAGGGGGAGAATTTTACCAAGAAAATCAAATGGCTTTTTCGTATGAAAATTGTGATCAAAGAAAATATTTCAAAGTCCTCTTGCCTCCTTGTGCTAAACAATTTCTAAATCATACGCACATGTTGAGGGGGAGGTTTTCTAAATGATCAAAACTTTTAAGGTACAAAATGCTTTGATCTCGTATCACAAGTACCTTGATTGGTTTTCCAAATGATTTTTCAATTGGTTTCATGAAGGAAAGAACAATACCAAAAGACCGACCAATTTATTTTATGCATGGAGTTATAAGGATGGTTAGGTTAGGTATTTGTTCCCACGATCCGCCAGAACCGGAGGGATCTACCCAGGGACAATCCACTAGATAGTGTAGAGTCCTTAGGTATATTGAAAAAAGGAGAAAAATGAGAAATGGGAAGAGTGCAGACTGAGACAGAGCTAGTACTGGAATAAACCCAACAAGGTTCTAGTTATGAAGTCTCGGTAAGCACTGAAGGGGTTGAAGAATGAAAAAGAACTGAATGTGAAAAAGGGTGAAAAGAAATAGCCCTCCATCAATTCAACCTTAGGGCAGTAACCGGGTTCAATACATATGCTACTGGTTGTTACTAAGGTAACACTGGTATTGAAGACAAGACGTCATGGACCCAGTGACGCACTGCACTAAACTTCCCAAGCCACTCAAGTTCCTCTTAAAAGGGCTTGTTTCATCTCTCACGGGGAACCGACATTATCTATCGACTTTCTCTTAGAGATTGTTGATATTGAAGAAGGAGACCCTCTCCCTAGTCTCCGGCACAGGAACCAAAAATGCACTATTGAGTCTAGAGCCAAGAGATCATCCACAATATCTCATTAGGACACTAAATTATTGAAGACTTGCTGTTTCACACAATGTGGAAAGTAAGTACATATTAAGAGTCCTACGCATTATCCTTGTGGTATTGCCAGAACATCCGAGTGATATGAAAATATTCACGATGAAGATGGAAATCCTTCTAGAGCCAACATCAAAGAAGCTCTTGGTGGGTGACATGTGAGATCTTCTCGTAAGATCAAACTTGTGACAACTGGATAGAAACAATGGGGCGATTCAGTCTTGAATCAACCTTGGTCCAGGAATGGAATTGACGAATACTTTTGGAAAAACCGTTCGATGTGCAAACCTTCTTTTCTCTAGCACGTCGAATGTGTACTTATGTTTTCAAATTCAAAAAGTATCTCTGATTGAAAAATACTTTTAGAAAAACCGTTCGATGTGCGAATCTCTTCTTTTCGCTAGCACGTCGAATGTGTACTCATTCTCTAATACAAAAAGTATTTTGTTTGAAAATTGATCTTTCTCACAAAACCTTCGTCGTATTGCAAAACTCTTTCTTCAAGCAATACGCGATTGTTTTTCAAATCATTTTTCATCAATCAGTGAATCTCAATTTGCTGGTTCACTCACTCCGTGTTGTCTTCTTTGAGACGTTCCGGTTTGAGAACAGCTAGAACAGCTGCGAAACCCTGTCAAGGAGATTCTTAGGAATCCTACCTGATCACAGGCAGTACTTGTACTGATCAACGGGGAACCGTGGGCCGTGTACCTCAATTCAACGAAAGTGATCAAAGACACTTTCGTGCGCTTTATTGCTTACTGTTGTTTGCAGGTACATTTGGACGGTTGCAGCTGATCAGAATTGAGAAGTCAATCCAAAGCCGCATGCTCACAGCATCCACACTTAATTTGAAGAAATCATGACCGGTGCATATCTACATAACCTGGCTCTGATATTTCATACTATGCTTATGCTTCGCTGCTGCAAATATCATAAAACAGTAAGGCTTCCGCTACTCTGATGGAAAGGTGTCATGATTCAAAAGTGTGAGCATGTCGGTCCGAAAGTCACAACATCACATGAAGGCAACACAACTATGGATGATCCCGAGAGATTTAATGTGGCTGATGATCTCAATGAAAGCTCGAAGATCATCAAAGATGTGGATCAGTTAAAGGCCTCCACTGAAAGTACAAATCAATGCGGACTTTGAAGATTCGCTACTAAAGCACAAAGATTGTTGAAATGAAGAATTGAAGTCTACGAGCTCAAGAACAAAGACAAGAATAGAATGCTAGGATTCATAATGTAAAAATTGGGGTGACCTCCCTTAGGGGGAGATTGTTAGGAATTAGAAAATTCCATAGTGAAGAGTCGGTCACCCCAAATATTATCTAGCATAAGTTAGCTCGTAGATTTGTCGTTAGTTACGTTATTTATTGTTTTATTAGTTAGTCAGTAGCGTAAAATAGTTTAGTGCAACACCGTGGAGGAAGGACGGGTCTTTACCCACTGTATCCCTGATCCACAGGCCGATAGGAGGTCGTGTAGTCTGTAAGTATAAATACCCCTTCCATCCATGGAAGGGGTGGTGCTTCTTTTCATTAATATAATATTCCATACTTTGAGTAACTCTCTAGCAAGAACACCCTCTCTCTACTTTCTCTCTCTAAAATGGTAAACATGTATTTTGATCTCCCAAGACCACCCGAATCATCAAACACATAATATTTGAATCCTAACAAGAATGAATATGAGACTATTACTAGCGGTGCTCAATTAAGGCTAAACACGACCATTTTTACGGGTGATTCCACATACCCAACTTCTCTCAAGGAAGCAATTCAACCGTTAGGTAAAATTGAGTTTCTAGTGCAATAGGTTCTCCAGTAGTCATTCTCATGTTAGAAAGATGGGAACTCCTACTTTTGCATATTTAAAGTGCATAAAAGATGATAGTTTACCAATACTTGGCTTAATGTGACTTAACTAATATGCAATATAACTAAGGTGATGAAGACGTCATGTTATACATATGAATTTTAACAATGGTGTGTTTGATAAACAATGTGTTTTAATCTTGTGTTTAGAATCTAAAGTTGTTCAAATTACATAGCTAATTGTATGATCTAATGAATGACATCTTTTATGCTGAGTTGAAGTGTGTAATTTAAATGTGAATTGATCATCTAAGACTAGAGAATATGTTAAACTAAGAACGTTCTCAAGAAAGCTCTTTGGTATTTTATTTAACAATAATCTAAGTGAGGTTACCAACTTCAATAGATCTTGTGTATGCTCTAAAGATGTGTAGTTCTAACCTTGGATGTGCACTCGGTTTGAGCAAGGTTAGGTTATGATGTACGCATGAAAGGAAATAGATACAAATAGTATCTTTCAACAAATGAGATTATCCCATGGGATAAAGTTATCATGCTTATGAAAACAAGTATGACAAGATGAATTGGATATGCTAGTTCATAGAACTTGTAGATGTTTGTTTCAAGATCATTTAGCCAATGAGGTGTAATGAAATCTCTTGTAACACAACTATTTATGTCGCAAGAATGATGCATAGGATATACAATATCCTTTTAACAAGATGAAATCTTAACGCATGAATCTTAGTCATAATGTTCTTCAAAACATCATGTTTTCCTAAATGAAGATATGAAGCCAAAGTGTTTGAATCGGATAGTCCCATCTAAATAAACTTGGTCTCAAGATTATACTTACTAGATGATGACAAGAGGAATTCACTCGAGTTTCTTATGTATACTCCTCAAAAGTCATTGTTGCTTGGGGTGTATGATGTTGGCTTTGAGATTGCATTTTAACATATGTTGTTAAAATGTTGATTTGAGGTTTAATGGAATTTATGCAGAAGTTTAACGACGAAGTATTACTAATACTTTGATAATTTGTGAAGGTAGTACTACTTATACCTAGTGGAAATTGACAACAATTACCAAGAGCACCATGCTTATTTGATAGTTGAGGTTCTAGCCATAATGAATTATCTAAGTCCTTATATGTTGGAAAGGATGGTGGATTGGTTGATCTAGGTGGTAGGTCTTCTAGTGTCTAAATAAGGATGTGGTGATGTAGGGGTTTGTTGTGCTATGGGAGTACTTAGGTTGAATATTTGTCCATAGATGTTGAACACAAAAAATACGGATACTAATTCTTATGGTTCATTGGTTGCTACAACTAGTGGGTGAAGTGCTTGGAGTTTTGGTTATGTTTATGAAGCTTAGGGGCTGAGGTATAGGTTCACCTTGAAAGGGCACGTTTGATTTAAAGTATACTCTTGGAAGTTCATGAGCAATACGGTTAATGGTGCCAAAAGATGGAAGAGGGATAGTAGGTGTCAAAGAGGGATAAGTGGCACCGTGGGTTGTTTGTTTTGAATAAGTGTTTCAACATGTGTTGTTAAAATACTTGGGTGTTGATTTTTCGGATATGACTTTTAATGACTACAATCGTAAGTCGCATATACTTGAATATTTCGGATGAAATACTTAAGTTGTCAATCCTAATTTGTTGAGATTATAAAGCTTAGATTGAACTCAAGGATAACAAGACTTGATAATATGTATTTAACATATGTGTGAGTTATGACTCGATGTAAATACTTATCATCTTGAAGGATGACACATTATTTTCATGTTAACCAGGTGAGGCAATACATGTAGATACAAAACAATATTTATAGTCATATGTTAGACTAGTGTATGATATCTTTGCAAATAATGAGTCCAGGTTTATTAGTCTCGGTAAGTCATCTAAGTCATCCGCAAACGGGTGAGGAGATGTCGGTGGTGTTGCACAAAGTTTGATAGGTACAAGCTTTGGAGACTTTGGTAGTGAAGTTGTTTTGGATGATGGTGGGTAATTTTGGTGGTGGAGTTGGAGTACTCAAGTTTAGAAAGTTCACATCTTGAATGGGTGATGAGATGTTGAGAGGTAATGAGTCTGAGGATGAAGAGCTCAAGTTAATGAAGCAACAAGATCGAATGCTAATCCTAGTGGTTTTCTTAAGTGGCTTATTTAAGGTTAAGGATTTAGTCATTTTGACTTTGCTTTAAGAAATGCTAAGCAGTGAAGGTGTGAAAATGATCATCTTGAATGTGTCGATTTATGGAACTAAGGATTCATGGATTTGATGTTAATCCATACAAAGATGGTAGTTTCTAATGAGATGGAAGTGTCTAAAATCATGTCAAACATCCTAAGTTAATCCATTGAGGATGTGTTGAGTGAGGTATGAAAGATATGTATTAACAACTATCCTAGAAACGAAGTTTGGTAAATTAGATTGCGGGATTTAGTAAAATTCAATAACTTACCTGTAGGATTCACGGCACCATTTCTTTACACAGCCGGAACCCATAAATTGGTGCCGCCTGGTCCGCCTGTACAGGTATGGCGGTACCAAAATCCATAACGGACGGAACCAAATTAATGGTACCGTCTGGTCCGTGGAGACCAGAAATCTTAACAGACCCATTTTTTAGGTGTCGAGGACTTTTCCGAAACCTGAAACTTTTCTTAAAACATGTGACATTAATTATTTCTAGTTAAGAAAAGTCGATATCACATATACAAACATAGTGGAGCATAGACTTTGACCAAGGGCTAACGATTTTCACATGAAGGTGAAAATGGGTAAAATTTGATAACACACTTGTGCTATCCCCCTGCATAAACCGGTTAGCATACAACATTGTTTTAAGTCATATTATCATCCTACATAGAAAAAACAAATAAATTACATCATATAACATTGTTTTTGTCCTTATACCAAACACTCTCTAAAAACCTCCATTTTTCAAAGTACTTGACTAATTTACTTAGTACTCTTTGCTAAGTGAGTTATGACATTTCATAAGTTATGTGAGATGTTAGTATAACCTATGCAGAAGAAGTGATCTAAGTCTATAAGTGATGGTAGAACAATTTTCCAACTTAGTGCACAAAATCTAGCAAATATCCTATTGTGCATAAACAAGAAATCGTCAAGCATGCGAATAAATAACATGGCAAGATTGATACTTATATTATGCAAACAAACAAGTGAAAACAATAATTTGAAAATAAGCAAGCAACATATATGCAAACAACATAAACAAGTGGTCATTAAGCATAGTATGACAAGAAAAACACTTTTCGTCATTTAGCGTTTAAATATGACGATGTATACCAAGCTTGATTAGTTTCCTTTAAACATATTACCAAATTAATTAGTTTCAAAAGAAGTTGTATCAAAGTTCTAAGAATACCAACTTAAATTGTTTGATTCAAAAATTTGAGTTTTTATGTTAAAGCGAAACTTAATATTTTAGACATACTGTAGTATTTGGTCTATTTTACTTATTTAAATTTAGACTCAGGCCATGAAAGTATTTTTAAATGAAAGTAGACTCAATTACCTTTAAAATGATAGGTGGCTCGACTCGAACGGACTTACGGTTAATTAGTTATGATTTTTTGAAGTTGCCCAAAAAAAACTGCATACTGTACACACGGATTCCACGGAACCAAATAAAGGGATCCGCCCTTTATAAGATTTGGTGCCGTGGTCCTCTGAGACAGATTCACCAAAACTAGTATTTGACATAGAGAAAACGTGTGTGACTTACTAGATTTCATAGTAAACATATAATACACATATTTAACAACATATCTACTTATGTAACTTATCTTAAACATTTACGGAGGTGATTTTTCAACTAAATTTATAGTTATCCCAAACACTCCTTTAAAATCATATTTCTTCGTAAATTTTCTATAAGCACATAATACAATACATACTAGTTCTTTCAACAAGCTTTTATTTTATTTTTCAAGAAAACCTTCAAGCTTGTATACAAAGTTACATTTAACAGCAAAATTTCTAAGTATAACAAGCAAAGCATCTTTCATATTATTTTTCGCTTCAATGGTAATTTGATACATGGATCGTACTCTATTTTAAAAACCATTTGTTTTGAAAATAAGAGCTACGTGGCTCTGATACCAATTGTGGAAACGTAGAGGGGGAGGTGAATACGTTACCGTTTAAAAACTTTAGATCTTTAGTATCAAATCGCTTATGAAGCTTGTTATAATATGAAAGTACCAATTATTGTTTGTGACTAATATAAAGCATGGTAAACCAAGTTGTCACACAATCATGAACATCAAACCACATCACAAACATTAGTATAGTGCAAGTATAAAAGTAAAGAGATAAAGAAAGGAAAGTGCAAACCGAACACAAGGATTTATAGTGGTTCGGTCACGGATCTCCTTTCCGCCCTACTCCACTCCCCGAGTATCCAACTCGAGAGTTACTTCACTAAATCAACAAGCTCCCTTCTCGGCGGAGAAAATCTTACAATCGTCGCTTACACTTTTTCCGGTACAAAGCTAAATATCGGGTTCTAGTTCGAGGTAGAACCAACCTTACGTCGCCTATACAATATTTCCGACACTAAGCTAGATGTCGAGTTCTTTTACAAGGGTACAACCACTCCCAATATGTTTTATGGCCCAACATAATAAACCTTGTGTTTTATGGCACAAACACATAACACATAAACCATCTAATCTAGTTTGGTGAAAGTGTTGTTATGATGCAATGATGTTTACACTAATGATCCATGACACAAATGTCTAATGGATATGAACAACTACTTCTAAATGAACTTCCATTGATAGGAAGCCTTCATGATGAAGATCACAAGTTCCCTAAACTTCTTGTGATAGATCTTCAACTTGTGGTGAGTGTGGATGGCTAGATCTCCAAGATTTCCTTGGTTGATCAAAGAGTATGCTTACAACAAAGATGGATGTTAGAAGCATTATGATCATGATCATTAGGGTGTTTAATGTGTGTTACTACATTGTTAATGATTGATCTAAATGTATGCAAGAAGGTGGAGAAGATGTGCTTTCAAGTGGTGAAGAAATGGGAAAACAATGGGCTTCTATTTATAGCCAAAAGTGGTCTGGAGCGTCCACGGACCACGGACCCCTTAAAAGGGTTCCGTCCTTTATACAATTTGGTGCCGTGGGTGCCTGACATAAAATCTAAAAAATCTTTCTTCAAATCTTTCCAAGATATTACCAAATCTTACTAAGATCACATTTGATATATTGAGTGTCAATCTAACCAAAATATTCAAGTGATCTTCCAAGGATTTCAAAGATGATGCATGACATGATGTAACATGTATTTCCATTTTTAGATTAAAAGGTTTATCAAAGTAAACTTGTAAAATGTATTATGTAACTAGTTGATAAAATGTCTAGTTACCTTTTGAAATACTTGTGAATGCAAAATGTAAAATGAGGTTCGAAATAGAATGGTTAACCTATTAAAATACTTAGTGACTCTAAACGTATTTTAAACATTCTAAATGATTTGTTACTGGATTTGATCATAATGCCACATAACAAACATGTACGAACCTGTGTTGTAACATACGAGGACTTGAGACATCGAGAGGTGTTGAATGTATGTTGAGACAAATGTAATTACAAGTAACTTGTACATTTTACGTTATGTATTACAAGTTACATGTTTGTCATCAATCAAAACAAACGAGACTGTATAGATTAAATATCGTAATATTTGCACTAACAAAGTAGAAGTAGACGTAATTGGAACAACACCACGCAATACATACATTTTATCAAGCACCTCTCTGGCCCTCTTAGCTTTAGCAGCTGCTAGTTCAGCTTTCTTACCCAACTCTACTCCTACTTTATCAACAGGTGCAATATGTGGAATAGAAGCAGACATACCCTTTGCATCAGAAGACACAACAAGAGGTGCAGCAGAGTGAACCCTTTCAGCTGAATGTATAGCTTCAGTAGATACCTTAGAAGTAATAACAGGAGAACTCATCTTTGGTGTAACATCATCAAAAGAATCCAAAATCTCAACTTTCTTGGTTCTCTTTGCCTTTGGAGTATCTACACTACCAACAACCCTCTTCAAGTTAGAAGGTGGTGTAATCTGCTTCATAATCTTATGATACATGCTATTCAACTCAGAATCAGATAAAGCCCAGACTTGCTTCTTTTTCAAATCAGACTGATAGAGAGTTGTACTTTGATAATTCACCACAATCCTCATGTATGCTTTCTTTTGAGCTTTAGTTGGTGGTCTTTCTCTTTTTGCTTTAGCTTTCTGTGCAGCAAGAACTTTTCTTTGTGCAACTGCAGCTTGCTTCCTTTATTGTCCAAGAGCCATCATTTGAGCAGCAAAATTCTCACTATCAAAGTCTGCTCCTAAAATACTTTGTGCAAGAGTAGGATTGGATGCAACTTGATGAGTATAAGCATCCCATTGCTCATCAGTAATCAGAGTGGATAGTTCATCGATTTCTCTTTGTCTCTCAGGAGGCAAATTGATAGTAAACTGAGCTTCAAGCTTTTGAGCCAATGCATGACTCTTCTTCATATCTGCACACTCAGCTAGCAATCTTGCTTGTTCTTGCCTTTCCTGTTCACTCACAAGATCTGAACCAAGCTCTTCATCAATCATTACACCTTTTGCTTTGTCAGCAGACTCCTTAGCAGAATCAACATGAGAAGTATCAACAATAGGAACTTCAGATGAAACACCCAAGTTAGCATCAGAAGAAACATGTTGAGAAAGATCTTCAACAGGTGTAGAAAAGACATCAACATTAGGATCCAGATTAAAACTTCGTCCAGCAAGAAATACTTCATGATCATCTGCTGAAGGTGTAGGACATGATGGTTCTGGTACAAATGTATCTTGACCATGTGTAGAACCAACATCTACCATATGTGCATCACCAATATTGTCTTCAGCAGTTGTAACATTTTCAACACTTGGTTCCTTTGAAGCTTCACTGGAATCCTTGTTTAGATACTTTCTTCTCCTTCTTCTAGTAAACTAAATAGGTTCCTTGTTCTTTGAAGATTCAGCAATAACTGGTGAAGGAACATGAGTCTTTTGAGCCACATCAGCCAAAATTTCAAGTGAACCAAACTGAGTATCCTCTTGCTCCTCATAAGAAGAAACCAGAAACCTCCTTTTTCTACTTTTCCCAAGTTGTTCCTCTAAATCCTTAACCTTTCTCTTCAATCCCACAATCTCACCACCAACTGTAGATTTAGTCTCAGCAAGCTCCTTTTTGAGATCAGCAACCTCTGCCACATACCTGTTCACTAGAGCATATACAGATGTAAGTGTAATAGGGTCCACAGCTCCACCAACAGATTGCTCAGTGGTAATGGGAGCTTCATTAGACCTTTCAGGAGAAATATGGACATGCTCAATGATAGGAGAGCCTTCATCAAATGGCTCCCTAACTGGACTTGGTGTGGCCAGTCTATTAAGCTCATGCTCAAACTCATTAAGAGTATCATGAGTAGGTGGTGGACATGGATTAGGTCTAGGTGAAGGTGTAGGTGGAGGTTGGTCAGGAGAAACATGTGATGATTCAGCAGTAGTAGAAGGACCCTCATCAATGGCAACTGATGGGTTACCATCAGCAGCAACATTGGTAGAGGGTGGATCACCAACATTACCCTTATCAGCAACCTCATTGCCTTGAGGCAACATAGCTGCTAGCAAAGGATGATGTTCCCCCTCATAATGAGTTTTCATTGAAGCAAACAATTTAGCAGTTAAAGCTCCTATGGGATAAAAGACTTGGACTTGGGTTGTAGTGTCTAAAATCATTTGCAAAAACCTAGGGTACATTAAAAACTTATGCTTTTTCCTTTGAATATTTTCAACCATATTATAAAAAATATACCTAGAAAAGTTATAAGTTAACCCCTGAGAAAGACATACAATACCACATCCCAGTTGAGTAGAAAATTGATCCCATCCTCCTGATTTATTGCTTATGCACTGAAGCAATGTGTGTACCAAAAACCTCCACATAGGGCAAAGCTGATTCTTGAACCATATATCTGTCCTCGTACTCTGGTATCCAATAGCTCTTAGCCCAACAAGTATCTCCACGGAATTAGAGTGATAAACCCCATTAACATCGTCCAAACGAAGCTGTCTCCTTATCAACTCCTCCGTCACAACATACTCTGTTCCATCAATCATAGCAACAATCTCTGTGTCACTCTGTTTCGTAGCAGATGCCCAAAATTGTGTAACCAACGATTCATATATCACATTCAGAGAGTGCGTTAAAGCATAATGAATCTTGGATCGCTTCAAGAACTCCACCATTAGTTCATATAGTTCATGACCCTTTGCTTTTCCCAGAAAAGCAACTTTGTTATGATCTTTCTTAAATTGAAGCGCCATGAGAAATTGGGATAATGGGTTATGATTCACGCAACTTGAAGTGTGTTTAAATTGAGTGAAGAGGGAATCATTTAATTTTAGGCGAAGATATGCGAAGAAGGTATTAGTAGAAGTTACCCAATTGATGGTCAAAAATATCGGAACAAGTTGTTGACCATATCTGACGTGTAAAGCAACTTCAACCAAATTTAAATTAACACTTCAGCAGAAAGTATGGTCAATCTGCTGAAGGAGGTCAATCAGCAGAAACAACTAAAGTGGTCAAGAATCTTCAGTAAATATCTTTGAGTTTTACTGTGCCACCCAACTCGCATTAAATTTCATTAAGCCTTGAATCCGCCTATAAGATAGTCCCAATGCACATTTAACACACATCAATTAACCCCAATTATCTTCACAAACCCTAATTTCTCCAAAAGTTCCTCAATCATCTACAATAGCCATGGTTACCAAACCAGAAGTAATAAATCTCACTTCCTCATCGTCATCCTCATCATCCAGTGAAGATTCACACCCATTATTTCGCTACCCTCATCAAGATGAACCTCGACCATCAAAATCCCCTTTTCTTCCTTCTTCTGAAGATGATAGTGTGGTGAATCCAAGTGATTCATCTAGGGGTTCTGATGACTCCACAGAGCGTCTAGATCCACTCTTCAACAAGAAGATGACATCACACCCCCAACCTTCACAACCTCAACCTCAACCAAGGCCACGTGCCAGAAGAGAGGTGGTGTTAGCTCTTCCTGCGCCATGTTTTGGTGCTTCATCTCATATCGGTAAGGGAAAGGGCAAAAGGAAGATGGAGTGATGCTTTATGGTGGAACGAGTAGATGGAACAACTGAAGATTTTTCTTATCACAAATCCATCTACCATATCCACCAGCTTCATCATCGTTTTCATCAATCCATCCTTCCCATTTTTATCTTCAGCTTCTTCGTCGTACTGGTCATGTATCCACCAACTTTTGTAATAGACGATAGGAACTAGTATAGGTTTGGTAGATCTTGTATAGAAATGGTCTTGTATTTTCATTTGAAGTTGATTGTAAGCTGTAAGCTGTAAACTGTTTCTTGAATGAATGAACAATTTAACTTCAGTACTTCTGATTCGCTCCCAAACAGTCAAGTTTATCACACAAGCTAACCACTTGTGAATGGTCAACCGTAATAAAATTCAAACAGCTCAGAAACAAATGCAATTAAGATCTGGAGAGTATAGTGTTTCCACAGGTCGTTAAGTCCCACGGAGACTTAATGGGGTTTGAACAAATTCAGATGTCGAATAATCACTAAGGATAGTGATCAGTAAGGATTTTGGAATATTTATACCTAAAGAAAAAGTTTTGTAAATTACAGGGGCTTAAATGCAAATTAAAGAAAATTAAAAAGCTAAATTATATTAAATAAACGCTATCACTATTTTTAAAATGATGTTTTTCTCGATTTATAAAACAAAATAACTTAGATAAACTATTTTAATTAAAGTGTAAACCTAAATTACCTAAAAACGTGACCTAGAATGAAAACGCGTTATATGTAAAAATTACGCGAGTGCGCAAGTAAAAACGTAAAATTTGTGAAATAAAAGTCCTACGAATGTAAAAACAATTTTCTTACTTACTATATGACAAAAGAAAATTTTAGAAAAAAGATTTATATTTTTTTGACTTTTATATTTTTTATTATGAATTAAATACTATTTTAGACTAATTAAATGTTTAAAAATACTAAAACTATTCGGAAAATTCTAAAACTTTTTTATAAAATACTTTATACTAATACAAAGCTAAGAAAAATACAAAAGTTGTAAAAGCTAGTTTGAATAAGCTGAAAATAAGCTAAAGAATGCGTATAAGCTAAATGAGAAAACAAGGGGTATATATTAAATAGTGCAAAGAACTACCAGTCAAAGACCCAAGGGCAGTTGGTGAGTGTGTTGTGTGGTGAGCTGGGTGGCCAGGGTTCGAATCCCAGCAACTCCCTTTTTGCAAAATATTTAATTTTTGGACTTTTTCTTTTTGAAACTGATTAAGTACAATGAAATAAGCAATTTATAAAACTACAATTTTTTATGAAAACAACTAATAAGCTCAGTTTGAGCTTATTATTTCAACAGTGGACCAAAAAATGGTAATAAGCACAAGTTTAAGCCAAAATGGCTTATAAGCTAATAAATAAGCACAAGTTAAACTAGAAATAACCTAGAAAACTGATTATAAGCTAGAATGACAACTGAAAAAGCAAAATAACTTATAAATAAGCACTAAACAAACCCAAATAAGCACTAGCTTAACTGGATGCACAGGACACTATTGGGTTTCTAGATACTTTTGAGCTTATTTTTAAGCACTAAGATAAGCTTGGAAATGAAAGTAATCACTGGAACTAACAAGTTAACCAGCTAGGCTTTCTAAAAAGCTAATTTTTTAAATATTGGATTACACTAATAAGCTTGTGAGAAGCTTATGAAGAAACTGGTAAACACTGATTGACTGATGAACTAAGTGAAATGGACAAAATTAAAAGCCACTAGCAGGCTAGTCAAACAAGCTAGAGATTGAAAACTAAACACTGGAACCATGAGACAGCTAGGTAAGCTTCTCAAAAAGCTAAAGTACAAGAGTTAAAGCTAACTGATAAGCTCTTGATGAGCTTATGAAACTAGATGGCTAAACTGTGCACAGAGCATGCTTTTGGAAAAGTACTTAAAAGAAACAAAGAATTAAGCAATCTATAAGCTAAGTATATATAAGCTAATATTTTTCTAATTAAGATTAGCAGCTAAACTTTAATATCCCAAAAGCTTATATCCTAAATCTTAATATTATGTCCTATATAAAATTATCCATTTTATTCAAAAACGACTATATTGAAAAGTTTGACTTTATAATTTACACTAAAAGTTTGACTAATATGAACTTTTGATCAATCCTACTTATTAATTATGTTATATTAACCTAAGTTTTGATAAAATTAAGCTAGGTGACCAACTTATGAACAACTATGATGAGTTTTAGACTCTTAATCCTAACAGTGATCAACTTAAGTGAGATTAAAGGAAATTTTGACTTTTATACTAACAAACACTGGATTTTATGGTTTATCTAGGCTAATAGGTTCTATTGTGACTTATATCAGACAAGTACAAAACCACAATCAACCTCTAACACAGTTTTCACATCAAATCCAAACAACCCTTATTGAGACTGATTTGAAGATTTTCAAAACAAAACACAGATTAAGACCATGCCATGGATTACAGACCTTATATTATCATATATTGAAGCTAAATAAGCATTAAACAACAAAACTAACAACATGAAACTAAGAAATTACACTTATGCTATTTTAACTGTCAAACTAAATTTTTTAACAACTACAAATTAAAAAAAACAAGCAACTGATTTTATTGTTTAATTATACTTAACTATAACTAAGAAACATACAAACACAAAGATTCAAGCTAATTAACACTTGAACAGTGAAATGCACAAAAATGGAACAAAGGCTTACAAAATGATTCCAAGTGAAAAATGAGAACCAAGGACTGAGAACATATCCTATAGCTTCCCAAAAAGCTCTAAACCAAAGGGCAATCCTTTATTAACCCTGCTCCAGCTGTGATTATCATTTCTTGTGATTTTTGATTTTTGACTGATTTTTTTGTATTTTCTTGTATTTTTGCTTTTTGCTTCTAAACTGAATTTTAAGGTTACTAAAAGCTTAAATAAGCTTTCTAGGAGCTTATATGGGCTTATTCAGTCCTTAACAACAACTAACAACAGCATTTGATTAACATGAGATTTTGAACCTGAAAATGCATAAACTTGAAAATGAATCTTAATACTGAAATTAAAACTGAAAAAGGTTTTAGATTTCACTGAAAACTTGAAATACAAAGCTTGAAAGCTGTAACATACACTTGAAATTGAAATTTAATTAAAACGACATAAGCATAAACTAAAGTACTCTAGATGGATATATACATTGCATCTCCTCTCTTCTTTATAGACTTTTTGATCTTTCCACAAGCTTCTGAACATTTCCCATCAAGAATTTTGACCATTGGATGAGTCAAAACAATCTCAGCCTTCAAATCCACTTTTGGCGCCAAAAGTGGTTTATGTAACTTGCAGCCGAAATATTTCAATTAATGGACTTTGGAAGCTTGTACATGTTGAGGAGACACAAAGGAAAAGGTATTTAGCCTAGTTGGTATATTTGTGAAGAAAAACAGGGGAAGGTATGGTTTAGGGGTTAAAGTGGTGGGGAAGCATTAACTTCGGTTGTGGGCTAGTTCATGAGGTGGAAGGGATGAGAGTGAGTAGTAGGTGGTGAGGTGGAAGTAACAGGTGGTGAAAACCACCTGGTTTTGGGATTGCAGGTGTGGGAGAGGGAGATGAACAGTGCCTGTGGTTTTGGCGCATTGACTTTATTTGACCGTTTCTATTAATAATGTGGGAGGGTTTAAAAATAGGGGGTCACAGGGTTTGACAGGGGTTCTTTTTTTGATTTTGGCTGGGGTTTTAATATTACAATGGGTCCATTTGGTTTGTTTAATACATAAGGACCATTGTTGTAAATTCTGCAAACTTCAAGGACTGAAACTGCCATTATTCCAAAGTTATTACAAGGACCATTCCTGCCAAATATGAATAGTACAAGGACTAATTTTGATTATTTTCCATTTTTAAATATCCAAGGACTATTTATGACATTTTTCAAAGTTGAGGGACTAAAGTTGTCATTTTGCAATTTTAAATTTCAAAGATCAAATTTGACAACTCATGAATCCCTAGGGACTTTAAATAATATTTTTCTTTATTTTGAATTACCAGGGACTGTTTTTGACAACTTTTGAAACTTGGGGGACTAAAACTGCCAATTATGCAAACTTGATACGTTTTTCATCTGATTTTGATATTTTTGCATTTAAAACACATAAAACACTTATTTGTGATATTTTCATCATTTTGATGCATTTCTGAGTGTTTTCAGATGTTTTTGGCATTCTAAATGTTACAAAAATGATGAGTATTTAGACACTCATCAATCCCCCACACTAAGATATTGCTAGTCCCTAGCAATGTTTTGAGAAAAATTAATGGATTTCATCTCTTTACCAAAAGCCATTACTTCTGGAGTAGCCAATTGTTTCAGTTCAAGTAAGAACCTTGGTACAATGATAACCAAATGATTTTGAGCAAATCACCAGCTTTCAACGGTTTTGATTTGTCTTTACCAGAAGCCGTTTGCTTCTGGAATAGCCAACTCTTAGATAAATTATCAATATTATCTTTGGGGAGCCGATTACCAATTATGGCTTTCCAACTGCCTTTACCACAAGCCATAAACTTGCGGGCTAGCCAACTTTTTACTAATTAAAGATATGGTGAGTTGAACACCATACAATTTTGGGCAAATTGCAAGCCATAAACGGATTTGAGATATCTTTACCAAGAGCCGTTTGCTCCTGGATTAGCCAATCCTTATGTGGGTTAGACATGGCGGACTGATTACCATTTGCTGAGTAAGTGAAAAACACTTACTCCAAAAAACAATTTTGGCCAAAAACGAGGGAATTGGGTGGTATAATTACATGATAAAATTCGTGAGAATTCCCCCCCACACTTAGAAATGAATATTGCCCTCAATATTCAAAGTACCGGCGGTTATGCCGAAACATAGAACGTAAAAGGGAAATACTACGGCCATTATTTTATTTTTGATATATACACATTTTTTTTTTTTTTTAGAGAGAGTACTTATATACAACAGCGGGGGGCAACTCCCCCACACTAGGGTGGTCGAATAGTAGAAAGAAATCAGAAATATGAGTGAAAACCCATATGGTGTGCTACTGTTTTTGATTACCGAGTCACTAGCTTGACTCGATCCCCGCATTCATTGGTTCATGGGGAAAGTTTGTAGATCCGGGACAACCACGGGTGGAATGTCCTCTCCAAAATAATGCTTCAACCGATGACCATTTACTTTAAAATTTGGACCATCAGGCTGAGATAACTCAATGGTTCCATAAGGATAAACCTTAGCAATGGTAAATGGACCAGACCAGCGGGATTTTAGTTTTCCCGAGAATATCTTCAATCTTGAATTGAAAAGAAGGACTCGATCACCAATGTTGAAAACGCGGTTCTTGATTTTAGAGTCATGAATCTTCTTTGTCTTTTGTTTGTAGATCAAAGAGTTCTTGTATGCTTGATCACGGAGTTCATTTAATTCATTCATTTGAACTTTTCTGTGATCACCAGCTATCTGAATATCGAAGTTTGCATGTTTCAAGGCCCAGTATGCTTTGTGCTCAAGCTCAATCAGCAGATGACATGCCTTTCCGTATACTAGCTTGTATGGAGTACACCCGATTGGTGTTTTATAAGCTGTACGGAAGGCCCAGAGTGCGTCATCCAGTTTATCCGACCAGGATGCACGGTTTTCGCCTACTGTCCTTTCAAGAATTCTTTTAATACCACGGTTGGAAACTTCCACTTGCCCACTTGTTTGAGGGTGGTACGCAGTAGATAGACGGTGAGTTACACCATACTTATGCATGACTCGATCAAATTGGTCATTACAGAAATGCGTACCACGATCACTGATTATAGCTCGCGGAGTTCCAAACCTAGCAAAAAGGGATTTTAAGAATTTTACAACAACTCGGGCATCATTGGTAGGTAAAGCTTTCGCTTCAACCCATTTTGACAAATAGTCAACAGTCACAAGTATGTATTTGTTTCCTCGAGATGATGGAAATGGCCCCATAAAGTCAATGCCCCAGATGTCAAATATCTCACACACTTGAATGGCGTTTTGCGGCATTTCATTTCTTTGAGAGATATTTCCGTGACGTTGACAAGCGTCACATGCTTTGACAAATTCGTGGGCATCCTTGTAAATTGTGGGCCAATAAAACCCGGAATCAAACACCTTTTTGGCAGTGTAGTTTGGACTATGATGGCCCCCGGTGGGTCCAGCATGGCAAGCTTTGAGAATGTCCATAGCTTCCTGTCCATAAACACACCGTCGGATGACTTGATCCGCACAAATTTTGAATAAGTAGGGGTCGTCCCAGAAGTAATGTTTAACATCCTTGAAGAATTTTTTCTTCTGTTGGGTCGACATTCCTTTCACTATGAAGTTACCCACATGGTAATTTGCGAAGTCAGAAAACCATGGGGTAGTAGAATTTCCACGAAAAGAAACCGCATTGAGTGTCTCGAGAGGAAATGTTTCATTTATTTCCTTTTTCTCGAAAACATCTTGGTGTGGGTTTTCTAATCTGGACAAATGATCAGCAGCCAGGTTCTCAGCTCCTTTTTTATCACGTATGATGATATCAAATTCTTGCAAGAGGAGAACCCAACGGAGTAATCTCGGCTTTGCATCTTGTTTTGCAAAGAGATATTTAAGAGCCGAGTGATCCGTATACACCACACATTTGGTTAAGATTAAGTATGGCCGAAACTTCTCAAACGCATACACCACGGCTAATAGCTCTTTTTCTGTGGTGGTGTAATGGGTTTGAGCTTCAGTCATAGTCTTACTTGCGTAGTGGATTGGCTGAAAATGCTTGGATCTACGTTGCCCTAAGACTGCACCGACAACAAAATCACTTGCATCGCACATGAGCTCAAAAGGAAAGTCCCAGTCGGGAGCAACGAGAATGGGTGCTTCAGTAAGCTTTTTCTTTAATGTTTCAAAAGCTTCGATGCACTCAGGTGAGAAGATAAAAGGAGCATCTTTTTCAAGAAGATGGGTCATTGGCCGGGCGATTTTAGAAAAATCTTGTATGAATCTGCGATAAAAACTGGCATGACCTAAAAAACTCCTAATACCTTTGACGGTAGTAGGATGAGGCAATTTAGCAATAACATCGACTTTTGCTCTATCTACCTCAATCCCGTTTTTTGAAATCTTATGGCCAAGGACAATGCCTTCTTTGACCATAAAGTGGCTCTTCTCCCAATTAAGACAAAGATTGGTGTCTTCACACCGTTTTAGCATTTTATCTAAATGGGAGAGACATGTTTGAAACGAGTCCCCAATGACCGAGAAGTCATCCATAAACACCTCCATTGTTTCCCCAATCATGTCGTGGAATATGGCCATCATACATCGTTGGAACGTGCCAGGAGCATTACATAGGCCAAAAGGCATACGTCTGTAGGCAAAAGTTCCGTATGGGCAGGTGAATGTGGTTTTTTCTTGATCCTGTGGATCAATGGGGATCTGAAAATAACCCGAGAAACCATCAAGGAAACAATAGTATTCATTCCCTGCTAATCTCTCAAGCATTTGGTCCATGAAGGGTAGAGGAAAATGGTCTTTACGGGTGGCGTCATTCAACTTACGATAGTCAATGCAAACACGCCATCCCGTAACCAGCCGAGTTGGAATTAACTCGTTATCTTCATTTGTGACAACAGTTATGCCACCCTTTTTAGGAACACAGTGAATTGGGATAAACCAAGGACTATCTGAGATCGGGTAAATTAATCCTGCATCAAGAAGTTTGATAACCTCCTATTTGATAACATCATGGATTTTTGGATTTACTCTTCTCTGATGTTGAACTGCTGGTTTGAAGTCATCCTCCATCAAGATTTTGTGAGTACAAAACTCAGGGTTGATACCCTTAATGTCGGAGAGTTTCCAAGCAATTGTTTGCTTGTGTGACTTCAAGACCTTTATGAGAGCAGCTTTTTCATCTTTACTCAAATCTCGAGCAATAATGACTGGTAATTTATCATCACCTTCAAGAAATGCATACTCGAGATGAGGTGGTAAGTCCTTATGTTCGACTTCAGGAAATTCTTCAGTTTTCTCAACTGACTTGACTTCCTTGTTATGAAGCTTGACGGGAGGGAGTGATGATGGATCATCATTAAGCAACTTCTCATTGAGAAGTATGTCCCCCTCGATGTCAATGGGAGCGTGATCAATTTCCCATGGAACAGAATCACTAGATAAGTATGCTTCAATCTCTTCCAAGATGAAGTCACTTTCCTCAAACGGAGTGAGAGAAGGAGTAGAATTGGCAATGATGGGTTGAGATGAATGAGTGAGATTATCACTCGAAGAATTATGATCATAACCAAGAACTTCTTGAGAGTACTCTTCAGAAGCAACATCAATGATATCTATTCGGTTAACCGACTCAGAATCATAGTTTGCGGAGTACCTCGAAGTTTGATCAAGGTTAAAGGTGACAGCTTCATTACCTACACGTAATGTGATTTCTTGCTCAAATACATCAATGAGAGCACGGCCCGTTCTCAGGAATCCTCGTCCAACAATGAGAGGAACCCGTGAATCAGCATCGAAGTCAACAACCACAAAGTCAGCTGGAAAATGGAACTTTCCTACTTTCACAAATACGTCCTCGGCAATGCCAAGAGGACGGGATATTGTACGATCTGCAAGCTCGAGAGTCATGCGTGTAGGAGTAAGTTTCAGAAGAGAAAGTTTCTTCCATACTGAATAAGGCATCAGATTGATGCTTGCACCAAGATCGGCTAAGGCAAAGCATTCAACCATTCCTGGAAATACACAAGGTAAGAGAAATTTTCCAGGATCTCCAAGCTTTTCTGGAAGCTTCTTCAGGATAACTGCAGAGCAGTTCTCGTTCAGAGGAGTTTTAGCCATTTCAAACAGTTTTTCCTTGTTGCTTAACATGTGTTTGAGAGTTGATGCAAACTTGGGCATCAGCATGATAGCATCCGCAAAGCTTATGTCAAAATGTAGTTCTTGGAAAATTTGAAAAAATTTGTCCATTTGATGACTGGCTTTTTCGCGGAGCTTTTGCTCATTCAAACGTGATGGGTAAGGAATAGAAGATTTGGATTTGGGGTTTTCAACGGGAGCTACAGGAGGTTCAAAAACAACTCCTGGATTGGATTTGGGTTTCGGGACAACTTGAGGATGGACATCGTTGGTACCTCCGTTATTAGTAGGAAGTTCCTTGTCCTTTGTTGCCTCAGGTTCACTTTCCACTACCTTCGGGAGAGAAGAAGAAGAGGTAGTAGGAATAGCAGGTCCATTGTATGAAACACCACTTCTGGTTGTGATCGCCTTTGCATCGCCCCTCGGGTTAGCGATCGTGTTGCTCGGAAGTTTTCCTGAGCCCGAGGGTTGATCATTTAAAGACTTCTTTAGATCAGCGATCTGACTGACCAACAACCTGTTCATTTCATCTTGGGATTTCATGAATTGCTTCAATAACTCATCAGATGATGGTACTGGAGGAACTGGAGGGAAATTTTGAGGTCGTATGTTTTGATTATGACCTTGTTGTTGAAAATTCCCTTGGTTAGGATTCACATTTCCCTGAAATTGATTCCCTCGATTGAAATTGTTTTGATTAAGGTTTCCCTGATGTTGGAAACCTTGATTTGGTCCGGGATAGAAATTACCTTGGTTTTGATAACCTTGGTTCATTCTAGGTTGGTTCTGATTCCGGTTCTGTATGTTAGGATTCTGGTTAAAACCGGGTGGTGCCTGATAAGTATTAGCACGGTAGTTTGGTTCATTTTGAGGACGGTATTGATTACCTCCCTGATGTGAAGTACCGGCTATAGCATTGGCTTCAAACGGACTACCATCGGTGGCAGTACAATTGTAGTATGCATGAGGGCCACCACAAGTAACACAGACCTCGACTTTCTTCACTTCACCATGTGATGGTGTCTGTGTGAAAGTGACTTTCTTTTGGTTAGCAAGAACCAAAGCCTGAAAAATATCCGTGAGTTTGTCAATCTTAGCATCGGTGCTAGATGTACTCACGGGAGATGAAGTAGAAGGTCCTGCATTAGACTGAGACTGATATGTCTTTGTTCGGAAAGGGCAGACCTGGGACTTGTTTTCAATGATTTGCAAGGCTTCTTTTGTGGTCTTGCTCAGGAAATTACCTCCCGCGGAGGCATTTAAAGAGTCTTGGTCAGCTTGTCTCAGACCATTGTAGAAAGTATCCATTTGCATTAACTCGGTAAAACCATGATGCGGACACTTGCGGAGTAACTCTTTGTAATGATCCCATGCCTCCCCGAATGATTCATCAAATCTTTGAGAGAATTTCATTATCTCATTATTAAGACTTGTAGTTCGAGATGGAGGATAGAATTCGTTAACAAACTTAGTGACTAAATCCTCCCATGTCTCAATGGAACGAGGGGGTGGTTTCTCAAGCCAATTCCGGGCTTGTCCCTCTAGAGAGAATGGGAACAGAAGAAGCTTAATTGCTTCATGTGGGACATTCTTGTATTTGATGGTAGATGCAATCTTGTTAAACCATCGAATATGTGCATGAGGATCATCCCGCTCAAAACCATAAAATTGGCTTTGGGTTACAAGATTAAGCAACCCGGTTTTGAGCTCAAAGGTATCAGCCACGATGGCTGGGACAATAATGGCATCTCCGTAACCCTCGATGGGTGCTTGGAGAAGCTCATTCATAGTTTTGTCTTCTGCCATTACGACAGGGGGTGGTTGTGCTAGACGTTCCTCAGTCACGGCTGAAGGAGCAGAACGTCCTCTACGTCTACGAGGAATATTTGCAAGCTCAGAAAGTGGACTTGTAGAGCTGGAAGAACGAGTGCGCATGCACTAAGTATAAAAATCAGTTTTCAAAACAAATGCGAGGCAAAACGACAAGTGAACTTAAACCAATAATCACAAATGAAATGGCTTCTTTGAAAAAGGTACACCAAATCACAAGGACACAAAGGCAAGTTTTAAATCTTTTGTTCGGGAACTTATTAATGTTCACACCCCCAGTTGGTAGGTGTACTGCCTTGATTTGCGGTGGTTGATTTTTATGTATTTATTAAGTACCACTGAAAAGACGCAGGTATAGATTTGTGCTAAGGGTTTAAAAACTTTTGGACAATATTTTTGGTATCGTCTCGTTTAACCAAATCGTATCACTTTAAGAATCACCTTAAAGGAAACACAAGCTAGAAAACATTACGATTGTTTTGTTGTTTTATAATTTTTTTGGTGTTGTTAACACTTTAGGAAAAGTGCTAATGAACTTTTTGATAACTTTACAAAAAACTGTTTACAAAAGGTGGTATATGTGCAAGAATGGATCTGGAAATGTTTAAAACACGCTTACAGCCTCCCCGGCAGCGGCGCCAAAATTTGATTCGCTCCCAAACAGTCAAGTTTATCACACAAGCTAACCACTTGTGAATGGTCAACCGTAATAAAATTCAAACAGCTCAGAAACAAATGCAATTAAGATCTGGAGAGTATAGTGTTTTCACAGGTCGTTAAGTCCCACGGAGACTTAATGGTGTTTGAACAAATTCAGATGTCGAATAATCACTAAGGATAGTGATCAGTAAGGATTTTGGAATATTTATACCTAAAGAAAAAGTTTTGTAAATTACAGGGGCTTAAATGCAAATTAAAGAAAATTAAAAAGCTAAATTATATTAAATAAACGCTATCACTATTTTTAAAATGATGTTTTTCTCGATTTATAAAACAAAATAACTTAAATAAACTATTTTAATTAAAGTGTAAACCTAAATTACCTAAAAACGTGACCTAGTATGAAAACGCGCGTTATATGTAAAAATTACGCGAGTGCGCAAGTAAAAACGTAAAATTTGTGAAATAAAAGTCCTACGAATGTAAAAACAATTTTCTTACTTACTATATGACAAAAGAAAATTTTAGAAAAAAGATTTATATTTTTTTGACTTTTATATTTTTTATTATGAATTAAATACTATTTTAGACTAATTAAATGTTTAAAAATACTAAAACTATTCGGAAAATTCTGAAACTTTTTTATAAAATACTTTATACTAATACAAAGCTAAGAAAAATACAAAAGTTGTAAAAGCTAGTTTGAATAAGCTGAAAATAAGCTAAAGAATGCGTATAAGCTAAATGAGAAAACAAGGGGTATATATTAAATAGTGCAAAGAACTACCAGTCAAAGACCCAAGGGCAGTTGGTGAGTGTGTTGTGTGGTGAGCTGGGTGGCCAGGGTTCGAATCCCAGCAACTCCCTTTTTGCAAAATCTTTAATTTTTAGACTTTTTCTTTTTGAAACTGATTAAGTACAATGAAATAAGCAATTTATAAAACTACAATTTTTTATGAAAACAACTAATAAGCTCAGTTTGAGCTTATTATTTCAACAGTGGACCAAAAAATGGTAATAAGCACAAGTTTAAGCCAAAATGGCTTATAAGCTAATAAATAAGCACAAGTTAAACTGGAAATAAGCTAGAAAAATGATTATAAGCTAGAATGACAACTGAAAAAGCAAAATAACTTATAAATAAGCACTAAACAAACCCAAATAAGCACTAGCTTAACTGGATGCACAGGACACTATTGGGTTTCTAGATACTTTTGAGCTTATTTTTAAGCACTAAGATAAGCTAGGAAATGAAAGTAATCACTGGAACTAACAAGTTAACCAGCTAGGCTTTCTAAAAAGCTAATTTTTTAAATATTGGATTACACTAATAAGCTTGTGAGAAGCTTATGAAGAAACTGGTAAACACTGATTGACTGATGAACTAAGTGAAATGGACAAAATTAAAAGCCACTAGCAGGCTAGTCAAACAAGCTAGAGATTGAAAACTAAACACTGGAACCATGAGACAGCTAGGTAAGCTTCTCAAAAAGCTAAAGTACAAGAGTTAAAGCTAACTGATAAGCTCTTGATGAGCTTATGAAACTAGATGGCTAAACTGTGCACAGAGCATGCTTTTGGAAAAGTACTTAAAAGAAACAAAGAATTAAGCAATCTATAAGCTAAGTATATATAAGCTAATATTTTTCTAATTAAGATTAGCAGCTAAACTTTAATATCCCAAAAGCTTATATCCTAAATCTTAATATTATGTCCTATATAAAATTATCCATTTTATTCAAAAACGACTATATTGAAAAGTTTGACTTTTTAAATTACACTAAAAGTTTGACTAATATGAACTTTTGATCAATCCTACTTATTAATTATGTTATATTAACCTAAGTTTTGATAAAATTAAGCTAGGTGACCAACTTATGAACAACTATGATGAGTTTTAGACTCTTAATCCTAACAGTGATCAACTTAAGTGAGATTAAAGGAAATTTTGACTTTTATACTAACAAACACTGGATTTTATGGTTTATCTAGGCTAATAGGTTCTATTGTGACTTATATCAGACAAGTACAAAACCACAATCAACCTCTAACACAGTTTTCACATCAAATCCAAACAACCCTTATTGAGACTGATTTGAAGATTTTCAAAACAAAACACAGATTAAGACCATGCCATGGATTACAGACCTTATATTATCATATATTGAAGCTAAATAAGCATTAAACAACAAAACTAACAACATGAAACTAAGAAATTACACTTATGCTATTTTAACTGTCAAACTAAATTTTTTAACAACTACAAATTAAAAAAAACAAGCAACTGATTTTATTGTTTAATTATACTTAACTATAACTAAGAAACATACAAACACAAAGATTCAAGCTAATTAACACTTGAACAGTGAAATGCACAAAAATGGAACAAAGGCTTACAAAATGATTCCAAGTGAAAAATGAGAACCAAGGATTGAGAACATATCCTATAGCTTCCCAAAAAGCTCTAAACCAAAGGGCAATCCATTATTAACCCTGCTCCAGCTGTGATTATCATTTCTTGTGATTTTTGATTTTTGACTGATTTTTTTGTATTTTCTTGTATTTTTGCTTTTTGCTTCTAAACTGAATTTTAAGGTTACTAAAAGCTTAAATAAGCTTTCTAGGAGCTTATATGGGCTTATTCAGTCCTTAACAACAACTAACAACAACATTTGATTAACATGAGATTTTGAACTTGAAAATGCATAAACTTGAAAATGAATCTTAATACTGAAATTGAAACTGAAAAAGGTTTTAGATTTCACTGAAAACTTGAAATACAAAGCTTGAAAGCTGTAACATACACTTGAAATTGAAATTTAATTAAAACGACATAAGCATAAACTAAAGTACTCTAGATGGATATATACATTGCATCTCCTCTCTTCTTTATAGACTTTTTGATCTTTCCACAAGCTTCTGAACATTTCCCATCAAGAATTTTGACCATTGGATGAGTCAAAACAATCTCAGCCTTCAAATCCACTTTTGGCGCCAAAAGTGGTTTATGTAACTTGCAGCCGAAATATTTCAATTAATGCACTTTGGAAGCTTGTACATGTTGAGGAGACACAAAGGAAAATGTATTTAGCCTAGTTGGTATATTTGTGAAGAAAAACAGGGGAAGGTATGGTTTAGGGGTTAAAGTGGTGGGGAAGCATTAACTGCGGTTGTGGGCTAGTTCATGAGGTGGAAGGGATGAGAGTGAGTAGTAGGTGGTGAGGTGGAAGTAACAGGTGGTGAAAACCACCTGGTTTTGGGATTGCAGGTGTGGGAGAGGGAGATGAACAGTGCCTGTGGTTTTGGCGCATTGACTTTATTTGACCGTTTCTATTAATAATGTGGGAGGGTTCAAAAATGGGGGGTCACAAGGTTTGACAGGGGTTCTTTTTTTGATTTTGGCTGGGGTTTTAATATTACAAGGGGTCCATTTGGTTTGTTTAATACATAAGGACCATTGTTGTAAATTCTGCAAACTTCAAGGACTGAAACTGCCATTATTCCAAAGTTATTACAAGGACCATTCCTGCCAAATATGAATAGTACAAGGACTAATTTTGATTATTTTCCATTTTTAAATATCCAAGGACTATTTATGACATTTTTCAAAGTTGAGGGACTAAAGTTGTCATTTTGCAATTTTAAATTTCAAAGATCAAATTTGACAACTCATGAATCCCTAGGGACTTTAAATAACATTTTTCTTTATTTTGAATTACCAGGGACTGTTTTTGACAACTTTTGAAACTTGGGGGACTAAAACTGCCAATTATGCAAACTTGGTACGTTTTTCATCTGATTTTGATATTTTTGCATTTAAAACACATAAAACACTTATTTGTGATATTTTCATCATTTTGATGCATTTCTGAGTGTTTTCAGATGTTTTTGGCATTCTAAATGGTACAAAAATGATGAGTATTTAGACACTCATCAACTTCTCTTCAGTAGAAATAATTAGATCACTGCAATACTTCTCTTTTTAGTAGAAACAATTAGATCACTTCAGTACTTCTCTTCAGTAGAAACAAGCTTTAAGCTTACTTGACCATATTCCAATTAACCAAACTTGGTGAACTTCAACTTATAGATGCATACTACAAAACAGACACAGAGAAACACACAAACCAAACCAAGACAAACAAAACTCAAAGAACATTAGCTGGTTAGTGTTAGCAATCAAAAATATAAACAATAATTTACAAAGTTTACAACAAGAATCCTCCCCTGAGGCATATGCCTCCCCTCAAACTTTGCAGTCAAGGGTTAAGCATCCCAATATTGACAACTAGGTGTTGAAACCTAGGTCCATCAAACGCTTTAGTCAATAAATCTGCCACATTATCATCAGTGTGAATCTTAACCACTTTTATCAAATGTTTTTCATATGCATCTCTTATAAAGTGGTGCCTGATTTCAATGTGTTTAGTTCTACTGTAAAAAACTGGATTTTTAACAATGCATATGGTACTTTGATTATCAATAAAAATTGTTGTGTTCATGAAGTTAAACCCATAATCCAACAATTGATTTTGTATCCATAGTACCTGACCACAACAATTGGCAGCAGCAACATACTCTGCTTCAGTAGATGAGGTAGCCACAATAGTTTGTTTCTTGCACTGCCAAGAAATCAATCTCTTACCAAGGAATTGGCAACCTCCAGTTGTGGATCTCCTATCCAGATTTTGTTTTAATCGCTCCTAACTTGTAAATGGAACAACATTGACGGGATTACTATTTCTATCTTTGTTACCTTAAACACATGGGCTTGTTATGTCAATTACCCATAGATGTATGTGTTTGGGTATATAAACCCCTCCATACTTCCATGGAGGGGTGCGACTCATTTGTGTAATTCACCTTTCCTTATCAATAAACACATATTAGTTTCCCTTCTCTCTCTACTTTCTCTCTCTAACATGAAGATGATGTTCTTTCATCTTCCCCGACCTCCCGATTCACCTTATCAACCAAATATACGGTCCTAACATTGGTATCAGAGAGCAAGGTCAGTTTTTTATTTGTGGTTGATTTTGGTGATGCTTTCTTGTCAAAATATTGTCTTACAATCTGTTTTTTACAACAAAGTTTTAACCTTTCTATCATTTTTTGTCTAAACAGATTTAATGACAAGTTTTTTATGTATCTGTTTATTTGGTCCAAAAATTCGTTTGGGTTACAAAAGTTTGCAATATCTGTTTTTGTGCCAAACAGTATCCTCGTTAACTTTTTATAGCCTATATGATTTTTTTTCCAATCTGTGAATTTTATTAATGGTCAAACTGGTCATGTCCGTGGTTAAAGTGGGTCAAAAGTGCATCCTTTATGCCAACTTTCTGGGTTACTATGAATCTGGACAGATTCTTGGTCGGAATACATCGCCAGAAAAAGTCAACACGGGTCAAAACCCTATTCTTACGCCTATGGATCTTCAGTTTGGATACGAGTAGCTTGGAAAGTTACTCGTAAGGTTTTTTTACGCCTAACATGGCTTACGTGTAAGCTTACGCGTAAGGTTTAACCTTACGTGTAACTTAATGGTTTACGCGTAAGTACATGTTACGCATAAGCAACAAGCTTTACGCCTAATGTGGTTTACGCATAAGGATAAGGGTTACGCGTAATGTTTACACATAAGCTTATGCGTAAAACTGAATTTAACCATAAAGAAAGTAGATGAAGAAGAGATTTTTTTTGACCAAAACAAAATACCAAACACAAACAAAACCATTCACGACCTCAGTTTTCTAACATCATCGGTCCATTATCACATTTACCACCACTGCCATTCATAAACATCTCTATCTTAATCCTCAATCTCCATTCACCAACATCTAATACAAGCTACTCGTAACATTAAAGATTTTCAAGGATCTCAGTTACTTGTGTCATTTTTTTTTCAAATCATTTCCGATTCAAAAAAAGGGTGAACAACAACCATCATAGATCCAGAAATTAAATGAAATAAATATTTACAAAGATCTCAGTTGTGTGTTGATACACATGTACATCATAGATCTGTGATGAGATTATACTCTTTAATATCCGAAAATTAAAGAAATATCCATAACAAATTTGTTATGCTAATTCTTTGTTTCGTTCCTAAAATCTCAAAGCATAAAAACATAATCACCTACCGTGATCCATCCTAGGATGTTGAAGCATCAATCTTTATCAATTTCTTTTAAAGACTTGGGATGGGCGTGTGTGTCCTTCAATCACACGGACAAAAGACATTCGTTGCTATGTCTCAATTTTGTTACAAGATTAAATGGAGTCATATGATGTTTTTGTGATTAGGATTGAAGGATTAGATGTAGTTGATTGTATGTGATGGATTGGTGAACTGTGATGAAAATGAATTGAGATCAAGATGCATTTCTTTTTTTGGTGGAAGAGAATATGTGGTAGGCGTTTTATCCTTAGGTTTAGGTCAAAATGGTATATGTGTTGTGTTTATATCCGGTTGGTACAACCTCATCATGGATCATTATGAAGGACAACCACTTGACCCTCCGGGGCCACCCATTTGATCTTTGGAAAATTCCTCCACAACGTGTTGGAGTCTAACAAATTTGAACTTCCTCCTGTAATCAGTTTCCAGTGGCTCTTCTTCTGAGCTTTCCTCTTCATAAGGCACAAGTACTGGAGTCTTCCCTTTTCCTTGGATAGCTGGTGGACTGGGAGGTTTTGCTACTGAAGGAGGTGCAGATTCAGAGTAGAAGACCTCTTCGTCTGATTGTGTATCTTCAGAGCTTTCGTCCACTAGCTTTCTTTGTGGTTCAAGCTTTGGAATGGGAATAGGAACAGCTTCCTTAGAAGGAACATTATTTTTACGAGGAGGATTCCTCTTGGGGAACTTCCTCTGACTTTCAGTGCTTGCAGCACTTCCCGCACTGCCTCTTCAAGTTCTCCGTGTAGGTGTTCCAGAAGACTTCTCATCGAGATGACCAACTTTGCCTACTTTAACTGCTTCCAGATACCTTTTGTATGTGTAGAGCTTTTTGATTTTGTCAGACAGAAGGTGATCAGGTAACACATCACCCTGTTTCTTTGTTGTCGATTCCTTGATTCTGACTGTTAGAATAGGCTCAGACAACATGTCGTGATTGTTGGGGTCATTGAGCCTCTTGGGAATATCAGGATGAAGCCCAAGTGCTCTCTGGATCAACAGTTTAGTGTATCTGACATAGGGAATTTTTGAGCCAGGCTTTTTGAGAAATGACATCATGTCATCCCATATCAGAGCTTCCAGTTCGATGTGCTTCATGTTGATTAATGACCAAAAGATTTGCAGTTCCATGAGCTTGGGATGCTCATAGCCACTATTACGACCAGAGACAAATTTGGTGATGATGATGTAGAGAGTTCTCCACGGTTGAGGAATGTTCTTAAGCTCCACATGAGAATGCTTAGAGATAGTGAAGAAGCCAACTGCCTCTTGGGTTTCTCAAGCTAAAACTCGAATCGTTAATGCTTTCAAACAGGTCAGAAAGAAATACATGCTCTACAGGAAGATGAATTTCTACGCTGATCAGATACAGTATCTTCATGATGAGAACGACAAGATGCAAGTTGAAAGGGAATACGTACAGAAGCTCATGCAAGATGATCTTTAAGGGAAAATGGACGAAATGATCAAAGGGTACACTAATCAGTACCTTCTTGACTTTGTTCCTAAAGTTACAAAGGAGTTGTTCACCAAACAACTCTATCCGAATCTACATCATCTGGCCAAGCAGACTATGAAATCAACACCAATGCACGTGAACATCAATCCAGTTGATCCCATAATCTTCTCAGATGCTGAGTTAGTTGACCGGCTGGTAGCTCAAATATCCAAACGATCTGCAACACTTGCCTCTCACGAAGGTAAATTGCTTGAAGCATTGCTGGAATATCAACTCAAATCAGCATGCAGAGAAGAAGCTGAAAGGCTGAAACGTCCAAGAGACGATGATGACAAGGATAAGGATAAGGACAACGAGCCCAAACGCCCCGAAGAAGTCTGGTGAATCATCTTCTATGCAACCTCCACCCAAACGGACTCCAGCTCAACAAAGATCTCCTCCTCGTTCTTATAATGAAAAACCTCAAGATTCTGAGTTACCACCCCAGACTCAGAAAACCGGTGATCATTTTGAGTATACGGGTGGTGACGATGAAGAAGTCTCTGAGCCCCAACAACAACCCATCTCTCGTGACACAACCAAGAAACCAGAATCCTCCTCTAGGCCAAAGAAGAAGAAGAAGAAGGCGCCTTTGACTGACGTCTTATCATGGCTAGACGAGGATGATACTGAATTTGAATGGTTCTTGAAGCTTGTCGATTCCACTCCTTACCCAGCTGAAGGTCAAGAGGTTCCAGAATGTAGTACATTGGAGCATGCGAAATTACTGCAAGAAACATTCCGTGTGAAGAAGATGACGAAATCCGAGTTGAAGCAAATCAAGAATGAAGCATTTCAACTTCTCAAAGACAGCTCGGAAAGTGCTATTGAAGTTGAGTATCACCTCGATAATATAGCACGAGCCATGTCTAACAACATGGATTGGCTCAACCCAGAGGCAAACATCGACTTCACCAAACGGGACAACCCTCCATATTACACCGACTGGTCAAAACCTCTACCAACAATTGGCCAACCGGATCAGCCTAGGATTCCATTCCGATATTTCTTCAACAAAGACCTGGAATTTCTTCTACACGGTGGCGATGGTTCAAGGAAATACGCTACATCTCTGACACTTCCATTCCCGGCAGCCATATACTCTAACTGCATAGCCATCGAGGAAAGAGCTAACCACATGTTCTCCAACAATGTGGCAGAGTATGACCGTGATGCACTGTATGGGATTCACCATTGGCCAGAACGCCGAAGAATCTACTACAGAAGCTGCCAGGTTCAGAAGTCTCAACATGAAGTGTTCAGTACTAAAGCAATCGTGGCCATTCAACATGTTGATCTTTCGTCTAAATGGGACTACACTTTCCTCAAGAATATCGTGGTCAAAAGGCAAGACGAAAGGGATTATGCATTCTCTGAAGCGGACTTTGAGAATTTGTCTATCAACGACATTGAAGACATGTACCTTGCCAAAGTACAGGGTCGCATGAGACAATTTTCAACTGAAGTACAACGTGAATTCATCAAGTCCTTGCTTATCTTCATCAGAAGCATAGTCATCAAAGAACGTGTAGAAGATCTCCAGCTTGCAGTTGAATCATATCAGACCCGTGTCAACTTCACTCCACCTCAGCTAGATCTTCCCGACAGTAACCAACTTTCACAACACACACTCATCAACCAACCATTCGGAGTGGTTTACATTAGTGAAACACACCGCAACTGCTTGATGGCGTGTAGAGATCTTCACAAATTTGGGGATCACACATTGAAGAAGGTTAGGGACGGATTGGCTTATAGGTTGAAGGATATTCATGAAGGCATATGGTCACAAAAGCGATGGAATTCCAAGGAAAGATGGGATGTGAGAAGGATCATCAGAAAGATTGATGAAAGGTTGTATCGACGGAACCAGTTCAGAACTCTGGAGAGCTTTGTAGGCGGTCGTCCCAGGATTGCTCTCGCCGGCTATCAATGCCCAGTTCGCATTCCTGGAAACATTGATGGACTTCCTGGTACCCCTTGAACTGCTTCTATTTTCATAATATTTTGGATGTGTGATTAATTACGACAATGGCTTGTGCACACATTACAGTGTACAACCCGTTCTTGTCAAGAAAGGACCCTGTGGTACGCTTCAGTGCCACAATCCTTATAAAAGGAGCGAAAGCTTCTTACTTTTGAGTAAAACCTATCAAACCTTTCATTTTTCAAGGTTTTGCTCAAAAGAACAAGTACTTCCCCTTATGATTTTCAAAACCTCAACCGTTTATATCACTTGTTGAGGGGGAGTATTTGACTTATAAACTTTTTTCACAAATTGTTCACTGTGGTCATCTTCCCATAAAACTCAAAATGGTCATATTTATTCTCAACATTTCTTCAAAAATACATTTTATATGCCATTTTTGAGGGGGAGAAAATTATGTGATAAGAAATATGTTGTGTAAATGCAAATGAATCTTTGTGCTATAGACTTAACCAACGAATTGACGGTACTTAACTGTTAGTAACTCGAAAATACTTGTCCAGGACGGGTAATAATTTCAAGCTAGTTCGCTAGTAATGTAAATGTGTCTCGCAAAGGACTTGTCCGAGTAGAATGTACCATTCGAGAAACTTTTAGTAGACATGAACTCTGACGGGTTTGACAACCTTTCGAGGTTTGTCTACACCTTCAAGGTAGTTATTAGAGCTAGTTGTCACCTAAAAGCTGTCAATGTAACTCTTTAACTATGCAACGTAACCGTGTCTCGCGGGAGATCGTCTATCTTGAGTTGATCAATTCATAAAGTGTGCGCTCTTTCCTCACTGTGCAGATTTCCGTAAAAAATCTTAAGTACATGTGGAGGGGGAGTATTTCTGCAAAATATCAAACTCTTACAGTGGTACAAAATGTTTTACAATCATAACCGTTGTAAGAGATTTTCTTGAAAATTGGTTTTATGGCAACATAGGTTAGTCATGGAGTTATAAGGTGACTAAGGTTAGGAATAACCGTCCTATGATCCGCCAGAGCCGGAGGGATCCACCCAAGGACATCACAAATAGTTAGTACTTAGAAGTCCTTAGGTACGATTATAAAAAGGAGAAAATGAGAATCGGAGAAAGAAGGAGTTGAATAATTAAAAAGAAATGCAAAGAAAAGGGTGAAAAGAAATAGCCCTCCAAATTATTCAACTTAGGGCAGACACCGGGTTCAATTCATATGCTACTGGTTGTCACTTAGTGACGCTGGTATTGAAGATTAAAAGTCGTCATGGACCCAGTGACGCATGCACTAAACCTTCTTAGCCACTCAAGTTTCTCTCAACAGAAGCTTGTTTCATTCTCACAGGGAACCCTACATAATCTATTGGCTTTCTCTTAGAGATTGCTGATATTGAAGAAGGAGACCCTCTCCCTAGTCTCTGCTCAGGAAAACCAAAATGCACTATTGAGTCTAGAGCCACGAGATTCATCAAAAGATCTCTTAGGTACACTTGACATTTCATCACTTGATGTTCAACAATAAGAACATCAGTGGTACGTTATCGAGTCCTTCACAGATCTTATCAATCTGTCGAGAAAATTTATGAGAGGTTCACATCTGTGATCCTCAGTGATTGAATGGAAACTCCTGCCAGGGTCAACATCAAACAACCCTGATAGCAGGTCACTTCGGTAACTCCCCATAGATTACGCTTAGTGTGTCTCAAACGGTCTACAGTTGTGAGGTGATGCTTCAGTGTACCTTAGCGACTCATCTGAACTATAGGTGTACTTCGGTACATCGCGTTATCTCACTTGTGGGACTCCAGTTCAGGAACGGCCTTTGTGAGAATTAGAGTTGTGGTTTCACACTATGCTGTTAACACTCTCGAAGTTTAAACTTGTAAGTGCCAGAATCCGCTTATTACTAACCGTTTTTAATGTTTTTCTTCTTATAGAAGCTCTGGAGCGGAATGATCGTGCAGATTCTTCTCATGCTCACGCCAACATCATCACTAATGGAAGTTCTATCTTAAAGCAACACAAAAGTCAGAATGATTCTTTGTCAAATCAAAGAAACTACAAAGTTAAAGACTTAAAGAACTTCATCAGTACTATCACTACCATCACAAAGAACAATGATCAAAGAAAAAAGTTAAAGATGACGTCAAAGCAAAACTGTTTAAAGAAAACAATTTCTCTACACTGGGGAGATTGTTCAAATCAAGGCAATTCTTCTCACAAGAAAGGAGAATGTCAGAAGACGTCAAAGCTACTATTACATCAACGCCTTCACCGTTCATATTCATTCATCACCAACACTTAGGGGGAGATTGTTGGAATCACTCCTAAACCTAAATCAAGTGTTAGTGATTCATATGTAATAGTTAGCTTAATTATGGCCTTTATGTTTGTTATTAGCCCTAAGCTTATGTAGAAGGCCCATGAGCTTAGGCCCAAGCCCATAGGAGAAAGGATGGGAACTAGGAGTGTTCCCTAGCTTCCCTCCTATAAATACTATGTAATAACCCTCACTTGAGGGTTGGTTGTTCATTTTATTCACTCTCATACTCTACGCATAACTGTCTTCATTATATCATATGTGTGTGTGTGTAATATTGTTCATCCGCCTCTCTTCTCCTCTCTATCTCTTCTCTTGATGCTTGTGTTGTAAAACTAGTGACCTAACAGATTTGTACCAGCATAATCACTATCACTATATGCTTCCAACTTAAAAGGAGACTCTTTTGGGTACCAAAGACATAAATGGGGTTGGCCTTTCAGGTACTTAAAGATCTTTTTGACTGCATTCAGATGGGAAACAAGTGGAGTGACTTGATGTCTAGAACAAACACTCACAACAAAGGTAATATCAGGCCTAGAAGCTGTTAAATACATCAATGAACCAATCATAGATCTGTATAAGTGAACATTCATAGCTGGATATGGTTCAATGTTGTTCTTAGGTTTTGGAGCTTCATAAGGTGTAGTGGCAGTTCTGACATTCTCCATACCAAATTTCTTCAAAATGTCCCTCACATATTTATCCTGACTGATAAAAATACCATCAGGTTTATGCTGAACTTGGAGACCCAAAAAGAAAGTAAGCTCCCCCATAGCACTCATCTGAAACTCTCCCTTCATCAGCTCCTCAAACTCCCTGCACTAAGCTTCTTTAGTGGAGCCAAATATAATGTCATCCACATAAACTTGCACAAGTATGATGTCTGTGGAATTCTTCTTTAGGAAAAGTGTTTTGTCAATGGCACCCCTTCTATAACCATGCTTCAGCAGAAATGCTGAAAGCCGATCATACCATGCTCTTGGTGCCTGATGTAGTCCATAAAGAGCTTTTACAACCTTGTAAACATGTTTTGGATGATCTGGGTCTTCAAATCCTTTGGGTTGAGTGACATAAACCTCCTCTTCTATTTCACCATACAGAAAAGCACCTTTGACATCCATTTGATATACCATAAACCCCATGTAGGATGCATAGGCCAAGAATATTCGAATGGCCTCAACTCTAGCAACAGGTGCAAACACTTCATCATAATCAATTCCTTCCTCTTCCTTGAACCCCTGAGCCACTAATCTTACTTTGTTTTTAATCACAACCCCCCTTGCATCTCTTTTATTCTTCAAAATCCATTTTGTCCCAATTGCATACTTACCATCAGGTAGTGGTACCAAGATCCAAACCTGCTGATTTTGGAATTGTTGCATCTCTTCTTGCATTGCTTCAAGCCAACTTGAATCTTCAAGAGCTTGAGTAACACTGGTTGGTTCCACTTGAGAAAGAAAACAAGCAAACAGACAATGCTTAAAGTCTGTGTGATTGTCCCTTTGCTGGTTTGAGACATAGGAAAGAAAAACAACCTGTCCATATTAAAACTTGTCACAGTCCTTCTAGTTCTAACAGGTGCTAAAAGATCACCAATGACATTAGATTGAGGATGAGCAATGTTGATCCTTTTTGTAGCAGTGGGGTTGACTTCAATAGATGTATCAAGATTAGTCACAGTTGGCTCAAAATTACTGTCATAGGAAGGTGAGGTGAAGATGCCAACTTTGGGTTGATGATTACCAAGATCTGAAGGACTTGGAATCGTGTATAAGGTTCTCCAAAGTCTGTGGACACTCTAGTAGAAATGGGAGTAGAAACAGCAGGGCTATCAGCAGATTTGGTGATGGTGGGAGAAATAGGATCACTGTCAGAAGAATCATGGTTTCCACTGACTGCTTCTCTTGCAACCTCCCCATCAAGCTTCTCAGCCTCAAGATTAGCTGCATACTCTTGTTTCTTAAGCCTAGCAAGGTCCTCTGCATAGTGTGACTCATCTTAATTCTCATCAGAAGTAACATTAGGAGTATCACCTGCAAAATGGTTAGGGGAGAAGGAAGGTACAATAATAGGATGTTCATCATCCTCAAACTCACAATCAGAGTCAGCATCCATGGGACCTGCATTGTCAGTGGGAGACTCTTGCGTACCTGCATTTTGGTTAGCCACATGTCTAGAATAACCCAAGTAATCAGTTAAGTAATCAAGATCAAAAGACCAAACATGACCTTGTCCTTGAACATTAGTCTTATCTTCAAGAAATTTCAGGTTCAGAGTCTCCTCAATCTTCTTAGCAGATAAATTATATACCCTATAAGCCTTACTATGAGTTGAATAACCCACAATATACCCCTCATCAGCTTTCTCATCAAATTTCCCCAATGGATCACTGGTGTTCAGAATGGTCACTTGACATCCAAACGGTTTGAGGTAATGTATAGCAGGAACTTTCCCAGTGAGAAGTTCATAAGGTGTCTTGAAATGAGGTCTAGTAATGGATACCCTGTTGAGTACATAGCAAGCCGTGCTAACTGCTTCAGTCCAGAACATAGTGGGTAGTTTAGAGTCTGCAAGCATGGATCTTGCTGCCTCTATTAAGGTCCTATTCTTTCTTTCAGCTACCCCATTTTGTTGTGGGGTTCTTGGAGTGCTACAGTCCCTTTTTATCCCTTTAGATTTACAGAGTTCTATTAATACAGCATTTTTGAACTCTGTCCCATTATCACACCGAATTCCTTTAACCTTTTTGTTCAACTGGTTTTCAACAAGGGTAATGAATTCTTTTAAAACTTGAGATGTTTCATCTTTAGTCCTCAAAAAGAATACCCAACAAAATCTGCTATAGTCATCAGTGATTACCAGACAGAAATACTTATGATCAATACTCCTGACTTGGGTCGGACCAAAGAGATCCATATGAAGCAACTGAAGAGGTTCTGAAATAGTGCCCACAACTGTAATGGCTTTGTATGAGGCTCTGTGTTGCTTTCCTTTGTTGCAGGCAACACAGTTATGTTCATTGGTGAAAACTTTGGAAGGAAGTCCTTCAACAAGACCCAGTTTAGAAAGCTTGTTTATGGTCTTGAAGTTCACATGAGCCATCCTTCTATGCCATTTTGTAGACTCATCCAGGGATGCTTTAGCCACCAAACAAGTTAGGTCACCTTCTGGTTGAACATCATTCAAGTTGAATGTGTATAGATTGTGATTTCTAGGAACTCTCAGCAGAATTGATGTATCTTCTGGTAGTTTGAAGTCTTTTGAGAGCACAAGACATTCATCCTTAGAGAAGAATACTTTGTTCTTGGTGTCACAAATTTGTGAAACTGAGAACAAGTTGAAGTGTTGCAGTTCCTTTACATAGTACACATTTTTAAAATCCAGTAGAGGTGTTTTGATGGTGCCTTTCCCAGTGATTCTACCATCACTTCCACCAAAAGCTACATTGCCTCCTCCTTCTATGGGTACGAAATTATGCATCATATCTCTATTTCCTGACATGCGTCTGGAACAACCACTATCAACAATGCCAACATCCTTATGCTTAAGAGGATGATCCTACAACAACAACAAAAATTATACAAAATATTAGTACACTATGGAGACTCAAGTCATTACTGACTTGAGCCTGCCTTGTGGATCACAAGATTTAGGCCATGTACAAATAAAAGATCCACCATTGTTCTTGGACCTCCATCGAAAATTAGGTCCCATTTTAGTCCTAGAACAACCTGCTAAGGGCTTCACAGCAGTACCCCAATTTCCCTTCCCATCATACATTGAGTCAACACATCCAGGCCAATAACCATTTTGAAAATATGAACTTGTTGGTTTCACATAAGGCCTAGCAACAGATCTTCTCCAAAGAGTAGGTTTATTATTAGTTGCTTGTGGAATAAAAGATGGTATATCATTAATATTTGTCCACATTGGTCTAGGTTTCTTTTGAACAGCACATGCACCCATTCTTTGCTCATGAAAATTACAATCCTTAATCAAATGAAATTTAATTCCACAAACAAAACATGTCTTCTTTTTAGAAGATTTATTCAAAGTGAAAGATGTTCTATTACATGCAAAAGCATTCAAACCACAAACATCAACAGAATTGTTTTTAACAGACTTAAAAGCATTATTGTGCAAAGAATTAAAAGACAAGTCTTCAGAGGAAACTGTCTTGGAATTTGATTCCTCAGCAACAACTCTAATAGGCTTGTAAGTAGTCTTGGGTGTAGGCTTGGGAAAGGTCTTGGGAAGGTCTAACTTGTCATTTGAATCACACCTGGTAGTAGAAGTAGACCCTTGGTCAGAGGACTTGTCACTGTCACAACAAGAGACAAAGTCAGTAGATGAAGAATCAGGGTCTGGCAAGTCTCTTGACTTTTTGACATAAAGATGGTGTGATCCATCAAAGTCAACTTTGAGGGAAAGGTCAATGGGCATATGTTCTCCTCTAATGGGTCCAGAGACAACATGTAATGTTCCTTCTTTAACATAATTAGCTAAACCTGCTGGTGTAGTTTTACGCCCATCATTCCTAGCTTCTAATCTTACATACTTTTGAAAACCTAAACCTATCGCTGAGGTCTCAGATTGACTACTATAGATATGTCTAGCTAGATTGTCACCAGATATTAACCATTCTTTATGTCTAGCTACTTCCTTATCTAGTTTCTCTTTTAGCACTTGGTTTTCAGAAACTACCTCATATTTTTCTTTCTCAGTTCGTTTTAAATCAATTTTAGCACAATCTAAATCACTTTGTAACACCCTGATCTTTTCATCATAAGCCAATTGATTCTTTTGAAACCAAACTTTTTGTCTTTCTAATGTTTTTAAAGCCTTTTTATAAGCCTCAACTTCGACATAACATACATTATATTTAGGTTTCAATTCATCATAGGCTTCTTTAAGTTCATTATAGCGTTCACTACAACCAAAAACACAATTATGTACCTGAGAGATGCCCATTAAGGCAACTTGATCATGCCTATCCTCTGAAGTACAGCTAGCCAGCAATCCAATATTCTCCGAACCAGGACCTTCATCGTTATCAGGCTCATGCAGATTCTAATTGACATGGTCATCCATAGTGACAAGAGCTGTGGAGGGTCCAGCCTTCGACGTTCCAGCTTCCTTTTGAATCTGCTGATAGGAAGAATATCTCACCTCATCACCAGCCTTCATATCCTTGCATTCTCTAGAGAAGTGACCCATCTGCCCACAAGTAAAGCACTTGACCTTGCTTCTGTTAAATCTTGCTGGATCTCTTCCCTGGAAACCAAACTTTCTTCCAGAATTACTCTCAAAATTCTTGATGTTCATTGAGAGCATAACCAATTGCCACTTCAAGTTCATCTCTTCCATGTCAAATGGATCCACCTGTTCGAGGTCCTCAAAGGCTAGTTGCTGCTGAGTGTCATAATCAGCAACAAAAGAGTGAATCACATCTTCCAAAACACCACTGGATTTAGGTTGAGAACTTGATGAAGAAGTAGTGTAGGAAGATGATGCTGAGGAAATAGGACTTGGAGCATAAGTCATCCTATTTGAGGAGGCCCCAACAAAAGCTGTGACTAGGAGTGGATGAACTAAAAGGACTTCTCACATCAGGCTCAAGAGATTTAAGTTTGTTGTATAGTTCATCAAAAGTGAGCATATCCAGCCCACCTTTAGCTTTGAGGGCAATGCTAACTTGCAACCAAGATGAAGGTAAAGATCGCAAGAACTTTGAATTACAATCATCATTATCTGGATTTGCCTTCAGCTGATTCAACTGACTTAATATCTTATGAAACCTGTCATATCCCTTGTGGATACCTTCTTCTTCAGAGATTTGGAATTATTGAAACTGTTGTTTCAGCATTGATTTCCTCATTCTCCTGTACTCCTCATTCCCACCAAACCTAGCCTTGATTGCCATCCATATGTCCTTAGCATCCAGCATGTAGTGAAAATCACCCAAGTGATCTTCAGGTATAGCCTGAAGGAGAATAGTTCTCACTTTGTTCTCTCTTTGAACAACCAGTATCTCTTCAGCAGATTTGGGAGGAACAATGGTAACATTACCATCAGGATCTGTGATAGTCCTCTTCAAACTGTTCCCCTTCTTCACAATTTCCCAGAGATTCCAATCAATGTTGGAGATCCAGTTATGCATCTTCATAGCCCATAAATCGTACTCCTCCTTCTTGAGGTATGGAAACTTTGCGTTGCTGTTAGAGAGACTGAGTTGTTGCAGAGAGGTGTTGTTATGGTTGTTGGTGACTTCAGTATCATCATCTGATCCAGGCATGGTGAAGTTTGTTTTGGTTGTATGGGTGTAAAGAAAATATTGTTCTTAGTATCATAGAGACTCTCCCGTGGCTCTGATACCACTTGTTAAAGCTAAGACCTTGATAGATCTTATGAGCACTCGTAGATCGTTAGTTATGCTTATGTAATCACAAATACACTAAAAGACAGCCTCTATAACTTGTATTCTTTAGCGGAAATCAAACACAAGTAATAACACAAATAACTAAGAACACTTCGATCCTCTATGGATCTTTTAATTATATTAAAACTCAGTTTTTCCAACTCGTACATAACTCATACTATTGCGTTCCTTTTATACACAAGGAACCCTAACCCGTTTCCCAAGAAACGTATAAACATAAAACTAAATAAGATATACAATATAACTTCCTAATAAAGCTCATGCATATCCTAACTAACTATAGAATACGCGGAATATTTATCTTCGCAGAAACCATCTACACAGTTTCATTACTTCAGCAGAATTAAGTCTTCAGCAGATTCCACAGCTCTTCAGCAGAATCTTCAGCAGTAATCTCAGCATAATTCATACTTAGTAGAATTCCCAACATTTAGACTCTTAAAAATCTCAACTTGTTCTTTGGTAAGACCCTTAGTTTTGTGGTGTTGAGGGATGTTTCTAAGGGTGTCTTTGTGATTGTAAAATTTTGCGACTACCATGTTTGTTCCTAGGAGCAAGAAATTACATGTTTTAATAAAAAAAAAACTAAATTAGCATTTTTGTTCTAGTGTGTGCCTACATGCAAACAATGTGGAGTTGCGGTTATCTCGACTCATTTTATGCATAAAATAGTTTTTATTAGTAGTGTTTGGCAAAATGCAAGAGATAACCCAAATGCTCCTTATTCAATGTGGCTTCATTTGAATTGGGGTTTTTCGTTTAATTATGATAATGCCTTATGATATGTAATTCCTAACTAGTGGGAAACATGATTAGTTATGTAATTTGACAATGTAGTTCATGATTTATGCAATAAGTTATGCAATTTAACAATGTAGTTCATATTTTGTGAAAGAATATGCATAATCCTCATATTTTGGTTTTGTGCATAAATTAGAACCCTAGACTCAGAATCAAGAGAAGTATTGTAGTTAGGATACTTACAATGATGATTTTGGCTGTGATTAGTTGAAGAAGAAACCTTAATTATGAGTTAGGTATGTTGGTAGGTCGTTTGGTTATGTGGGTTGTGAGGAAGAAGGTGTTTTGTATTAAATTTTTTTTGCTACTGTGAACTCCACGGACCAGATGAACCCAAAAATATGGTTCCGTCTTTGTTATCGTTTGGTGTCGTGGGTTCTGCAGCAAAATTTGCTAAATTGTTGTGTTTTGGTTATTCTAAGGTTTAAGCTGTTTTTGATTATATGTTTGGTTCCATTAATCCTAAACCAAGTCTAAGAAGATTAAATGGTTCTCGTTTAAGAGGTTTAGTTTGTTGGAAAATTTAGTGCACTTGTGTGATTAATTCACACCTGGTAATGGGTCAGGAGGTATGGAGTATACACCCATTAGGTCCCTGAACACCCTGACTCAAGTGGTTTGTACAGGTAGTGTTTCCACTGCTAGTGCTAAGTTAGCACTGATAGGTAGTGTTTCCACTGCTAGTGCTAAGTTAGTGCGGATAGGCAGTGTTTCCACTGCTAGTGCTATGTTTCCACTGTTTGTGTTATGAAAGTACTGCTAATGGTATGAAAGTACTGCTAGTGTTAAAGTACAGCTTGTAACGGGCATTGACCTATTCAAGTGGCAGTTTCAACTACTTAATGACCACGTTTAATTGGTCATGTAACCACTAACAGCTATAATGGGGATAATTATGAGGCGATTAATGGGGCGATTAATTCTCATAATTCCATTTGACTAGCTAAGAGTATTTTCCTATAAATAGGAAATCTGATCATGCATGAAGGAATACACAGAAAATGATTAACACTTCTAAGCAAAGGGTTATTGATTTGTGCCTAATTCAATAACATACATTTGGTCTTATCCCAAGTAGATATTCGTGATACCCAAGCATTAGGGTCGAATAGTTTACTTTGGAAAGTGATCACACGATTCCAAGTGATATCCGGTAACCACCTAGTGGTATTTGCAGTTGCTACTGATTGTCTTAACCATGTTCTGGGAACTAACCCTCAACAATCAAAGTAAACTATTTGTGATAATCAATGGTTGCTGCTGCAATGAAACACATGGCTTCAAACTTTGCCAAGCTTGATAAGTTTGAAGGGGTAGACTTTAGGAGATGGAAGAAGAAGATGCACTTCTTGCTTTCAAGCATGAGTGTGGTGTATGTGCTAACTTGTTAGTATTTAGTAAATCCAAGTATTAAAGTGTCGGTCACCTCAAGTATATCTAATCGTTAGAAAGCTCGTAGTCGTATTTATTTAAAGTTAAGTAGTATTTAGTTATGTAACACCGTGGAGGACGGACGGGTCTTTACCCACTGTATGCCTGATCCACAGCCCGTAGGTGGCGATTTGTGTAAGACTATAAATACTCTCTACCTCCCAAGGTAGAGAGTTGGAGCTCATAATAACACTTTCATTTTCTCTCACTAAGTTCCCAAACCTCTAACTCTTTCTCTCTCTAAAACCTTGAATTATACGCCCCACTTGATCATGTTATGATGTGTTTGTGAAATCCAATATGTTACAAATGGTATCAAGAGCCATGGTTTGATCATCTCTCTTACTTATCCTTGGATTTCTAGTGGTTTTATATGGTTTTTGAGTTTGAAAAATTTTAGCGGTTTTTGCATCATTTGGACAATTTCTAGTGTTAAAGTTTGAATTTTGATTGTACTTTTGTGTTTAGAATCATTGTAAGTGCTTGGGTTTGGATTTGGAAAGCTTGAATCACTATGGTTGAGCTTGTTTTGGATTGAAAAGTGTGTTTTTGAAGTTCTTCAAGGTAGCGACTTGAGTCTCGTTGTGAATTTCTTCGTAGCGACTTGCTTCAGTAATTTCTAGCGAGTTGTAGTGTTAGTCGTAGCGACTTGAGCTTAGCGACTTGTCTATTTAGACAAGCCGACAAACAGTACAAGTTAGTGGATTCTCCACTACGGCTAGCGACTTGGTGGGGTTAGCGACGTGTTTTCATTATTTCTAGCAACTTGTACTTATTGTTCTCAGCGACTTGATCTTAGCGACTTGGATACTTAGCGAGTAGCTCTTTAGCGACTTGTATGCTTAGCGATTTGGTTCGTTAGCGACTTGTGTTCAGCGACTTGGGTTTTAGCGACTTGTGCTTAGCGACTTGATTCACAGCGACTTGAGGTTTAGCGAGTTGCTACTTAGCGACTTGGTTCAAGGATTATAGCGACTTGGTTAATACTTGTTTCTAATACGGTTTTCTCTTGATTTACATAGAGTTATAAAATCCCGTGAAATATGTAAACATGTCTACCAACGTGCCTACAATCATCTCTACTGTAGCTGAGGACGTTCAAGTAGCTGGTTCAGACACTCGTCTACCAATGCTTGACAGAACTGACTATGACTCATGGGCTCAACGAATTAGGTTGTACTATCTTGGTAAGGAAAATGGAGTTAACATTCTCAAGTCAATTGATGAAGGACCGTATCAGGTTGAGACAACCAGAGACATACTTGACACTACTGCAGATGGCTCAGTGATATTAGGACTGGACAGACCTAAAATGTATGATGAACTGACTGATAAGGAGAAGAAGAGATATGATGCAGACATCAGGGCTTCTAACATCATACTTCAGGGTTTACCTAAGGACATTTACAAGCTGATCAATCACAACACTGAAGCTAAGGCAGTTTGGGACAATGTCAAAATGCTACTCTCGGGTTCTGAACTAACCAAGGAAGACAGAGAATCTCAACTATATGATGAATTTGAGCACTTTAAGATGAAGCCAGAAGAAAGTGTCTATGAGTATTACGTGAGATTCCACAAGCTTGTGAATGATATGAGGAATATCAAAATGACCATGCCAAATATTCAGCTGAATTCAAAGTTTGTGAACAACATGAATCCCGAATGGCATAAATTTGTTACATCTATGAAGCTAACCAAAGGATTGAAGAACACCAACTATGAGCAACTGTATGCATTCCTTCTTCAGAATGAGAGACATGCTATGTTTGAACGAAGGATTCTTGAACAGTTCAAATCTAAGCAGGGAGAAACTAGTTCGTCAAATAACTCTATAGCTTTTTACACCAATGTTGGAATTATCACCAAAGCTTCTCAAGTCATACCCATGGGTAATGGTAATTACAAGCTCATCCCTGATCCAGCATATAAGCCTCCTGACCCAAACACATTCATGGAAAACTTCATCAATCAACTGTCTCTCATGGTTAGTCAAAACATGAACTCTCTCCCACACACCAACAATAACCTCAGAACATCATCCAATCCACACAATCAAGCTACTGTCAGAGATGGGAAGGTTATGATGCAACCAGTTCAAGAAAGGCAGTATGAACAGGGAAGAGGTGGAGTTGGTAGAGGATATGTGGCAAATTAGAATCGTGGAAGGAATCCAAATCAAGGTCAAGCTAAGCCAATTAAGTGCTACAACTGTGGTGGTGATGGACACATAGCAAGGAACTGCACTTCTCCAAAACGCCCTCAAAATGCAGAGTACTTCAAAGACAAGATGCTAGTGGTGCAAGCTCAGGATAATGGAGCTGTTTTGGATGAAGAGGAATTACTGTTTCTTGCTGAGGGTAATGCCAAAACCTATGATGCAGATGTGGATGAGCAGCCGATTCAGGAAATAGGACACAATCATCAAAATGCCTTTCAAGTTGCCGATTGTGATGCATATGACTCTGATGTCGATGATGGACCTACTGCCCAGACAATCTTCATGGCTAGCATCTCTCCAATGGTCTCTCCTAAGGTCTCATCATCTAAGCAAGCTAGTTCATCCAAAGAATCAATCAACTCAGAGGTATTAAAACTATATGATGAAGTTGATGTGCAAAAGATGCATAATAAAGTACAATCTCTTGAAACTTATGAATCAAATATTGATGATGAGGGTAATAGCAATATTGTCCCATATGATCAATATGTGAAGCAAAGTGAAAGTGAGATTGTGCCAAGTAATGCATCTTCTGCATTCAATGATGACTATGTTTTTGATGAATACACTGCATGTGCCCCTGATGATTCTGTTATCTCTGAACTGAATGCCTATAAAGAACAAGTTGCCATTTATGAACAACGTGCTAAGTTTGAATTAACTACCCGTTAGTAGGAAATGGATGACCAAATGGGTACAATTATTAGAAAAAGTAATTTTAGAGAAGAAGTGTTAAAACAAGAGTTAAACTCCTTACAAGAAAAGCTTTCGAAAACTGTTAAGCAAAAGCAAGAGCTGCAAGATAATGTTAAAGTGCTTAAACAAGAATTCAGTGCTAAGGAGTCAAAACTTTTGAATGATTTTTCTAATCTAAAAACCTTGAAAAACAAGCTTGAAAATAAGTTGTACGTACAAGGGAATACCATTCAGACTGCTCACATGATCACTAAGCATAGATTTCTCAGCGATAAGCATAATATTCCCATCATAGAGAAACCTAATCCTGAGTATGGTAAGATAGCAAAAGCTGCTCAAAATTTGATCTATGATGGTAATGAAATCCTTAAGCCTAGGCAGAAACCTAGTTGCGCTGAGTGCAATGAAGAGGATAGAAAACTAGATGATGCATCTAGGGAAAAAATGGATAAGAAGCTTAACGATCCTGCGTGTAAAAAGAATAACATAACTATCAAACCCCACGATTACACTAAGGAAAATTAGATCTCCCTGAACATGTTTAAGCCTCAAACTCAATTAACCCCAGAACAGGTCTTTTGGAATAAAGATATGGATAAGCTAAAAGTTAATGTACTTGTTGAAACAAACACTCCCCATAGGAAAATGCCTGCAGCTACTGTGTATCCTCCAAATACACCAATGCATCTAGTTCCTAGATCGATTGCCACTAATAGCAAAACCTTAATCAGCCTGTATGTTGTTTATCACACCTACAGGGATAACTGAGGGAGAAAGGGGTTTTGAGCAAACTAAAGAATGTTATTTAACTGAGGTCATGCCTTTCTTTAAACAATTAAAAGGTCCATTTGAGAACCTTCAAAAAGGAATAAATTCATATATTAAAGAAATGGAAAAGGAATTTGATGCAATGATAGTTGAGGTCAATGATTATGAACAGGAACTCAAATATAATGAAGTTGAAAGGAAGAACTTGCATATTTTAAATGAGAATTTGATTTTGAGTTGTGTTGCTCAAGATGTGTTTTATACTGTTACTAAGCACTCTATTACTGCTTCTCGATTTCATGAATTATCTATTGCATTGAAAGTTTCCCATGATCGTGTCATTGAGCTTGAAAACAAAAACTCAGAACTAAATGAGAAAATTGATCAGGATGATCACGATAATTTGGTAAAACATCTTTCTAAACTAGAAGTTGAACATTTTGATTTGCAACTAAAATATCAACATCTTAAAGAAAATGTCAAAACCTCAAATATCAAGACATCCTCAGATGTTCCAGAGTTTGATGCAGTTTTTCAGATAAACAAACGTGACAAACAGATTCAAGCTCATTGTAACACGATTAGAAAATTGAAAGCCCAAATTTCACACTTAAAGGGTGAAAAGAACAATGTGACTGGCTCCCAAATGCCTCCTCCTTTAGATTCTCAGTATTCTCAGACTTTTCATCTTCAAAACTTGGTTAATGTTTTACAAAAGGAAAACGAGGGTTTCCTTGAAGAAAATGAAAAAGTTAAACAACACTTTACAGAGTTATATGATTCAATTAAAGTCACCCGTGACAAGAACAATGAAAAAATAACGTCTTTACAAAAAGAAATTGAGAATCTGAGGAGACAGGAAAAAGAGAAACTGCCACTTGTCTTTAATGAGAATGTTGCATCAAGGTCATCCTCAGACTGCAAATATACTGTGACTGTTAAATACATTCCTCCTCATCTCAGGAATAATGAACTTGTGTTTCATAAGGATAGTCTAGAATGTCTCCGTGAGATTGTGGAAGACGATTTCATACATAAGCCTCTTGATAGAGAAATTAGGTTTGCTTGCATTCAAGCCAAACGATCTCAGGAGCTGCTAGAATGTTTAAAAGCAACATGTCCTAAATCCTTAGGTGCGAAAGGTAAAGCTATGATGCCTTGTTCTATGCCTAGTGCCAAGCATACAAACCATTCTATGCCCACTGTTAAGAAAGTGAACTCTAATGTGCCCTCAAGTAGTTCAGATCCCTGCACGTCTAGTTCAGGAATGAAAAAAGTAGATCAACCAACTAATGTTCCCATAATTCCTTCTACAGGAGTAATCAGTGACATAAAAGCAAGCGGGTCAAAGCCTCCAGGCAATACCAAGCAAGATAGGACCTCGCAAGCTAGGAATGTGCATTGGAAGAGAGTAGAAGATCACCCTAGGAATATTAAGTTTGAGTTGAATAAAACGAATCGTGTTGATTCTAGTATTAACTATAAGCTTACTGTAATTAATTCAAATTCTGCTACTATCTGCAAACCATGTAATAATGACTGCTTGTTTTCTATTACTAATCATGAATGTGGTGTGAATGATTTGTCTAATGCTGTCAAATGCCCAGTTAAAACTGTTAATGTTAAAAATCAAGCTAAGAAGGCTAAAAGGAAAAAGCGAAAGAAAGTTAGAAAACAGTGGAAACCTACAGGAAGGGAATTTAGTAATATAGGTCATCAATGGATACCTACTGGCCGTAAGATTAATGAGCTGTTCCCTAAATTTGCTAAGTCAATTCCCACTAGAAAATGGATGCCTACTGGTAGAACTATTCCCTTAAGAAGTGAACATACTTTCAATAGGTCAAATACGGACACTAGCACTGCATCTATTTCTGATGATTCCATTGTTTCTACTTCTGATGTGGGTGTTCCAATCACTGTTACTAACCAAATGGAACTCATTCTTGCATGGGGATCCCAATTATCCAGTTATCCATTCTTGTCTGTGTTCAACTGCAGATCATTCAAATCGTTCTATGGTACCTGGACTCAGGTTGTTCCAAGCATATGACTAGAGACCGGTCACGGCTCATGAACTTTATAAGTAAATTCATCAGGACCGTTAGATTCGGGAATGATCATTTCGGTGCAATTATGGGTTATGGAGACTATGTTGTAGGAGATAGTGTGATTTCCAGGGTGTATTATGTTGAAGGTCTTGGACATAATCTATTTTCTGTTGGACAATTTTGTGACTCTGACTTAGAAGTGGCCTTCAGAAAATATACTTGCTTTGTTAGAGAACTTGATGGTGTGGAACTTCTCAGAGGAACTCGTGGTTCAAACCTATACACCATCTCTATCGAAGACATGATGAAATCTTCACCCATCTGCCTGCTGTCAAAGGCTTCTAAAACTAAGTCATGGCTATGGCACCGTCCTCTCAATCACTTGAACTTTGGTACCATAAACAATCTTTCCAGAAAGGACTTAGTAAGAGGACTACCTAGACTTAAGTATGAAAAGGATCATCTTTGTTCAGCATGTCAATTGGGAAAAAGCACGAAATGTGCCCACAAACCAAAACCCACAAACTCTGTAATGGAAGTTCTTCATACCCTTCATATGGATCTGTGCGGACCAATGAGAGTGCAAATGATAAATGGGAAGAAATACATTCTAGTAGTTGTTGATGACTACTCTCGATTTATTTGGGTAAAGTTTTTGAGGACAAAGGATGAAACTCCAGATGTCATCATCAAACTCATCAAACAGCTCCAGGTTCGACTCAACAATACTGTTAGAATTGTTCGAACAGACAATGGCACAGAGTTTGTCAACAAAGACTTAATTCAGTTTTATGAAAGTGTTGGAATCAGTCATCAAAGAAGTGTTCCACGAACTCCTCAACAGAACGGTGTAGTTGAAAGACGAAATCGAACTCTTGCGGAAGCCGCAAGAACAATGCTAATTTATTCAAAGGTTCCAATGTTTCTATGGGCTGAAGCCATTGCCACTGCTTGCTACACCCAAAATCGTTCCCTTATTCACACCTCTAATGGAAAAACTCCATATGAACTTGTCCATAAACGAAAACCTGATCTATCCTACCTTCGTGTGTTTGGTGCTTTATGTTACCCAACTAATGACGGTCAATATTTAGGTAAACTAAAAGCTAAAGCGGACATTGGAGTATTTGTAGGATATGCACCAAATAGAAAAGGATACCGAATCTACAACAAGAGAACCCGAAATATCATGGAAACAATTCACGTTACGTTCGATGAGCTGACCGGTCAAATGGCTCCAGGACAATCCAGTTCTGGACCCGCATTTCAACCTTCATCAAGTAGTCCTACCAGTTCTACCCTTGTTTCTAATCCCTCACCAGCAACTTGTAACACCCCCAATTTCGTGATATGCAGCGGAATTCAAACTGGGTATTACTTGATGGCACAACAGTCATAATAATAGAAAACGATCTCTAAAAGAGTTGTTTTAAAAAGGCTTTATCATTCAAATATATCAGAGTTTACAAAATAGGTCCCAGTTGGTTCCATTGATTAAAAAACACATCAATATAAAGTTTTTGATGCTTTGTGAATGATAAAATATTTATGTATAGACTTCTTGATCTTGCCCTTCCGTGCCAGCTTCCGACTTTATGGACCTGAAATACATGCTTAAAACTGTCAACACAAAGGTTGAGTGAAATTCATAGAGTTTGTTTGATGGTTGAACCCATTATGTTGGTAGTGTGAGTTAATTTGACTCACACCAAGGTTTTGAAACCAAAACAGTTATTATTAGACTAAGCATCATGCAATCTAGGCGTTAACGTGTTCCAAATTTAATTGGAGAAATTGTTGGTACGTGCCCTAGTAGATAAAATTGCCATTTTTACCTAATGTTACTCAAATATAGTGCGTTTGTTTGCCTCTAACGGGCCAACACAAACGGGATTTGTCAATCCCAATATATCTATTCACAATATTCGCGCCCACTCTCACATAGTGATTAGTGATTCATGATTTAGGGACTTATGTTTGGCAAATGCGGTAACTTGGTGCTAATAAAACAATCAGATAAGCATACAGTTTAAAGCAATGTGTTCGGTTTAAAATAAAGCATGTATCTCCCCCAAGGGTTTGTAAAACAATTAAGTAATAAAAGTGGGGCTATGAACTCACCGAGAGTTGATGATGTTAAGTACTAACGGATGTGATGGATAAGTCGGAAGACTTCTACGTACAACCTAAAAATGAAATGTTGCGACTTAAGTTTGGAATAATGTTTAAGAAAACATAAACCATCCTATATATATATATATATATATATATATATATATATATATATATATATATATATATATATATATATATATATATATATATATATATATATATATATTCCTATGTTGATCATGATGTAGTCAATTATCATATGATGTTTATAGAAATATCTTTAATATGTGAAAACGTATTTAGTTTATAGATATTGTACTACCGTTCGGGCCATCATAATTTAGAGGTCATGCAGTAAACGTTCGAGGAGCTAGGACACTTTAAATCGTAAATCCAGCAACTCGTCGAAACATTTTACTCAAATAAAAGCCCACACATGAAGCTCCCTACTATTGTAGCACTTAGTAAATACAACATATGTTTTGAGTGAAGATTGTTATAACATAAAGTTTATCATGTTTTAATAACTATCTAGTTTTTACAAGTTCTCGTCATTTCAAACAAGCCTTGAGGCTTTAACCATGGCCTTGCCGTGACTTTGGTCTTGACTACCATGGTCTTGAGACTTAGCTTTGGCCTTAGCCGTAGCCGTGGTCTTGGCTTATGGCCATTAGGCCTCTTGGTTTGCTTTTAGTTGTGACAAAAGTATAGTTGTGAGACTTTATTTACGGCAGTTTCTGTTTTTGAAAGATTATGGCCTATTTATGCGTTTTCAAGGTCCGAGCGTCTTTGACACTGAAGGAAAACGTCGTTCCGGACAACTTTCGTGGTTTAACTTTTTAATGATTCGGACTAGAAGTACCACTTTTAAAAAGACAGAACTGAAAACAGCTTATACATGGTAGTTTTGGCGTTTAGGTTTCGCTAACTTCTTTTGCTTATAACTTTTGACTCGTTTGTCCGTTTTGGGTAATTCAAATTGCTATGTTTACCTTTTTATATTGTCTACCATATTATGTAAGTTAAAAAGTCCTTATATTACTGTTTTAATGGTCTCACATGTGTAGATTATGACTAGTTTATTAGTTTGTTACTTTTATGACAATATGTGAATTAAAACAAGTGATTGAGTATATGTACATCATGAATCAACATAGTAACTATATATATAGCATGAAATAGTTAAGATTATGAATAATAAAGATGAGATGATGGTGGTGATAAGTTGCTTACAACTTTTGGCTTTCAATAAGAAAGGAGTAACTTAGTAAGGATAGGACTTTGATTGATCGCGTAAGACTTCAGATTGAGCTAGCTTTCCACACCTTGGTACCCTTGCAAACTTTAAGATTTGATGATGAAGTACTAAGTGACTTGAGTGGATTTAAATTCAAGAAAATCACTTAAACTTGCTAGAGATTTGATGTAGTGGCTTGATCTTTGGAACTTCCTTGCATAAACTTGGAGTTTATAGATCAAATGATGGAAGATGTGAGTGTTTTAGGGTATGAACGACCAAATTCAGTATGTGAGGGAGTTTATGATGTATTTCACTTCCTATTTATAGGAGGGTAAGTTTGTTTAACCATATATTGGGTTAATTATTAACCATGGTTAAGTTAGGACACTTGTAATGATCAAAATGAACCTTGGTTAGGATTAAGCCACCAATATGATGACTCCCCCTCCTTAGGTCGGTCTCAATGTGTCTAGGTGGCTTAGATGATAAGTTTTGATAATATCTTGAGTTTAGAGTAAGTTTCGGTTCCGTTAAATGCCAACCGTAAGTCGTTAAGCCATAAAACGTAAAACCGGGTATCGTAAAAATACTAAACTTGTAGGAATGATGAGACTCATTATTATAATCCATCTAAAAATATAAAATGGGTGATAAGTCTCATTGGGTGCAAAAACGCTGCTTAAAGCTGGAAATACGGGTAAAAAACGCGTAATTCGCAGTTTATCGGAAAAGAACGAAATTTCAGGGAAACGACCGTGAATTTATTTAGAGTAGACTAAAATTAGTCTAAAAGTGATATGAGATGTCAAAATGTGGTTTTCGTCATATGCGGGATAACTTAACAGTTATTTGCGAAGTTTAAAAGTTACGCGATTTATGCAAAAATGTAGAACGTACAAGGTTAATTCCTTTATGGTCAAAGGAGGAGGGAAATATGTTTGAATTTTCCTAAAAAATGTAAAAGTGTCAAAAACATATTAGAAACACAGTGCAGGAATCGTTAAGTCTGGATGTAAGTAGAATTGTTTAAAACGTAAGTTTAGTTTTTCAGTGCAGGGCTTATTTGGTAACATAAAAATGAATTTTAAAAATTCTCAAATTAATCATGAGTGATCTAAGAATTTATCTGATGTTAGAAAAATTATCAGAGTTGATTTTCGTTATGCGCGTGATGTTTAAACGATGGACCGTCCAAAATGAAACTTTATAACGATGTTTTCTTAATAACTTTTGCGAAGATGATCTAACGATTGTCAAACTCTCAGTTCAATACTAAAATAATTTATCTTACGAGAATGTGAAATAAAAATTTTACGGATGAATAGTAAATGTAAATAGTAAAAGTGAATAGTAAATTCTCGAAAATGAAAAGTAACCTGAAAGTGCGGGTGGTTACAGTCTCCCCCCGTTGGGGAAATCACGCCCTCGTGATTTAATTGTTACTTGATGTTAATGCTCCTTCAAAAAGGTGAGGGTACTTTCGACGCATTTGGTCTTCTCGTTCCCATGTAAATTCTGGGCCACGTTGGGAGTTCTAGCGAACTTTGACAATTGGTATTCGACTCTGTTTTAGTTGTTTGACCTCTCGGTCCATGATTTCCACAGGTTGTTCAATGAAGTGTAGATCGTTGCTCAGTTTGAGTTCATCGAGTGGAATAACTAACGATTCATCGGATAAACACTTCTTTAGGTTGGATACATGAAAAGTGTGATGTACATTACTGAGTTCTGATGGGAGCTCAAGTTTGTATGCCACTGGACCAACCCTGTCTAGGATTTTGAATGGACCTATGTATCTTGGGTTTAGTTTTCCAGGTTTACCGAATCGTATGACACCTTTCCAAGGTGAGACTTTTAGCATAACCTTGTCTCCAACTTGGAATTCCAACAGTTTGCGTCGTACATCGGCATAACTCTTTTGTCTATCTCTTGATTTTTGTAACTGATTTTTGACTTGTATGATTTTCTCTGTTGTTTCACGAATGAGTTCTGGACCCGTGAGTTGAACATCTCCCACTTCGGCCCAACAGACAGGCGATCGGCACTTTCGACCGTAAAGTGCTTCAAAGGGTGCTGCCTTGATACTCGCGTGATAACTGTTATTGTAGGAGAATTCGACCAATGGTAAATGGTTATCCCATCCTTTTCCAAAGTCGATTATACAAGCTCGAAGCATGTCTTCCAGCGTTTGTATGGTTCGCTCACTCTGACCATCAGTTTGAGGGTGATACGCTGTACTCATGTCTAGGTTTGTTCCGAAGGCGTCTTGGAGTGACTGCCAGAAGTTTGAGGTAAATCTACCATCTCAGTCAGATATGATAGAGATTGGTGCACCGTGTTTTGAGACTATCTCCTTGACGTAAAGTCGAGTCAACTAATCCATCTTGTAAGTCTCTTTGATTGGTATAAAGTGTGCGGACTTTGTGAGACGATCGACCATGACCCAGATGGAGTCATAACCGTTGGATGTCTTTGGGAGTTTAGTGATAAAATCCATTGTGATTCGTTCCCATTTCCATATCGGAATCTCGGGTTGTTGTAAGAGACCGGATGGTTTTTGGTGTTCAGCCTTCACTTTGGAACAAGTAAGGCATTTACTGACGTAGATGGCAATGTCGGTTTTCATGTTTGGCCACCAATAGAGTAGTTTTAGATCATGATACATCTTATCAGATCCTGGATGTACGAAATATTTGGATTTGTGGGACTCGAGCATGATTAAATCTCGTAGACCACCATAAAGTGGTAACCAACTTCGTCCTTGGAAGCATAAAGTTCCGTCAGAACGGGTTTCAAATTTCTTCTGTATCATGCCGTCCAATTTCTCCTTCTCAATGTCTTGTTGTTTCACCGCTTCGGCTTGAGCATTGAGTATTTGAGCAGGGAAATTTGAATTGATGGTTAGGACTAAAGCTCGAACTCGTAGAGGTTTAACCCTTTCCTTCCGGCTCAGGGCATCTGCTACTACATTGGCTTTTCCCGGATGATAGCGAATGTCGCAATCATAATCACTCAGCAATTCTAACCATCGTCGTTGCCTCATGTTTAATTCCTTTTGATCGAGAATGTGTTGGATACTTTTGTGGTCGGTAAACACAGTACATCTAGTACCGTATAGATAGTGTCTCCAAATTTTAAGTGCAAAGACTACTGCTCCTAACTCCAAGTCATGAGTATTGTAGTTTTCTTCATGTTTCTTGAGTTGTCGTGAAGCATAAGCCATGATTTTTTCTCGTTGCATGAGTACGGCTCCTAATCCTTGGTGCGAAGCATCGCAATAGACTACAAAATCTTCGATCCCATCTGGCAATGCTAGAATAAGGGCACTACAAAGTTTTTGTTTTAGGATTTGGAAAGCTTCTTCTTCATCTTCGTTCCAGATGTACTTTTTGTTTTTCTGAGTTAGCGTAGTTAAAGGTTTGGCTATGGAGGAAAACCCCTCAATAAACCTTCGATAATAACCGGCCAAACCTAGAAATTGACAAATTTCTGTAGGTGTTGTAGGTGTTGGCCAATCCTTGATAGCCTCAATTTTTGCGGGATCAACATGTAGACCCGTGCTATCGATAACATGCCCAAGGAATTGTACTGACTGAATCCAAAATTCACATTTAGAGAATTTTGCGTACAACTTCTCTTTCTTGAGTAAATCTAAAATCGTTCTAAGATGATCCTTATGTTCTTCTTCGCTTTTGGAGTATATGAGAATATCATCGATGAATACTATCACGAACTTGTCCAAGTATGGCTTACACACCCGATTCATGAGATCCATGAATACTGCTGGTGCATTTGTCAAGCCAAACGGCATTACTTGGAACTCGTGATGACCATAGCGAGTTCTAAAGGCTGTTTTTGGAATATCTTCTTCTCGAACCTTAACTTGATGGTAACCCGATCGAAGGTCTATTTTTGAATAATAGGTCGAACCTTGTAGTTGATCGAATAGATCATTGATTCTCGGCAAAGGGTATCGGTTCTTTATGGTTAATTTGTTTAGCTCACGATAGTCGATACACATTCGTAACGATCCATCCTTCTTTTTCACGAACAAGACGGGAGCTCCCCAAGGTGAGGAACTAGGTCGGATAAACCCCTTGTCCGAAAGTTCTTGTAGTTGATTTTCCAGTTCTTGCATCTCGGATGGTGCTAGTCTGTAGGGTGCGCGGGCCACTGGCGCCGCTCCTGGCACTAAATCAATGTGAAACTCTACTTGACGGGATGGTGGAAGACCGGGTAAGTCTTCAGGGAAAACTTCAGGAAATTCACGAGCGATAGGAACGTCTTCAAGTCGTTTTTCTTTGGATTCCTTCTCGGTAACATGAGCTAGAAATGCATAACATCCTTTTTCAATGTACTTTATGGTTTTCATACATGAGATGATGTTTAAGCGAGTTCCACTTCGATCACCACGGATGACCAAAGTTTCATTGTTACAAGGAATGTGAACAACTTTTTCGCCACATATGATGTTGGCTCGATGTTTTGATAACCAATCCATGCCAATAACAATCGAAACTTCCAAGTTCGATTGGCATGAGATTGATGCTGAATGGATGATCTAAAAGGTTGAGGGTACAATTTTGGAGTACAGTATTGGTGTTTACTAAGTTTCCATTGGCTAATTCAATACTATAGTGAGTATCCATAGTGGTTGGTGCAATATTAAGTAAAGGTGAAATTTTGGAAGATATAAAGCTCATATCAGCACAGGAATCGAATAAGACCTTAACAAGATGATTATTGAGTGAAAACGTACCAGTGACTATGTTCGGGTCTTGTTGAGGTTCACCGTTGCCCATAACATAGGCTCTACCACGAGCATCTCCGCCTTGTTGCCACGGTTTTGAGGACAATTGGGTTTGACATGTCCTTTCTCCCCACACCCGAAACATGTAACTATCGGTTGAATGTTAGCTCCAGTAGCCACAACTTTGCTTCTACAGTCTTTAGCAAGGTGTCCTGGTTTTTCACACTTGCGGCACTTAGCTGGGCAAGGACCCATATGATGGTAGTTGCATTTATTGCACTTTGGGTAGGTTCCACCATAATTTCCTCCAGCTGGTGCTGCAACATAAGCCGTTGAGGCTTCTTGTCTTTTGTTTTGTTGTTGATGGTGTTGGGTGTTACGATTTTGGTTATTGGAAGGGTTTCTTTGGTTGTTATCCCATTGTCGTTTGTTGTTGTTGTTTCGGTTGCTGTTGTTGGTATGGTTGTTGTTATTACGGTAGTTGGTGTTGTTGGTGGTAGTGTTGAGATTCTGTCTTTGGGTAGCTCCTGTTCGAACCACTTGATCCATGAGACTTCGAGACATTCACATAGCATCATCAAGTGACTTTGGATCAAACGAAGTCACATTTCCCTGGATGATAGGCGTAAGTCCCCAGATATATCTCTCTAACAGCTTTTCAGTTGTTGGAACCATTGATGGACATAGTATCGCCAATTCTTGAAATCGGCGGTTGTAAGTTGCATTGTCAACACCCTTGAGAACATGGTTCCAAAACTCTACTTCCAGTTTCTGTATTTCACTACGAGGGCAATACTCCTTGATCATTAAACCCTTTAGAGCAACCCAAGAGATTTGATAAGCACTCATGATGCCTATTGGTTAAGCAACTGAATTCTACCATGATAATGCCTGATCCAGTAGTGTACAAGTGGCATATTGAACTTTGTCATTTTCAGCGCATTTGCTGATTGAGAACACATACTCCATTCTTTCAAACCAGCGAGTTAAACCCACGGCTCCTTCTGAACCCTTGAAATTTATGGGTTTGCAACTCATAAATTCTTTGTATGAGCAACCTCTAGTTGCATTAGCTGCGGCAAGCCTAACAGCTTCAGCGGCAGCGGTGGCTTCAGCGGCAGCGGCGGCTTCAGCGGCTGCGGTTGTTGCAGCAGCGGTAGCGGCGGCTGCAGCAGCGGCTTCAGCGGCAGCGGCAGCTTCAGCGGCTATGGCTGCTCGTTCCGCGTTAATTGCTGCATTCACTCGAGTAGTAATCATTCGCTCAATGGCAGCTGGAGTCATTGGTTGAGGTGTTTTAGCTTTCTTTGGCGGTATTATTCTATCAAAAAGAGATATCAAGAGTTATAAAAAGATCATGATTTTTGATGGAAGGTTAGAAATAATAAAGTTTGGAGTTTTAAACCATAACAGATGATAGCATAAAACCAGAGTTTTTATTCACATAACGTTGATTGATTTACAAAATGAAAACCTATTACAAGCTTATTCAAAATTTACTAACTGAAACTTTCAGTTTAGTAATTACAACGCTTTACTACTGTTAGCTATTACATGAGTTACACAGAGTTTTCTAACTGAGTCTAATCAGTTTAGAAGTACAAAAGATAACTAGTATATCACACTAGTCTAAGATTGGTTGGACGAATCGATGTTTCCATATACGGCTAGAACATCGATGCTATCACTTAAATGGTTTTCTTTGACCTCTTTTTCATATATTTTCTGTTGCATGGCATTCATAGAAGATTGCATATCATACAACTCCTTTCGAAGATAAAATCGGTCGAAGTTAGCAATGTCTAGTCGGATCTCTGCCGAGCTTAAGCGATTTCGCAGTTCTTGAATCTGTGCCCCGTCTTGGCATTGGATTCTTTCCACTCTTGATAACCTATATTTGATGTCTTCCCATCCAGTTAGTGGATGGAAGATTGTATCTGCAACATAATCCAAGTCCCTCTTCACATAACTCATATCTAGTATGAATAAGTCAAGGCGTTGGCGTGCATGGATGGCCTCGGTTTTGGCCGCAATGACAAATGATTCTTGTTGATTCATCTGCCATGCCATACTTTGGACTTTATGTTGAGTTAGGTCCAGGTGTTGTTTTAAACGGTAAAGTTCGTATTGGGCAGAGTTTATGAAAGCAGGTATCATCGTGGATGACCCGCCGACTTCATGAGTGGATGTTGGTCCTTGAGTAGGGTTAGCAGGATTAGGTTCAGAAGATGTTTCTGAGGCAGGAGGTGGTGATAATGGTGCTACACCATATTCATAGTTTTCCTCTTGATCATCCTCGGATTTAACCCAATCTTGCACATTATATTCGGGAGAATCTGGTATAATCAGATCCTCTTCTTCTTCGTCGTCCATATCTTCATATGGTTCATCTTCGTAATCAACGGCATCAAGGTAGTCGTCATTAATATCAGGAAAATCTAGTTCCGGAATGATTGGAATGTTTGGAATTTGTTCGGGTGATGCCGGAATGTAATCGGGAGATGCAGGCACAGACATAGTGACTACAAAAGGATATGATGTTAAAATAGTTATAATATTTAGGGGAAAGCTTTAAAATATGATGTTAAAATAGTTAGAATATTTAGGGGAAAGCTTTAAGTAATTCAAGTGTATATATCAATATACTAATATGTTCATGTTATTATAACATGTCTTGAAAGTCCATAATCGTCTGGAGGATGGAAGGCACGGAGAACGGAAGGCTATAAAATGTTTTTGTTTGTAAAAGCAGTTATAGTTTAAGTCATAATTTAGACTCGTTTCTCTATAACTATGGCTCTGGTACCAATCTGTAACACCTCCAATTTCGTGATATGCAGCGGAATTCAAACTGGGTATTACTTGATGGCACAACAGTCATAATAATAGAAAACGATCTCTAAAAGAGTCGTTTTAAAAAGGCTTTATCATTCAAATATATCAGAGTTTACAAAATAGGTCCTAGTTGGTTCCATTGATTACAAAACACATCAATATAAAGTTTTTGATGCTTTGTGAATGATAAAATATTTATGTATAGCCTTCTTGATCTTGCCCTTCCGTGCCAGCTTCCGACTTTATGGACCTGAAATACATGCTTAAAACTGTCAACACAAAGGTTGAGTGAAATTCATAGAGTTTGTTTGATGGTTGAACATATTATGTTGGTAGTGTGAGTTAATTTGACTCACACCAAGGTTTTGAAAACAAAACAGTTATTATTAGACTAAGCATCATGCAATCAAGGCGTTAACGTGTTCCAAATTTAATTGGAGAAATTGTTGGTACGTGCCCTAGTAGATAAAATTGCCATTTTTACCTAATGTTACTCAAATATAGTGCGTTTGTTTGCCTCTAACGGGTCAACACAAACGGGATTCGTCAATCCCAATAGATCTATTCACAATATTCGCGCCCACTCTCACATAGTGATTAATGATTCATGATTTAGGGACTTATGTTTGGCAAATGCGGTAACTTAGTGCTAATAAAACAATCAGATAAGCATACAGTTTGAAAGCAATGTGTTTGGTTTAAAATAAAGCATGTATCTCCCCCAAGGGTTTGTAAAACAATTAATTAATAAAAGTGGGGCTATGAACTCACCGAGAGTTGATGATGTTAAGTACTAACGGATGTGATGGATAAGTCGGAAGACTTCTACGTACAACCTAAAAACGAAATGTTGCGACTTAAGTTTGGAATAATGTTTAAGAAAACATAAACCATCCTATATATATATATATATATATATTCCTATGTTGATCATGATGTAGTCAATTATCATATGATGTTTATAGAAAGATCTTTAATATGTGAAAACGTATTTAGTTTATAGATATCGTACTACCGTTCGGGCCATCATAATTCAGATGTCATGCAGTAAACGTTCGAGGAGCTAGGACACTTTAAATCGTAAATCCAGCAACTCGTCGAAACGTTTTACTCAAATGAAACCCCTCACATGAAGCTCCCTACTATTGTAGCACTTAGTAAATACAACATATGTTTTGAGTGAAGATTGTTATAACATAAAGTTTATCATGTTTTAATAACTATCTAGTTTTTACAAGTTCTCGTCGTTTCAAACAAGCCTTGAGGCTTTAGCCATGGCCTTGCCGAGACTTTGGTCTTGACTACCATGGTCTTGAGACTTAGCTTTGGCCTTAGCCGTAGCCGTGGTCTTGGCTTATGGCCATTAGGCCTCTTGGTTTGCTTTTAGTTGTGACAAAAGTATAGTTGTGAGACTCTATTTACGGCAGTTTCTGTTTTTGAAAGATTATGGCCTATTTATGCGTTTTCAAGGTCCGAGCTTCCTTGTTATTGAAGGAAAACGTCGTTCCGGACAACTTTCATTGTTTAACTTTTTAATGATTCGGACCAGAAGTACCACTTTTAAAAAGACAGAACTGAAAACAGCTTATACATGGTAGTTTTGGCGTTTAGATTTCGCTAACTTCTTTTGCTTATAACTTTTGACTCGTTTGTCCGTTTTGGGTGATTCAAATTGCTATGTTTACCTTTTTATATTTTCTACCATATTATGTAAGTTAGAAAGTCCTTATATTACTGTTTTTAATGGTCTTACATGTGTAGATTATGACTAGTTTATTAGTTTGTTACTTTTATGACAATATGTGAATTAAAACAAGTGATTGAGTATATGTACATCATGAATCAAAATAGTAACTATATATATAGCATGAAATAGTTAAGATTATGAATAATAAAGATGAGATGATGGTGGTGATAAGTTGCTTACAACTTTTGGCTTTCAATAAGAAAGGAGTAACTTAGTAAGGATAGGACTTTGATTGATCGCGTAAGACTTCGGATTGAGCTAGCTTTCCACACCTTGGAACCCTTGCAAACTTTAATAGTTGGTGATGAAGTACTAAGTGACTTGAGTGAATTTAAATTCAAGAAGATCACTTAAACTTGCTAGAGATTTGGTGTAGTGGCTTGATCTTTGGAACTTCCTTGCATAAACTTGGAGTTTATAGATCAAATGATGGAAGATGTGAGTGTTTTAGGGTATGAACGACCAAATTCAGTATGTGAGGGAGTTTATGATTTATTTCACTTCCTATTTATAGGAGGGTAAGTTTGGTTAACCATATATTGGGTTAATTATTAACCATGGTTAAGTTAGGACACTTGTAATGATAAAAATGAACCTTGGTTAGGATTAAGCCACAAATATGATGACTCCCCCTCCTTAGGTCGGTATCAATGTGTCTAGGTGTCTTAGATGATAAGTTTTGATAATATCTTGAGTTTAGAGTAAGTTTCGGTTCCGTTAAATGCCAACCGTAAGTTGTTAAGCCATAAAACGTAAAACCGGGTATCGTAAAAATACGAAACTTGCAGGAATGATGAGACTCATCATTATACTCCATCTAAAAATATAAAATGGGTGATAAGTCTCATTGGGTGCAAAAACGCTGCTTAAAGCTGGAAATACGGGTCCAAAACGCGTAATTCGCAGTTTATCGGAAAAGAACGAAATTTCAGGGAAACGACCTTGAATTTATTTAGAGTAGACTAAAATTAGTCTAAAAGTGATATGAGATATCAAAATGTAGTTTTCGTCATACGCGGGATAACTTAACAGTTATTTGCGAAGTTTAAAAGTTACGCGATTTATGCAAAAATGTAGAACGTACAAGGTTAATTCCTTTATGGTCAAAGGAGGAGGGAAATATGTTTGACTTTTCCTAAAAAATGTAAAAGTGTCAAAAACATATTAGAAACACAGTGCAGGAATCGTTAAGTCTGGATGTAAGTAGAATTGTTTAAAACGTAAGTTTAGTTTTTCAGTGCAGGGCTTATTTGGTAACATAAAAATGAATTTTAAAAATTCTCAAATTAATCATGAGTGATCTAAGAATTTATCTGATGTTAGGAAAATTATCAGAGTTGATTTTCGTTATGCGCGTGATGTTTAAACGATGGACCGTCCAAAATGAAACTTTATAACGATGTTTTCTTAATAACTTTTGCGAAGATGATCTAACGATTGTCAAACTCTCAGTTCAATACTAAAATAATTTATCTTACGAGAATGTGAAATAAAAATTTTACGGATGAATAGTAAATGTGAATAGTAAATTCTCGAAAATGAAAAGTAACCTGAAAGTGCGGGTGGTTACACAACTCCTTATGTACCTCCTTCAGAAGATGATTTGAAGAAATTATTTGATCCAATATTTGATGAACACTATGAGCCAAGTGCTAATGATATGTCAATTCCATCAACAGAGGCTACTTCTATCCCTGTCAATGAAGTTAACCCTTCAGTCTTAATGTCATTAAGTCAAGAAGCGCCTGCTGCTGATCACTCTGTCTCATCAACAAATCATCAATCATCGAGTGTACATCATGGAATTGTTTCTGGCACCCATGATGAAGTTAATCCCTTTGCTACTCCCGAAGATGCCTCATTTGAAAACATATTTGCTCCTGAATCTTCATCAGAACCATCTTCATCAGGAGATATCGACTCTACTACTTCAGTTCCTCAACAACAACCACATGAACACCTTAGAAAATGGACACATGATCATCCATTGGACAACATCATTGGAAACCTCTCTCGTCTAGTGTCCACACGGAAACAACTTGCAACCGATGCCTTATGGTGCTTCTTCAACTCCGTACTCTCTAAGGTCGAACCAAAAGATGTTAAAACCGCCATGAATGAAGACAGCTGGTTCAATGCCATGCAAGAAGAAATTCATGAGTTTGATCGACTAGATGTATGGAATTAGTACTTGCTCCAGATTGTGCTATGATCATTGCTCTAAAGTGGATCTTCAAAGTAAAACTTGATGAGCATGGTGATGTTTTAAAGAACAAGGCTCGATTGGTTGCAAAAGGATACCGTCAAGAGGAGGGTATTGACTTTGAAGAATCATTTCCTCCAGTTGCTCGTATCGAGGCAATCAGAATCTTCTTGGCTAATGCTGCAAGTAAGAACATGGTAGTCTATCAGATGGATGTAAAGACGGCTTTTCTTAACGGAGATTTTAAAGAAGTCGTATACGTCTGCAAACCTGAAGGCTTTGTGAATCCAGAGCATCCTACTCATGTCTATCATTTGAAGAAGGCTCTTTATGGTTTGAAGTAAGCTCCAAGGGCATGGTATGATACGCTATCAAAGTTTCTTCTATCTACTGGATTCAGCAAACGAGCAGTTGATCTGACATTGTTCACTAGAAAGTCAGGCAAACATTTAATTCACGTTCAAATATATGTTGATGATATTATTTTTGCCTCAACTGACCCCAATGAATGTGACCGTTTTTCAAATGAAATGGGTTCCAAATTTCAAATGTCAATGATGGGACAAATGTCATTTTTCTTGGGATTACAAATTTCACAAAGTCCCGAAGGCATTTTTATAAATCAATCTAAATATGCAAATGAGATTTTAAAGAAATTTGGATTTGATTCTTGTGACCCTGTTGACACTCCCATGATAGAGCGTACTAAACTGGATGAGGACCACTTAGGGATCATGGTAGACCAAACGAAATATCGTAATATGATTGGATCCCTGATGTACCTCACAGCCAGTAGACCAGACATTCTGTTTGCTGTTTGCATGTGTGCTAGATATCAGGCTAAGCCTACCAAAAAGCACCTTGAAGCGGTTAAACGGGTCTTTCGGTATCTCCAAGGAACCATCAATATGGGACTTTGGTACCCAAAGGACACCGGTATGTCACTAACAGCCTATGCAGATGCTGATCATGCAGGATGTCAAGATTCACGTCGAAGTACGTCTGGAGGTGCTCAGTTTTTGGGTGATAAGCTTGTGAGCTGGTCTTCAAAGAAACAAATGAGTACTTCTATTTCCTCTACAGAGGCTGAATACGTATCCATGTCATCTTGTTGTGCTCAAATATTATGGATGAGATCCCAATTATCTGACTATGGCTTTAAATTCAACAAAATTCCTCTGTACTGTGATAATAAAAGTGCTATTGCTCTCTCATGCAACAACGTTCAACACTCAAGAGCAAAGCACATCGACATTCGACATCATTTCATCAGGGAGCAAGTAGAAAACGGTGTGGTGGAACTCTATTTTGTGAGGACTGAATACCAATTAGCAGACATCTTCATCAAATCTCTTCCTAGAGAACGTTTTGAGTTTATCCTCCCACGACTTGGTCTAAAGAGTCTTCAACCGGACACACTCAAACGTTTTCAAGAGGAAGACGAGGAGTAAAGGTCTTTCTTCATCCATATCTTGTATATATTTTTTCGAAAAACAAAATACAAAATTTCAAAATCTACAAAAAGCAAATAGAAAAATATAAAACTTTCAAAAAAAAAAATCAATTAAAATTAGAAAATTTTGAAAATTCCCAAAAATATTTTTAGTTTGTCATGTTTTTTTTCCTTTTTCCTTGTTCGATATCATCTACGGATTTTGTGTTGTCATTCAAAGAATGACACGGGGTCTTTAGATGTTGTTCGAATGCTTTAAAAAAAATAAAAAAATAAAATAAAAATTTTTTTTTAGAGAAAATGAAACAATGGTTTATAGTCATTTCAATCTATAACCCGTTTTTTAAAGAAAGAACAGAGCCATGCTTTATCTTGTTTTTCAAATCTCATGCTCTGATTCTATAAACAAATATTTGCTATCTAATGAAAACTAATTGCTTTGAAAAATACCTTAGACTCAATTTTTGAAAATCATCTGGACTTAACATTTGTCAAAATCTCTATCTCCCAATCAACAACTTATGTCATTGATTGATGGAGAGAATGATTTCAATTGCTTTCAAAAGATACTAATGCATGTTTAATCTTTGGAGTTTCAAGTCTCAAAGTTGATCCTTATCAGTTAAATGTCTTCATAAGCAAGTCACATCTCTCCTTAAAAGCTTTCAAAAACAATTTAAATCTATAGAGATCACAAATCTCAAATGATTTGAAAATTGTGATCGGGGGAGAATTTGTGATTTAAATTGGATTTAAACTGATGATTCGATAAATGGTTTCACAAGTGTTTAGCAAGCTTTCCTCCCCACATGTGCCAAACGATTTCAAATTTTCCATGCACATGTTGAGGGGGAGCATCCTTTTAAAACCACAAAGAATTGAAACGTGATTGATTTGTCTCTAAGTGCAGTTTCCTTCTAATATGTGCAAAACTCTTTCAAACCTCGAGGCACGTATTGAGGGGGAGCAAACTTATGAAAACCTCATCCTTCCCTGATATGATTTATCTACTTGATTTGATCAGGGAAGTGATGTTGATATCTTATAGAAAATGATAATCAAAGAAATTAATTCTTCATCTTGCCTCCGTGTTCCAAAACGATTTAGAAATACACGATGCACATGTTGAGGGGGAGCTCTCTTTTTTTTTCTAAAAATATCAAAAACAATTCAGGTACAAAAGGCTTTGATAATATATCACAAGTATCTGGATTGATTTATCAAATGGTTTTCAATTGGTTCCAACGGCAGATGAACAATACCAAATAGACCGACCAAATTTATTTTATGTATGGTGATATAAGGATGGTTAGGTTAGGTATTCATTCCCACGATCCGCCAGAACAGGAGGGATCTACCCAGGGACAATCCACTAGATAGTGTAGAGTCCTTAGGTATGATGAAAAAAATGAGAAAAGTGAGATATGGGAAGAGTGCGGACTGAGATAGAGCTAGAACTGGAATAAACCTAACAAGGTTCTAGTTATGAAGTCTCGGTAAGCACTGAAGGGGTTGAAGAATGAAAAAGAATTAAATGTGAAAAGGGTGAAAAGAAATAGCCCTCCAATAATTCAACCTTAGGGCAGAAACCGGGTTCAACACATATGCTACTGGTGGTTACTAAGGTAACACTGGTATTGAAGACAAGACGTCATGGACCCAGTGACGCACTACACTAAACTTCCCAAGCTACTCAAGTTCCTCTTAAAAGGGCTTGTTTCATTCTCATGGGGAACCGACATTATCTATCGACTTTCTCTTAGAGTTTGTTGATATTGAAGAAGGAGACTCTCTCCCTAGTCTCCAGCATAGGAACCAAATATGCACAATTGAGTCTAGAGCGACGAGATCATCAAATAAATCTCATTAGGACACTGTCAATGAAGACTCTCTGTTTCACACAATGTGGAAAGAGAGATTATATCTTATGAGTCATGCATTATCCTTGTGGTATTGTGATAAGGTTTTAAAATGTACCTTTTTGAGGGGTCGTTTAAGCCCTTATTTGATCACTTTTGTATCCGTTATTACTTAATATCGTTCCTTTTCACTTTTTAGGTCTCTTGAAGGCAAATTACTGGAATGGCACTTATTTGGACGAAAAGGCGCGGATATACGAAGAAAATGGCCCAAGTCAAGAATCGAGACACTCAAGCTGCTGAAATACAAGGGGACGACGTCAGGTGTTAATTGCAACGCCGTCGGAGCACTTTGTGACACCTTAGTAGCCAAATTGCTCATTTACAAGTGACGGCGTCAGGTTTTAAAGAGTAGGGCGTCACAACTCAGACGTCCTAGATTCAGATCCCGACGGCGTCAGAATATGAAGCCGACGGCGTCACAACCACAAGGTGACGCCGTTACAAGCTGATCAAGACTATCACAGCATGCACGCGAAGTAGTTGATATTGTTTTGGCCATAACTTTTGCATACGAACTCGGATTTAGGTGGTTCAAAAGCCCACGCGACCGGAACGAGAAAATCTACAGTTTGGTGAAAAAATGGTCGTGACGCCAGAAAATCTGCCTATAAATAGAACATTGTAACTTCACTTTTTGTAAGCCCTAAACCCTAAGTCCGATTCTAGGGTTTAGGTAGGTGTTTTTCCAGCAACTTAGAAGGTTTCAAACACTCTATAAACATCGTGTAATGATTTGTTTGTTAATCCAATCCTATGGTATGTCTTCAATTATCATGATTGTTGCTTGCTCTTCATTAATTATGCTTGGCTAATTCACCTAGTGTTTGCTTATGATTGTATGAAACTTGTATGTAATTAATTAGATCTTATTGATTTCTTAGTGATGCTTGTGTCTATCTTCATCATTAGGGGTGTGACAATTTCAATGAGTCTAATTGGTTTAGTTTATAATTCTTGCATCCTACTGTCTCTTGTTTGATTGGTTGTCTCTTATCTTAATTGTAATTGTCTTAGGAGTGCGACTAGGCTATCGTTGAGTTTAATACTTGACAAATCTTTGATAGTTTATGAATGACTTAGTGGATTTCGTTTACTAAACCCAAAGATAACCTCAAAGTTAGTTTATGAATGACTTAGTGGATTTCGTTTACTACACTTAAAGGTGACTTCAAAGAGTTAGGGAATGCACACCTTACGACCTTAGAAAACACAACGCGTTAAGAATAAGGACGTGACAATTCAACCATCAATAGGACGTGACAATTCAGTAGGTAGAATTGGATAGCTAGCAAGGAGTAATACATCATAAGTAGATACGATTCACATTCCTGGTAGACCCTTAATTTAGTTAGTACCTTTTGGGATAGTTGACTAGCAACTAATTCCACCCTCCCCTCCAAAACCGAGATATTTCAATTCATAAAATATAAAAATACAAAAATAATCATCCCTCACCTTTAGATTTAAATCGACATACACTTCAGCCTAAGGACACTATTCCCCTAGAGAACGATATCAATACCCGTGGCTTACCCTAATACTACACTACAACGATTAGGTTCACTGCCTAGGGTGTTGAAAAACTTGCTCGACGAAAAGGAAGTTCCTTTGACCCCGAACGCGCTGCGTAAGCGTATCAAGTTTTTGGCGCCGCTGCCGGGGAATAGTTATTGTTTAGGCTTGATTTCTATCTCGTTTAGGTCTACTCACAAGATTCCTATCAAGTGAGATTTTTTCTTTTTATTAGCTTCCTTGTAGTCTATCCCCCTTCTTTGTGCATTTGTTCGTAAAACTTGTCCATTGACTCTTCCGTTTACCATTATGGAGAACGCGAATCCACTATATCTGCGATTAGGTTTTTTCATAAAAAATTATGATATTACTAAAGCGGATTATTCATTAAAGCGGATTATTCAAGATGGTGAGAAGAAACTAACCAAGTCCATAAACCTTTTGAGGGTTTCACCATTCCATCAAGCCCACAAAACACCTCATCTAGTGAAACCTATGCTTCGTATGAGCCTTCACCTAGGATAGACTTTCGTGAACAACCTCCATGTTTAGAAACTATTTTTAGTGAGGCCCTTAGGAGAACTGACCAAATCTGTGAAAATATTATGGAATGCAACCAAGCATTAAACCATAAGTTGGATCAATTACTAGGTTTGGTTTCATCACGACCTAAGGAAATAGCACATGATGAGCATATAGATGATCAGGGGCGGACCTTTTTGAGGGCAGGAGAGGGTCCCGGTCCCCCCAAAATTTACGGCACTTAGTGTAAATATTATAGGTTTTAAAGGTAATTTAGTTGAGGTTACAAACAAATCTTCGATTCGGCCCCCCCAAAATAAATTCGGCCCCCCCAAAAATAATGGTCAAGTTCCGCCACTGTAGATGATGTAGATGTGATTGAGGATAAGGTGAAAAGTCTAGACCCACAAGGTATCCCACAAGTCCCACCATCATTTAAGGCATACACACCGCACGTGACTTACCCGGAAGTAGTAGAAGAGAATTTAGGAATCCCAATGGAGGTAGAACATTTGAAACAAACGCAACTAGAGAATATAGGTTTGAATACTTGTAGTCTCAGTCTTACTCTTAGTTCTATGGAATTTCCTAGTGTTGATGAACCGGAACCTCAATCTTTATTTGCATCCTTAGATATACATCTAGGAGACAAAAGAGGAACCGACCCACCCATCAACCAATTTAATTCGGGTAGTTTTAGGATGAAGGAAGCCATTCACACACCCCTTTCACCTCACGTGGCAAATTGCTACCCTAAGGGTGTGTATCGCTATTATCACCCGCACTTAAACTTAAGTGTAGGGAAAACCTCCCCTTTATCCGTTAAATAAGGGTAGAGTCAGGCTCGTGACTCGAACAAAAACAAGCGCTTCTTGGGAGGCAACCCATGTGTATTTGTTTTTCATTTTTATTTGTGTGTCATATATCTTTTATTGATTGTTTATTCTCATGTTTAAATTTATAAAAATGCTTTATTTTGTTTTTAACCTCGTCTTAATTACATATAAAGGTATTTTACATAAGGGATAAGTGTAGGGAGGATTACACACGTTTTCAAAAGAAACGTAAACATGAAAATTACAATTATTTAAAAGATATACATGTGTGTTTGTTCGAGTCAAATGCTTGTATCGAGTCATAATGGATGTTTTGCAGGAAATTCTTCCAGATTTTAAAGATAAAAATATTCCAGAATTTTTTTCAGAAAATCGCAGTCCAGTTTCTGTCAGGATAACCTGACGGCGTCAGGATCGCAACCTGACGGCGTCAGGAGGAGTAGAAACAGCTTCTAACTTTTTTCTCGTTTTCTGTGCTACTTATAAATTTTTTGGAATTTTACAGGTCTTAATTTTCTAGAAAATATGCGAACATTATATCTTATTTAAGTCTGGAATTACATCTTGTTGTGATTTTTCTTTGTTCGGTTTGATGCGTTGGGTTGTTTGTTTTCTTAAAGTGTACAGGTTTTATTTATCAAGAAGAAGATACATAAGATTGGAAGGAGCTTTTCACGCATAACATTCTTCTTGAAGAAAGATTTAACCACTACTTCACACATGGATCCTACCGAGCTAATCAGGGGAGTATTAGTTTCTTTCCTTTTTAATTACCTTCCATTATCATAACTTTGATACTTTCGGGGAACATTGGGGACAATGTTCAGTTTAAGTGTAGGGAGGGAAAATAAAACGGGAACTTTGAAACTATGCTTATCCTTGATTATTTGCTTTGTCCAATTGTATTTGTGTAATAAACCATGAGAAAATGTCGGTTAGGGTAATTTTGGCACCAAATTTAAAAATTTTCATGACATATAGGAGTGGGCCATTAGTCTTAACAAAAGCGTCTCATGGATAGGAAGTTATATGACTAGCACAAAAAACCCTTTACCACTTAAATTCCACCCAAAATGTGAGGATCACCCTTAGATTAGTAGGAATTAAAGCATTCATCTTTAATGCTTAGAGTGTGAACCGGTAGTATATTAGATTCTAGAACTTGTTTTGCGATGTATCCCGAGATCGCTAGTAAGACTACACTTGTGTAGTTAGGAATAACTAAATGATAAGAGGCATTAGGATAACCCTTGTTTGATACCCGTAATATAATTGCTTCTTCCACATCGGTTGAGTAATTCCCCCACACCCTTGCGTTGTACTCATCTTTAGTACACGATACCCCTAGTTAACCCCTCAAAGCCTATCTTTTTCGCGGTTCTCGTGATGTTTCGGTTTTTACGGAATATCAATGAAGAGCATTGTTTACACCCCACCCCCAAATGTACACCCAAATCGCCTTAGCCTACCTTGTGTGATGTTTCGGTTTTTCCGGAATATCAATGAAGAGCATTGTTTACACCCCACCCCCAAATGTACACCCAAATCGCCTTAGCCTACCTTATATGCACTCACTTTTAGTGCATTATTGTTATCACACTAAACCATTAGTTCAATTATCTAGTTGCTTGCATAAGTTGCTAAGTCGAGTCATATCCTTTGTATATAGTTTTGGGACGATTGGTGTAAAACCCTAAAATCTGAAACACTTGAAAAGACTATTTTGCCCCTGAAAATTTAAAACTTCTAAAATGCCTAAAATACGTTAATCTCATTAAATATGTTTCTAATCTAACCCGCAAATATGTAATTTGAGTAAGTAAATAAAACGACATACACTCACAGCTAAAATATGAAAAACGCATGTATATATTTTTTGCATTGGGCCGAAAATCTCACAAATTGCAAATCAAAGACTACACTTGAATAAAGGCCCAACTAAGCTTGGGTTTGGCCCATGTCCCTCCCCCTTGGAACCGGCAAAACAAACCCACAAAATTCCCTCCCCCTTATTTTCTTTTGTACGCTCCACAAAAGTTTTAACACATAAACCCTAATATCAAAAGTGGCGGCATCCTTTTTTTTATCTCTTCCATTCGATATTCAAGCAAACAAGGGGCTGTGATGAGGAGGTTGTTGTGGTCGAGGGTTCTAGTTCAAGAGGGTGGCTGATCGTGGGTTCTAGTCTAATGGAGGGGGCTGCCTTGGGTTACTTCTGGTCGTGACCTCCTAGGGCATCAAAAGGGGTCTTGTATTACTTGTTTTGCTCTTGTTATCTCCTCCTTATCCCACGCTACTAAGGTACTGATCGGTGCAAAACCGTCAAGTTTTCTCACGCAGGCTAGCCACTTGTGAATGACCAGCCGTAAGGAACTTAAAACAGCTCACACACCAATTGCAATTTAGATCAGGAGAATACAGTGGATTCCCGGGTCGTTAAGTCCCACGGAGGATGACTGGTGTTTAGCACAATCAGATGTCGAATAACCACTAAGGATAGTGATCAGTAAGGATATTGATGGAAAATTACCTAAAGAAAAGATCTACAAATTACAGCGACTTAAATGCAAATTAAAATAAATTAAAAAGTTAAATTCTATTAAATAAATGCTATCACTATTTTTAAACTGATGTTTTTTGTTTTTATGTTTTTATAAAACTTAACTTAAAACTACGTGACGTACAAAGGAAAATGTGAAACTTACACAATATTAATCCTAAAAATATAAAAATGATATTTCTACAAACCTAATGATATAAGAAAATTTTAAGAAAAAGAAAATTATTTTTATAACTATTTAATTAATTATTATTAATTAAAAACTATTTTTAACTAATTAATAATAACCTAAATTACAAGAAAATAGGAAATAAACCTAGAAAAATAAAATTAAGACATGGAAAAATCTAGAATAACAAAAAAGAATTTTCAAAACTATTTTTATATTTTTCTGATTATTTTTCTATTTTTTATGGATTTTAAACTATTTAAAACTAATTAAATTGCTAAAAATTACAAAATAAACAATGAAAAATCTGGAAAATTACTTTTTTTACTTTTTATATTTATCTAAACTTAATAAAAATGAAAAATTATTTTTTTGGACTTTTTCTGAATTATTTGTATTAAAAGCTATTTAAAATTACCTAAAAACTGTTTTTAATTAAGAAAAATAGTAAACTGTTATGAAAAATTATGAAAATTTCAGGAAAAGTCTAAAATTATACTAGGAATCTAGGAAAAATAGAAAAACATGGTGTTGTGTGGAAGAAAATGAAACTGCTATGCTAGTGCTTATGAAATAAGCACTTGAATAAGCTAAAGTGTACCCAATGGAAACCAAACCTTCACAGAAGCTATATTTTACTAAAAGAACTCAAAAGCAACCGGTTACAACAAGCTTAAACATCTGGAATACCAATTGCAAAGATTTGACTTATTTGAGTACTTAGGCTAAAACAGTTTCTGAGTACCAAGTTTGAGCTTATGCACAAGCTTCACAATAAGCTTAAATGGAAAAACAGAAGTGAGGACCTCAAGATGACCTGGCTAACTATGCTTAAACCAAAGATGAGCCAAAGATAAGCTCTTATGAGCTCTGTACCAACCCTGCAATATCTGAGAAAAACTCAGCTTAAGCTGAGTTTGTGGAGCAGGGGAGTTTGGAGCTTATTAAGAAGCAGTTTTGGAACCTTTAGAAAATTTTCAAAAATCCACAAAAATGCTAATAAGTAAAAAGACCAGTTGAAGTTTCTAAAATGCTAAGGTTCACTGAAATTGGCTCAAAGATGAATCCATGAAAAATCCTTGCAGTTGGCCAAAAAACAGGTTTTTCCACTTTTGACTTTTGATATGAGTTTGAAAGTTTGACCTTGGTGAGGTTTGGACTCAATTTAATGACTGATTATGATGTATTAAGACCAAATAAAGCTAATGTAATCTATTTCTATGAAACTTAAACACAAATCAAGACTTTGATAATCAAAACCACAACAGATTAGACAATGAGACAGATTAAGATTCAACTTTGACTTTTGGTACTATGCAGGCACAAACTTAGACAGATAAGAACTTAAATGAACTAAACAAACATGAGACTAAAAGGCTTAACCACTGAATGTACCTATAAGACAGATAAATCAGCAGAGCCAAACACACCTTTAACTACTGTTTTGAACTAGAAAACTGAATAAACTATTGAAATAGCATATGATTATGATCAAACTGAGTTAGAATAACTTAAACACTACTTATTTAAACAAGTTTTAACTACCTGTGATTACTGAAACAGATTAAGCTATAACTAGTGAAAATCACTTACAAGTGGAACTTTAGCCACAGTGGCTTGAAAACAGAACCAATGAACCCAGAACTACTAACCTATCACAACCAACCCATTGAACTCAAAACAAACCCATTTCCATGTCTGCATCACCCTGTTACCATCTCCATTCCTGTTTGACCAATTGTTCTTCCCTGTTGACTTTTGTTGACCAAGTGAGAATTTTGCTTGAAACTGAGTAACAAGCTTACAAAAAGCTATGATAAGCTTATGTAAGCTTGTTTAAACTGAGAAATAAGCCATTTGAAGCTTGAAATTAAGAGTTGATATTTGAAATTCCCAACAGTGAACAAGAACATATGAAATGTTAATACCACTTGAATTACCACTTGAAAACTTAGTACAATGATTTTTTAACTTAATATTGATGTAGTTAAACTGGAAATTACAACTTTGAAGCTAAGTTAAAACATTGGAATTAAAAACGAAATACATGAAAACTAAAAATTAACTACTGCCTTCTCTGTTGACTCTTCCTTCTCTTTTATGCTTCAAAAATGTTCCACGTGGCCTTCTGATTGATTCCCACCTCTTAATTTGACCAATGGGTGAGCAGAAGTGATTTTAGCTACTTGATCATTTTGGCGGGAAAACTGGGATTTGACTTGTTGCCTGTGATATAGCTAGTAGGGGGGGGGGTGGCATTAAATGCAGTGGATTTGTGATGATGGGGGGTGGTGGAAAGGGTTGAGGTGATAAGGGGACTGAGGTGATGGTGTTGCAGGCAATGGTGGAGAAGAAGCAGGAGGTGGAGGGAAATGGTGAAGGGGTACTGTTTGTTTGACTTGGGTTTGACCTGGGGGTCCAAAACAGGCTAAAGACAGGGGGTTCAAAAGGGTAAGTGGCAGGGTCAAATGTAGTTTTGACAAGGCATGGCTTAGGATAATATGACAAGGACTATTTTTGCAATTTCTGAAATTTTGAAGGACCATTCCTGCCATTTTTCCAAAGTTGCTACAAGGACTAAAACTGACAACCTTCAATAGTACAAGGACTAGATTTGACAATTTCAATTTTCCAGGGACCAAACTTGACATTTTTGAAAGTTGAGGGACCTTTTCTGCCATTTAACAAAAGATTTATTCAAGGACCATTTTTGACAATTTAGAATATTTCAGGGACCTTGAATAACATTTTTCTTTATTTAGATTTACCAGGGACTGTTTTTGACAACTTTTGAAACTTGGGGGACTAAAACTGCCAATTATGCAAACTTGATACGTTTTTCACCAGATTTTGACATTTAAAACACATAAAACACTTATTTGTGATATTTTTATCATTCTGATGTATTTCTGAGTGTTTTCAGATGTTTTTGCAGTCTAATTTGTACAAAAATGATGAGTATTTACACACTCATCAGGTACCCTCCTTATCATCTTCTCGTCTCATTTGATTCATGAACCTGGTCGTTAGTTAAGCACCATACGCATGCTTTTGTATACATAATTCATGTCACGATAAATATCAAAACCTAAACCATGGTCATTTATATGTAACGAGTTAAGAGTTTTAAAAACCTAATCTAAGTGTTACATAAATTCATGAAATCACACCATAGTTATGTCTATAAGAGTACATCATATCTGGTCATTTAAATCAGGTTGTGTAGCTACATGGGTCATGGGTGCGTTTGGGTAGGTTAAACATGTGCTTATATTGGTTTTAATAAACCCTAAAACTAGACAGCATCATATGTCGAATTTGTGTGTGTTATAGATCCAATTTTATAAGTTCAATAATCTGGGTTTTTGTGGGAAAAGTTTATTTTATGTCTTAGTTAAGTTTTCCAAGTGGTTTGGTCGAATTTGGAGTTGTCTAAGTCGTATTTTTGAATTTTACAAGATCAAGTGTCAAAGCTGAGAAAACGTGTTTGAAATTTGGTTGGATTGTTTGATTTTTCATTTTCAAACCATAAAGAATTGGGAGCTCTCCTTTTACAAGATTGACATTTAGGATATAAATGAATTTCTGGGAGTTTTGGGAATTTTTCCAAGGTGTCTAAACAGGTCCAATAAGTGTAAACTTTTAAGGTGTATTTTCTGATTACTTTCTGGACAGGTCTGGACTTGTGATTTTCCATAGGCCATTTGGCATAGAGATAGAACCCACCAATTTTTGGAGACTCTTTTAACTCATATGGGAACCCTTGGGATTTTACTTGATTTCATTTGAGCTAAGTAAGTATTTTTATAAAAATCGCTAAAGTCTGGTCCAAATATGAGTTTAAGAAAATGAAAGATAAAAAAAGGATATCAATAAGTAAAACACTTACACATGCATAAGAAGCTTATAAAATGATTATATAAGTAATATATGATATCAATTCGTGTAGATATGTTGAAGGAGATACGACGTTGCTTCCCGGTGTAACTTTCTTGTTTGCTTTGATTTCGTTGCTAAGGTACATATATTCTGACCTTTTCAGTAAAGGTTTCTCATGATTTTTCTTTCTTTGGCCTTTCTCTTATGTTTATTAGGGTTTCCTATGCCACTGCTATGAATCCCTTCTGTTTGTCTGAATCTCTATTTGTCTGAACTTTTGTTTGTTGAACCTTGCTATATCTGATTTGGACTTTCTGATTTGGACCTTATGATTATGAACCTTCTGATATGTATTTCTGTTTGACCTGTATGATTACCTATGATCTGTGTTATTTCTGACATTTTGTTTGACCTAAGTTAGTTTGACACCCGAGCCATTATTTCACTAGGCATGGGGGTTCCATGTCCGTGTCAGTGATTCACCTCTGACATGACTCTAGGGCAGTAGAGTGATGTTCTGCCACGTCCCTTGATGGTGGAGCATATTTTGTATATGTAGGTTGGGGTGTATGGATGCATCCTAGATCTGTTCTGTTATCTGATATGTTGTGATATGATTTTTCTGGTGAATGATGTAGTGTGCAATACGCGTCTTAACAATCTGGGAGCTAGCTACTCCATTGGTTACTGAGGTCTCCCCTCCTATTATATATGGTATTCCGAGGTCACCCCTCCGAATAAAATGGGTACTTATGATATGATATGATATGATATGTTTCTGGGCTCGTGGTAGATGACTAAACCTTTATCCGTTATTTCTGTTTTATGTATTCTGTTTATGATTCTGTATTTCCCAATACACCATACTCTGTATTATATGTTCATTACTCAGTACTCTTATATGACTCACCGTAGTACCAAGAGATATATGTATTCTATTGTTTTGGTCTGTCACACTCTCATTCCGTTGCTTCAGACTATCATTCCATTCACGTACCGGGTTATCATATGTTTATTGGGTTTGTTTATGCTATTTATGTTTTATGTGATTACTGATTATCCTGCTATGATGTGATTAATATGCGGTTATCTGAGTTACCTGTTTTCATCTGATGATATGTGATCTCACTGTTATATGAACCTTTGAATTGTCTGGTGACCATGCTAATGTGTAATCGATATTTTTGTCTGTTTATTATGTGTACTTCGTTAAGTTAATTTAGTGGACTATGACTATCCGATAGTATCCTTATCAGCTTGTTGTTGACCTGCCATGTTTGCATTTTTGTTTATGCTACGGTTTGATTGGGTAAATGGTTTAACTTGTGACGTCTGGCTTGTTAATTTGTTTAGTTGCCCTGATATGTCTTTAATTTATTCAATTATATTGTTCATACTGTATTCCTACTTGTTACGTGTAACTGCCATGTTTTGACTGCCGTTAGTACTTCCGTTGTTATGATACTGGTTATGTTTTCAACTAAGGGTTTTGACCTGTGTGATTGCCATGCTCACTTAGTAATTAATTGCTTCCGCTTTCCTGTAGATATCTGTTTGGCTCGTATGTTTTCTGATTTCCTGAATTGATTGTATGATATATATGTTGTGTGAATGCGACGTCTGCTATGCTGGCTTATGTTTCAGTACTTGTATGCCTGGTTTGTATGTGCTTGTATGTTTGTCATCGATACTTTGCTTTGCTTCGCTCTCCTTGTTATCTGTTCTTTTTGGATATTTGTATAATTGTGTTATGCAGGATCCTCCTTGACTCATTGTCTCCTTTTCGTTGCAACCTTGTTATCAGTTTCCTTTGTTTCATTTCGTTTATGCTTTTGTTTAGCTTTCCTTTTGTTATATCTGTTCACTGGGCTTTTTAAGCTCAGCCGCATTTCTTTTCCTACGGCAGGTTTTAGGTTGGAAGATCGGCTTTGATGGGCTGAGAGTTGGATTATCTGAGTGGACCGACCCTAGTTATCTTATTATCTTTTGAACTTATTTTGAAGAGCAATTGTTTCAATATTTCTTTTCATTTTATTGACATATTGGATTTTGTATTTTCTTTGTAAGTCATCCATTTATATGACTTGGTATTTTATTCTTTAAAGCTTCCGCCATAATAATTTTATTTGTATGTTCTGATATGACACCAAAATGTGACACTTCTACCCTTGTCGGGTTGGGGTGTTACAACTATGGTATCAGAACTAGGTTTCGTCTTGTTGACCTTAGGATTGACCTGTGAGGACTTGGGTAGACACTAGGTTTCTGTCTGTTCTGATCTCTTCCAATTCCTTTTGATTGTCATTCATATTTGACTTCGATAATCTTTCGTCTTCACTGTTCTGGCCTTCTTCTTTTCGAGTCGAACTTTGTTATTTTGTCTTCGTACATCCATTTGTCAACCGTTAGATGAAGACTACCCGTGGAGCCGAAGTTGATGGTGTCGACCCTGCATCGCTGCAACAGTCCCTGAGCTGGAGAGGTTCGTGAAGCAGAAGCCACACCCGAATGCCGTGCTGCTAGAGGCATCAGGATGCTGCTGGAGGAAGCTGGACGGACCAACCAAAGACGCAAAAGATGGAGACAAGATTCAACCGGTGGCTGAGAGGGTTCATCTACTTCATTTGATTTGGGCGCGACATATGTTACTCGATTCGTTTGTCATGCGTTTTGAGGCGGTTTGATATTTTGTTAGGTGATTCTGATCGGTATTGCTTTTCTTGATTTGTTCGGAACTCGGTTGGAATCGTGAAGTTTTATCGTTTGGCATTTTGTTAATATCTCAGCTTTTCTTTTGGATCGTCAGTAATGAGTCATGAGGAACCGTTTCGAGCAAGTTGGTGGTCTTCTTCTTTGGTGATATGGTAAGTTGTTTGATGTAGTATATGTTGTATGTATGTGATCTGGCCTGTTTTGGTATGTTACTTGTTATCTGTATGTTATCTGTTTTGATGTGATATTGGTTATGTGGTTTGTCATGACCCGAGGCAGAATATGATGACAATAAGGACTTGTTATGTGATGCATGTATTATGACGCCTGATCAACGTAATAATACCGAGATCATATAATTTGAACTTATTGAAATCATACGACGTCTTGGGAAATGCCTGGGGTTGGTACGTGAATGGACTAGGGTTTATATCCGTTAGTTGCCAATCCTCATATTCGTTTGGAATTCTGTACCTATTTGCAAGATTCTCACTGACATCTGCTACGTATAAGTTCTGCATGCTTTGGAACCAAAATCGTTATGATCTGTATGAGATTATGGATTGCTACATCTGCCCTGAACTTGTACGTCTTTGTGTACCTCTGCGACTTCAATTTTCGAGGACGAAAATTTTCTTTTAGAGGGGAAGAGTTGTAAAACCCTAAAATCTGAAACACTTGAAAAGACTATTTTGCCCCTGAAAATTTAAAACTTCTAAAATGCCTAAAATAATTTAACCTCATTAAATATGTTTCTAATCTAACCCGCAAATATGTAATTTGAGTAAGTAAATAAAACGACATACACTCACAGCTAAAATATGAAAAACACATGTATATATTTTTTGCATTGGGCCGAAAATCTCACAAATTGCAAATCAAAGACTACACTTGAATAAAGGCCCAACTAAGCTTGGGTTTGGCCCATGTCCCTCCCCCTTGGAACCGGCAAAACAAACCCACAAAATTCCCTCCCCCTTATTTTCTTTTGTACGCTCCACAAAAGTTTTAACACATAAACCCTAATATCAAAAGTGGCGGCATCCTTCTTTTTTTTTATCTCTTCCATTCGATCTTCAAGCAAACAAGGGGCTGTGATGAGGAGGTTGCTGTGGTCGAGGGTTCTAGTTCAAGAGGGTGGCTGATCGTGGGTTCTAGTATAATGGAGGGGGCTGCCTTGGGTTACTTCTGGTCGTGACCTCCTAGGGCATCAAAAGGGGTCTTGTATTACTTGTTTGGCTCTTGTTATCTCCTCCTTATCCCACGCTACTAAGGTACCCTCCTTATCATCTTCTCGTCTCATTTGATTCATGAACCTGGTCGTTAGTTAAGCACCATACGCATGCTTTTGTATACATAATTCATGTCACGGTAAATATCAAAACCTAAACCAAGGTCATTTATATGTAACGAGTTAAGAGTTTTAAAAACCTAATCTAAGTGTTACATAAATTCATGAAATCACACCATAGTTATGTCTATAAGAGTACATCATATCTGGTCATTTAAATCAGGTTGTGTAGCTACATGGGTCATGGGTGCGTTTGGGTAGGTTAAACATGTGCTTATATTGGTTTTAATAAACCCTAAAACTGGACAGCATCATATGTCGAATTTGTGTGTGTTATAGATCCAATTTTATAAGTGAAATAATCTGGGTTTTTGTGGGAAAAGTTTATTTTATGTCTTATTTAAGTTTTCCAAGTGGTTTGGTCGAATTTGGAGTTGTCTAAGTCATATTTTTGAATTTTACAAGATCAAGTGTCAAAACTGAGAAAACGGGTCTGAAATTTGGTTGGATTGTTTGATTTTTCATTTTCAAACCATAAGGAATTGGGAGCTCTCCTTTTACAGGATTGACATTTAGGATATAAATGAATTTCTGGGAGTTTTGGGAATTTTTCCAAGGTGTCTAAACAGGTCCAATAAGTGTAAACTTATAAGGTGTATTTTCTGATTACTTTCTGGACAGGTCTGGACTTGTGATTTTCCATAGGCCATTTGGCATAGAGATAGAACCCACCAATTTTTGGAGACTCTTTTAACTCATATGGGAACCCCTGGGATTTTACTTGATTGCATTTGAGCTAAGTAAGTATTTTATAAAAATCGCTAAAGTCTGGTCCAAATATGTGTTTAAGAAAATGAAAGATAAAAAAAGGATATCAATAAGTAAAACACTTACACATGCATAAGAAGCTTATAAAATGAGTATATAAGTAATATATGATATCAATTCGTGTAGATACGTTGAAGGAGATACGGCGTTGCTTCTCGGTGTAACTTTCTTGTTTGCTTTGATTTCGTTGCTAAGGTACAGATATTCTGACCTTTTCAGTAAAGGTTTCTCATGATTTTTCTTTCTTTGGCCTTTCTCTTATGTTTATTAGGGTTTCCTATGCCATTGCTATGAATCCCTTCTGTTTGTCTGAATCTCTGTTTGTCTGAACTTCTGTTTGTTGAACCTTGCTATATCTGATTTGGACTTTCTGATTTGGACCTTATGATTATGAACCTTCTGATATGTATTTCTGTTTGACCTGTATGATTACCTATGATCTGTGTTATTTCTGACATTCGCTTTGACCTAAGTTAGTTTGACACCCGAGCCATTATTTCACTAGGCATGGGGGTTCCATGTCCGTGTCAGTGATGCACCTCTGACATGACTCTAGGGCAGTAGAGTGATGTTCTGCCACGTCCCTTGATGGTGGAGCATATTTTGTATATGTAGGTTGGGGTGTATGGATGCATCCTAGATCTGTTCTGTTATCTGATATGTTGTGATATGATTTTTCTGGTGAATGATGTAGTGTGCAATACGCGTCTTCACAATCTGGGAGCTAGCTACTCCATTGGTTACTGAGGTCTCCCCTCCTATTATATATGGTATTCCGAGGTCACCCCTCCGAATAAAATGGGTACTTATGATATGATATGATATGATATGTTTCTGGGCTCGTTGTAGATGACTAAACCTTTATCCGTTATTTCTGTTTTATGTATTCTGTTTATGATTCTGTATTTCCCAATACACCATACTCTGTATTATATGTTCATTACTCAGTACTCTTATATGACTCACCGTACTACCAAGAGATATATGTATTCTATTGTTTTGGTCTGTCACACTCTCATTCCGTTGCTTCAGACTATCATTCCATTCACGTACCGGGTTATCATATGTTTATTGGGTTTGTTTATGCTATTTATGTTTTATGTGATTACTGATTATCCTACTATGATGTGACTAATATGTGGTTATCTGAGTTACCTGTTTTCATCTGATGATATGTGTTCTCACTGTTATATGAACCTCTGAATTGTCTGGTGACCATGCTAATGTGTAATCGATATTTTTGTCTGATTATTATGTGTACTTTGTTAAGTTAATTTAGTGGACTATGACTATCCAATAGTATCCTTATCTGCTTGTTGTTGACCTGCCATGTTTGCATTTTTGTTTATGCTACGGTTTGATTGGGTAGATGGTTTAACTTGTGACGTCTGGCTTGTTAATTTGTTTAGTTGCCCTGCTATGTCTTTAATTTATTCAATTATATTGTTCATACTGTATTCCTACTTGTTACGTGTAACTGCCATGTTTTGACTGCCGTTAGTACTTCCGTTGTTATGATACTGGTTATGTTTTCAACTAAGGGTTTTGACCTGTGTGATTGCCATGCTCACTTAGTAATTAATTGCTTCCGCTTTCCTGTAGATATCTGTTTGGCTCGTATGTATTCTGATTTCCTGAATTGATTGTTTGATATATATGTTGTGTGAATGCGACGTCTGCTATGCTGGCTTATGTTTCAGTACTTGTATGCCTGGTTTGTATGTGCTTGTATGTTTGTCATCGATACTTTGCTTTGCTTCGCTCTCCTTGTTATCTGTTCTTTTTGGATATTTGTATAATTGTGTTATGCAGGATCCTCCTTGACTCATTGTCTCCTTTTCGTTGCAACCTTGTTATCAATTTCCTTTATTTCATTTCGTTTATGCTTTTGTTTAGCTTTCCTTTTGTTATATCTGTTCACTGGGCTTTTTAAGCTCAGCCGCATTTCTTTTCCTGCGGCAGGTTTTAGGTTGGAAGATGGGCTTTGATGGGCTGAGAGTTGGATTATCTGAGTGGACCGACCCTAGTTATCTTATTATCTTCCGAACTTATTTTGAAGAGCAATTGTTTCAATATTTCTTTTCATTTTATTGACATATTGGATTTTGTATTTTCTTTGTAAGTCATCCATTTATATGACTTGGTATTTTATTCTTTAAGGCTTCCGCCATAATAATTTTATTTGTATGTTCTGATATGACACCAAAATGTGACACTTCTACCCTTGTCGGGTTGGGGTGTTACAATTGGGACTCATGGGAAAAGTTAAAGTTTATTAAATGACGGGAAGGGAACGTTAAATTCAAATTCCCTTTATTTGCGTAATAATGTACTCCAAGTGTTTTGATCTTTTCAATTCGGGTCAAATTAGTGTTAGAGTAATAAAAACTCAAGTGTAGGGATGTGCCTATAAATCCCTATCATTTTGATGTTACCGTAGAGGATGGTAGAGTAAAAGTGTATGAAAAAAAAAAAAAAAAAAAAAAAAAAAAACATACGGGCTACCATCCTACATCTATCCTTTAGATTTATGTTTGTTTGTTTCAGTTACCTAGAGTTTAGAGTATCGAGTCTTGGCTTAGTAACACCATTCTTCGTATGCTTGTAACATAAAGATTTTTGACTTGCCACCACTATATAGCCTATCCCACCAAACCCTTTGTTTCCCTACTGTAAGCCTAACATTACAACCCTTTAAAGACCTCTTTGATAGTCTTTCCTAGGTGCTTACGCCAAAGCGATGGAGGTTTGATCTATTCTCAAGCCTATGGTAATCTATGTACTAGGACCGGTTAATGAGTGTTTATCTTCCATTTCCAATTTGCTATATTTCATATACACCCGAGAGATGTGAGTATCTAAACACCCCATGTGAGGTGCTAGTATGTAATTTTCGTGCTTGTTATGACTTTTGCGGGGCTTATATGTGTTGTGGACTGTTTTAAACCAATGCTTCATGACCCCTAACTTATAAATTAATTGGCTAAAAGCACATTTGCTTGAGGACAAGCAAATACCAAGTGTAGGGATATTTGATAAGGTTTTAAAATGTACCTTTTTGAGGGGTCGTTTAAGCCCTTATTTGATCACTTTTGTATCCGTTATTACTTAATATCGTTCCTTTTCACTTTTTAGGTCTCTTGAAGGCAAATTTCTGGAATGACACTTATTTGGACGAAAAGGCGCGGATATACGAAGAAAATGGCCAAAGTCAAGAATCGAGACACTCAAGTTGCTGAAATACAAGGGGACGGCGTCAGGTGTTAATTGCGACGCCGTCGGAGCACTTTGTGACGGCTCAGTAGCCAAATTGCTCATTTACAAGTGACGGCGTCAGGTTTTAAAGAGTAGGGCGTCACAACTCAGACGTCCTAGATTCAGATCCTGACGACGTCAGAAGATGAAGCCAACGGCGTCACAACCACAAGGTGACGCCGTCACAAGCTGATCAAGACTATCACAGCATGCGCGCGAAGTAGTTGATATTGTTTTGGCCATAACTTTTGCATACGAACTCGGATTTAGGTGGTTCAAAAGCCCATGCGACCGGAACGAGAAAATCTATAGTTTGGTGAAAAAATGGTCTTGAAAAATCTTTGATAGTTTATGAATGACTTAGTGGATTTCGTTTACTAAACCCAAAGATAACCTCAAAGTTAGTTTATGAATGACTTAGTGGATTTCGTTTACTACACTTAAAGGTGACTTCAAAGAGTTAGGGAATGCACACCTTACGACCTTAGAAAACACAACGCGTTAAGAATAAGGACGTGACAATTCAACCATCAATAGGACGTGACAATTCAGTAGGTAGAATTGGATAGCTAGCAAGGAGTATTACATCATAAGTAGATACGCTTCACGTTCCTGGTAGACCCTTAATTTAGTTATTACCTTTTGGGATAGTTGACTAGCAACTAATTCCACCCTCCCCTCCAAAACCGAGATATTTCAATTCATAAAATATAAAAATACAAAAATAATCATCCCTCATCTTTAGATTTAAATCGACATACACTTCAGCCTAACGGTACTATTCCCCTAGAGAACGATTTCAATACCCGTGGATTACCCTAATACTATACTACAACGATTAGGTTCACTGCCTAGGGTGTTGAAAAACTTGCTCGACGAAAAGGAAGTTCCTTTGACCCCGAACGCGCTGCGTAAGCGTATCATATTGCCAGAACATTTGAGTGATATGCAAACATATTCAAAATGAAGATGGAAAGCCTTCTAGAGCCAACATCAAACAAGCTCCTGGTGGGTGGCATGTGAGATCAATCCAATAGATCAACCATGTGACAACTGAACAGAAATAATGGGGCGATTTAATCTTTTGAATCAATCCTGGTTCAGGTTATGGATTGACGGATACGTTTGAAAAACCGGTCGTTGTGCTTAAAAACTCTTTTCTTTAGCACATCGACTGTGTACTAATATTTCAAAATAAAAGGTGTTTATGATTGCTAATTGATTTTCATTAAAACCTTCGTTGTATTGCAAAAACAATTTATATTGAGCAGTACACGATTGTTTTTCAAATCATTTTCATCAATCAGTGAATCTCAATTCGCTGGTTCACTCACTCCGTGTTGTCTTCTTTGAGACATTCCGGTTTGAGAACAGCTAGAGCAGCTGCGAAACCCTGTCAAGGAAGTTCTTTGGAATTATACCTGATCACAGGCAGTACTTGTACTGATTAATGGGGAACCGTGGGCCGTGTACCTCAATTCAACAAAAGTGATCAAAGACACTTTCGTGCACTTTATTGCTAACTGTTGTATGCAGGTACGCCCGACGTTTGCAGCTGATCAGAATGAAGCGGTCAATCCATAGCCGCATGCTCACACTACACATTCATCTCTAAAGAAATCATGATAAGTGCATCAACGAATCTGATATTTTCACTCCATGCTTCTGCTACGCTGCTGCAAGTATCATGAATCAACTAAAGCTTCTGCTACTCTGATAAGAAGAAATCATGATCCAGAATATGAGCATGTCGGTCCAAATGTCACAACATCACATAATACCAACCCCACAATGGAAGAGTCAGAACTTTATGTTAGCTGATGATCTCAATGCTGGCTCAAAACTCATCATCACGTGGATCAGTTAAAGACCTCCACTTAGATTATCCAAACTTGCAATAATGAAGAATCAATGACTACGAGCTACTGGGCAAAGAATAGGAACAAGAATCCTAGAACAATCTTAATGTAATATCTATTTGTATTCAATGTAATTTGAGGTGATCTCCCTTAGGGGGAGATTGTTAGGATTTAGTAAATCCAAGTATTAATGTGTCGGTCACCTCAAGTATATGTAATCGTTAGAAAGCTCGTAGTCGTAGTTATTTAAAGTTAAGTAGTATTTAGTTATGTAACACCGTGGAGGACGGACGGGTCTTTACCCACTGTATGCCTGATCCACAGCCCGTAGGTGGCGATTTGTGTAAGACTATAAATACTCTCTACCTCCCAAGGTAGAGAGTTGGAGTTCATAATAATACTTTCATTTTCTCTCACTAAGTTCCCAAATCTCTAACTCTTTCTCTCTCTAAAACCTTGAATTATACGCCCCACTTGATCATGTTATGATGTGTTTGTGAAATCCAATATGTTACATAACTACACCTATTCCTGATGATGGGGATGATGCTACTGTGGAGCAGATCAGGAGGAGGAGAAAATGGGAGAATGATGACTACATTTGCAGAGGTTTAATACTCAATGGTATGTCTGATTCTCTGTTTGATATTTATCAGAACTTTGAATCTTCCAAAGTACTGTGGGATTCCTTGGATGCCAAATATATGGCTGAGGATGCATCAAGTAAGAAGTTCCTTGTAAGTAATTTCACAAATTACAAAATGATTGATTCAAGACCAGTTATGGAATAATACAATGAACTTCTTGGTATACTTGGAAGGTTTACACAACACAATATGCACATGGATGAGGCTATTCAAGTCTCTTGTGTTATTGATAAACTTCCCCCTTCTTGGAAAGATTTCAAGCATACCTTGAAACATAAGAAGGAGGAGTTAACTCTGGTTGAGTTGGGTAGTCATCTGCGCCTTGAGGAATCTCTGAAGGTGCAGGATAATGACAAACCAAAGAGTAGCAATGCTACTGGTGCATTTGTTGTCAATATGGTGGAGCATAACAACTCCACCAGGTACAATGACAACAAAGGCAAACGCAAATATGATGACAACAAAAGGGCAGATCCTAACAAGAAGGCAACACCTACTTGTTGGAAATGTGGCAAAACTGGTCACATTAAAAGGGATTGAAAAAGTGTTAAAGTTTGTGGTAAAGCCAATGGATCAGGCACTAATGGTTCAGGGAGTGGTGGTTCAGCCAACTCGCTGAAAGGTCAGAATATGTTTAATAAGTCTTTTCAAATTTATTATGTTATATATGTATCTGAATCTTATTATATGCAGGATGATGATGTTGCGTGGTGGGTTGACTCTGGTGCAACAGTTCATGTGTGCAAAGATAGAAGCTGGTTCAAGACTTATGAGTCACTGAATGATGGTTCTATTCTTTACATGGGAAATGAGTCAACAGCCTTGGTGCATGGTCATGGTTGTGTAGATCTTAAATTTAGTTCTGGAAAGATTGTAACTTTGTTTAATGTTATTCATGTTCCTGATATAAGGAAGAACTTGGTTTCAAGTAGTATTTTGAATAATCATGGATATAAACAAGTTATTGAGTCTGATAAATTTGTTCTTTCTAAGCATGGTGTTTTTATTGGTTTTGGATATTTGTGTAATCAAATGTTCAGGCTTAATATTGTCACCGATAGTGTTAATTCAGCATTTCTGACCACCACTGACCTGACTGACTCTACCCTATGGCATGCAAGACTTGGCAATGTACACTATAAGAGAATGTAAGGTATGTCTAAGGATGGGTTAATCCCAGCTTTTGACATGGACACTGAAAAGTGTAAAACTTGCATGTTGACCAAGATAACCAAGAAACCTTTTCAGGGTGTTAGACGTGAGACTAAGCTCTTGGAGCTTATACACAGTGACCTGTGTGATTTGCATGCCACTCCTTCTTTGGGGAATAAGAAGTACTTTGTGAAATTTATTGATGATGCTTCAAGGTTTTGTTATGTCTATCTGTTACATACCAAGGATGAAGCATTGGATAAATTCAAAGTGTTTAAAACTGAAGTTGAATTACAACTTGGGTCCCTGATCAAAAGATTAAGGACTGATAGGGGAGGTGAGTACATGGATACTCTGTATTTTCAGTCTGTTGGTATAATCCATGAAATGACTGCCCCTTATACTCCTTAGCAAAATGGTATTTCTGAAAGGAAAAACAGGGTGCTGAAGGAGATGGTTAATTCCATGTTGTCCTATTCAGGACTGAGTCAAGGGTTCTGGGGTGAAGCTACGTTAACAGCTTGCTATTTATTAAATAGGATTCCCAACAAAAGGAACAAGGTTACCCCTTATGAACTCTGGACTAAAAGGAAAGCAACCTGAACTATCTCAGGGTCTGGGGTTGTAGGGCTGTTGTAAGACTCCTTGATCCAAAGCTAAAGATTTTGGGTGAAAGAGGCATTGACTGCATCTTTGTTGGATATGCTGAGCATTCCAAGGCTTTTAGGTTCTATGTTATTGAACCTAATGAATATGTTTCAGTTAACTCAATAATTGAATCAAGGGATGCAGACTTTGATGAAAATAGATTCTCATAAGTCCCTAGACCAAGTTAGAGGATTCCTAATGGAACTCATGACACTGGTGTATCAGAGGTCCCTGATGATGAACCATTAGTGGTCCCTGATGAGGTTGTGGTGCAACAACCTGAACCTGTGCTCAGGAAGAGCAAAAGGGTCAGAACTCCAAAGTCATTTGGACCTGAGTTTCAACTATACTTAGTTGAAGGAACAAGGGATGTGGTCTCTGACCAATACTCCTATTGCTTCATTGTTGAGGATGATCCCAAGACATTTGAAGAAGCAATGAAGGCCCATGATATTGCTTTCTGGAAAGAAGCAATCAATGATGAGATGGATTCCATCATGGGCAACAACACTTGGGTGTTGGTTGATCTACCACCTGGTTGCAAACCTCTGGATTGCAAATGGATTTTCAAAAGGAAAATGAAGGTAGATGGAACTATTGAAAAGTTCAAGGCTAGACTAGTCATTCAGGGCGTTAAATAAAAGTCAGGGATAGACTATTTTGATACTTATGCCCATGTGGCTCGTATCAGTACCATAAGACTGCTGATTGCTTTGGCATGTATTCACAATCTGATTATTCATCAGATGGATGTGGAGACAGCTTTCTTAAATGGTGAATTGGAAGAGTAGGTCTATATGAACCAACCTCAGGGCTTCATCATGCCTGACAATGAAAACAAGGTGTGTAAACTGATTAAGTCTCTTTATGGACTAAAGCAGGCACCTAAGCAATGGCATCAAAAATTTGATGAAGTGGTTTTTTCTAGTGGTTATGTTCTTAACCAAGCTGACAAATGTGTATATAGCAAATTTGATGAATCTGGTAAAGGAGTCATAATTTGTCTATATGTTGATGACATGTTGATCTTTGGCACTGACCAAAATCAGGTTGACCTGACAAAGGAATTTTTGTCATCAAGGTTCTCCATGAAGGACATGGGGGAGGCTGATGTTATCCTCGGTATAAGGATTAAACATGAAAGTAAAAGAATTTCTATTTCTCAGTCTCATTATATTGAGAAGGTTTTAAGGAAATTCAATTACTTTGATTGTACTCCTATGAGTACACCTATGGATACTTGTGAGAAGCTGATGCCTAATAATGGCAAGGCTGTATCTCAACTTGAGTATTCTAGGGTAATTGGCTGCCTGATGTATGCCATGACTTGTACAAAACCTGATATTGGTTTTGCAGTGGGAAAATTAAGCAGGTATACTAGTAATCCTAGTGTTCATCACTGGCAAGCTGTTCACAGGGTACTGAAGTATTTGAAGAGAACTATAGATTATAGTCTCTCATATACTGGTTATCCTTCAGTGTTGGAAGGATACACTGATGCAAGTTGGATCAGTAACACTGAAGACAATTCGTCTACCAGTGGCTGGGTATTCCTACTTGGTGGAGGTGCAATCTCTTGGGCATCCAAGAAGCAAACTTGTATCACCAGTTCAACAATGGAATCTTAATTTGTGGCTTTAGCAGGTGCTGGTAAAGAAGCTGAATGGTTGAAAAACTTGCTTCTTAAGATTCCATTGTGGCCAAAACCTAAAGCACCTATTTCTATCCGGTGTGATAGTGCAGCTACATTGTCTAAGGCTTATAGCCAGATGTACAATGGTAAGTCTAGATACTTAGGTGTCAGACATAGCATGATTCGTGAGCTTATTATGAAGGGGGTGGTATCTATAGAGTTTGTTAGATCTCAACAAAATTTAGCTGATCACTTGACGAAGGGTCTGGCTAGAGACTTGGTTATAAAGTCTGCTAAAGGGATGGGTTTAAGTCCAACTTAGTCACTGAATTCTAGGACACCCAACTCCCTCCTAAGGAAACTTGGGAGCTAAGTTCAATGTGGAAAGCTGAACATTCAGTGGACTGGAGCACATGTTTTATTTACATCCCAAGGTTGTGCTCAGAACCTGCTGAAAGGAGGATGAAGTCTTTACTTCTTAATGGTTAATTTTCTTTGAAAAAGTGCTTGGCAGGAGCATGAATAAAGAGGAACCACCTATGTGAATGTTGAAGTTTTGCCGCTTTAGGAAGCTTTTGGACTTTAGCTTTTACAACATTTATGAATTTGGATATGGACACATGGCTTGTATAGTGTCAGGAGCTGTTAAGTGTTGGAAAACTTGTGTGTAATTTATCTTCAGGTATTCAAATGGGTTGAAGGGTTCAATTCATAGAACACCCTGATTCTCGAATATTTGTACGTGTAATTTACTAAGATGGAAATTCAATCCTCAGGATATTTTCGTTTATGCACATGTTTTGTTTAAGCTTTGTTTTTCATGCAAAGGAAGTGAACTAAATTTGGGGAGGATTGTTGGAAAATTTAGTGCACTTGTGGGATTATTTCACACCTGGTAATGAGTCAGGAGGTATGGAGTATACACCCATAGGTCCCTGAACACCCTGACTCAAATAGTGGTTTGTACAGGTAGTGTTTCCACTGCTAGTGCTAAGTTAGCACTGATAGGTAGTGTTTCCACTGCTAGTGCTAAGTTAGTGCGGATAGGCAGTGTTTCCACTGCTAGTGCTATGTTTCCACTGTTAGTGTTATGAAAGTACTGCTAATGGTATGAAACTACTGATAGTGTTAAAGTACTGCTTGTAACTGGCATTGACCTATTCAAGTGGCAGTTTCAACTGCTTAATGACCACGTTTAATTGGTCATGTAACCACTAACAGCTATAATGGGGATAATTATGAGGCGATTAATGGGGCGATTAATTCTCATAATTCCATTTGACTAGCTAAGAGTATTTTCCTATAAATAGGAAATCTGATCATGCATGAAGGAATACACAGAAAACGATTAACACTTCTAAGCAAATGGTTATTGATTTGTGCCTAATTCAATAACATACATTTGGTCTTATCCCAAGTAGATATTTGTGATACCCAGGCATTAGGGTCGAATAGTTTACTTTGGAAAGTGATCACACGATTCTAAGTGATATCCGGTAACCACCTAGTGGTATTTGCAGTTGCTACTGATTGTCTTAACCCTGTTCTGGGAACTAACCCTCAACATAGTTAGGATGTCGGCAATGTTATCTTCGAAGGAGACTTTCTTGATTGAGATGTTACCTTTTTGAACATTGTCGCGAAGGAAGTGATGGTGAATTTCAATATGTTTCATTCGGGCATGTTGGACGGGATTTTTGCTGAGATTAATGGCTCCTTTGTTGTCACAAAGTATGGAGATGTCGTTGAGATAAATACCGTATTCTACGAGAGCTTGCTTCATCCAAAGAGCTTGTTGACATGCCTTTCCGACTGAGACGTACTCGGCTTCGGTAGTTGAGATAGCGAGAGCCATTTGTTTCTTTGTGAACCATGACGTGAGACATTGTCCAACAAAAGTACAAATACCACTTGTACTCTTTCTATTGACATAGTCACCAGCATGGTCCGAGTCGGCATACACTATGGTTTCTACACCCGTTCCTTTGGGATACCATAATCCTAAACATGTAGTGCCTTTAATGTATCTAAATATTCGTTTTAAGGCTTCTAGGTGTGATGCTTTTGGATCTTCTTGAAAGCGAGCACATAGACAAACACTAAACATAATGTCGGGTCTACTAGCCGTGAGATAAAGTAGGCTACCGATCATTCCTCTATATTTAGTGTTATCTACGGATTTACCTTCCTCATCCTTGGTGAGTTTCGTTTCTGAGGACATGGGTGTTTTAGTTGGTTTTGAGTCTTTAAGACCAAATTTCTTAAGCATATCTTTTATGTATTTAGTTTGGTTAAATCATATGCCATCTTTTAGTTGTTTAATTTGAAGTCCTAAAAAGAAGTTTAACTCACCCATCATACTCATCTCAAACTCATCGTGCATGATTTTAGAGAAATCATCACATAGCTCTTGACAAGTTGATCCAAATATGATGTCATCAACGTATATTTGAACTATGATAATGTGTGATTCCGTTTTATTGGTAAAGAGAGTATTATCTACTAATCCCATGGTGTATTTGTGTTCAACTAAGAAAGTTTTAAGCCGATCGTACCAAGCTTTTGGTGCTTGCTTAAGTCCGTACAATGCCTTTTTAATTTTGAAAACATGACGTGGTTTTTCAAAGTTGGTGAATCTGGGAGGTTGTGTAACATATACTTCTTCATTAATGTACCCATTTAGAAATGCCCTTTTAACATCCATTTGAAATAATTTGAAGTCATGAGCACATGCATATGCAAGTAAGATTCTAATAGACTCGAGCCTAGCTACCGGTGCATAAGTTTCATCGTAATCAATTCCTTCTTGTTGATTATAGCCTTGTGCTACAAGCCTAGCATTGTTTCTAGATACTACACCATTTTCGTCCATTTTATTTTGAAAAACCCATTTCTTTCCAATTATAGTTTGATTTTTAGGTTTTGGAACTTCCAAACATCATTTCTAACAAATTGGTTTAGCTCCTCTTGCAGAGCAATTACCCAAGATTCGTCTCTTATTGCTTTGTTTATGTTTTTCGGTTTAACGGAAGACACAAAACAAAAGTAGTTACTTTGATTTTGGGCTTGTGATCTTAGTGTTCTTTGATTTAATTATCCTATGACCTTTTCTAAAGGGTGACTTTTGGATTCTTTGATATTTATAATTTATTTATTTAATGGTTCATCTTCTTTGTTATTGTCATTAATTTCTTGACTTTCAACAAGTTGACTTTCAACTAAGTCATCATCTACCAAAGGTGACGTCTTAGAGGGAGGTGGACTTTCGTCGAATGTTATGTTCAACGATTCCTCGACTCTCATTGTTTCTTTGTTTAAAACTATGTATGCTTTGCTAGTTTGTGAGTAACCAAGAAACACACCTTCATAAGACTTTGGGTCAAATTTGGTGAGACAATCTTTGGTATTTAGAATAAAACATTTACATCCAAACACTCTAAAGTATCCTAAAGTAGGCTTTTTGCCTTTATAGATTTCATAAGGTGTTTTGTTCAAGAAAGGACATATTAAGACTCTATTTAAAATGTATGTGGAAGTTTCAACGGTGTTACACCAAAACTTTTGAGGTATGTATTGTTCATTAAGCATTGTTCTACTCATTTCTTGAATAGTTCTATTCTTATGTTCTACAACACCATTAGATTTGGGTGTTCGAGGAGCTGAAAATTTATGTGTTATACCATTTGTATCACAAAAGTTTCCAAATTGTGTTTCATTATCGAACTCGCGACCAAGATCCGTTCGGATCGACAAAATGTTAACACCTAGTTGATTTTGAATTTTCTTACTAAGTATTTCAAATTTATCGAAGGCTTTGTTTTTAGTTTTCAAAAACATTTTCCAAGTGAACCTTGAGTAATCATCTACTATGACCAAAGTGTAGAAGTTGCCTCCATAACTTTTTATAGCGGATGGACCAAACAATTCCATATGCAAAAGCTCTAGACACTTAGATGTGGAAACCATGTTTTTAGCCTTATGGCTACTCTGAACTTGTTTACCAATTTTGCAAGCATCACAAAAGTGATGGTCATATTTCAATTTGGGTAGGTTTCTAACTAGCTCTTTTGAGGATAGTGGTTGAATGAGTCTCTTATTAGCGTGACCTAAGCGTCTATGCCAAAGAGTAGAGTTATCATCTAAGGTTGTTAGGCAAAGTTTGTCTTTAGATGTTCTATCTATTTTCATGACATGTCTGTTATTTTTCCTAACTCCTTTAGCTATGGTGATACCATCTTTTAGTATTTTACTACCATTTTCTTCAAATAGTACTTTATACTTTTTATCACATAGTTGGCTAATACAAAGTAGATAAATCCTAATTTATCAACATGAGCAACATTTTCAATAGTTAAGGAGTTATAAGCAATCGTACCTTTGCCAATGATTTTGGTTTTGAGATTGCTACCAAAAGTAACATTACCTCCGTCATACTCTTGGTATGTTAAGAAGAGGCTTTTGTTTCCCGACATGTGTGTGGAACACTAGAAGGGGGGGGGGTTGAATAGTTTTACCGATTTAAACTTCATTTTAAACTATTTAGATTGACTTATGTCAATCTATTTAAATGCGTGTGTTGGATGTTGATAGATAAGCATATAAATAAATAAAGCAAAGATAAAGAGTAAGAAGCACAAAACCACAACGCGAGTATTTATAGTGGTTCGGCTACAAGGACACCTTCCTTGCCCTACTCTACTCCCTGAGTCACCTACTCGAGAGTTCGTAATCACTACACAACACAAACTCCTTGTGGCGGTGAAACCTTCACAACGTTGCTTACTCTTTATCCGGTACAAGGCTAGACACTGGGTTCTTCCATGAGGTAGAACAAAACCTATCACAACGTCGCCTACACTTTATCCGGTACAAGGCTAGATATCGAGTTCCATTATAAAGGAGGAACTACTACCCAACACTACACAACACCTAACACAAAGGAGATCCACTCCTTATAACAATATTAACAAGGATATCAATATCCTTTCATCCAATACTAATCTATCTTGTACATTGACACACCATATCGAATGTACACCCTAGGCACCTTTCACTAATGCCTTTGACACAACTCCTAGGCACCCTTCACTAATGCCTTCAACACGGAATTTCGGCACCCTTCACAAATGCCTTTGACACGGATTTTCGGCACCCTTCACTAATGCCTTTGACATGGATCCTCGGCACCTTTCACTAATGCCTCTGACACGGATCATTGAAACCTTTCACTAATGCCTTCGACTTGATCTTTTAGACACCTTTCACCTATGTCTTCGACACAACACTTCTAATAAGAGAAGAACGAACTATCAACAAGATAACATCAGTAGTCTTGATGATGACGAAGCTTGGCAACCCATGGACTTGAGCTTGCTCGACTTCAAGAGGTGGTGATCTCGCCTTTAAGAGGAACCTAGAGAATCACACAAACAAAAAACTAGATATAAAGATCCTTTGGATCTGAGGTTAGAGAGTTTACAACACTAAGAGAGAATGTGTGTGAAATGGGTGAGTTACAATGAAGAAATGGCTCGCTATTTATAGAGGAAAAATCACTACTGTTCCACGGATCCCACGGATCCCTTGCTTGAGGGATCCGTCCAGTGTAATTCTGGGGATCCGTAGGACGCTCCCCCTAAATGGGTTATGGGTCATGGGTCATGGATCATGGGTCATGGGTCCTGGGTTATGGACTTTGGATCATGTGTATCTAAATATATACAATGTATCTAGAGTGGGTCATGGGTTAGCTCCATGGGTCATGGATAATACCCATTATGACTTATGCATGATGTCATGCAATAGGTCATGGGTTATGGATCATGTTACATGGGTATGGGTCATGAAATTTGGGTTTTACCCAACTACATTCAATGTATTTAGTCAATGGGTCAAATACTTAGGCTTTTACCCATTCTATTACCCATTATAATACATACTAAGTATGTATGTATCTACCCATTATGTAAACACTATTTGTTATACATAAGCATTACTATAACATGAAAATACTATTACTTGTTTAGTGATTTATATGAAAACGTAAGTGTTTTAGTAAACTATTGGCTCACCATTTACGTATTTTATTTGTTTCGTTAAAATGATTTTACGTTTGTTATCGACAAAACATTAGAAGATCGTAAAATATAAATAAATATTTTGACGGCTTATTTGTATTAACAATCTCCCCCTTTTTGTTGATGACAAAACATAAGATTATTTTAAGGAAAAACTAAAATTCGTAAAAGTTTGAATTGGAGTTATTACTCTCTTCTCACCCTTTTTGTCGAAACAAAAAGAGTGTCGAAAAGAAACTAACACATTGTTTTAAGAAAAACATGTGAAACTAGAAAAATATGAAAGCTAGAGAGTTAGAGAAGAGAAGGATTCTCGTCTTAGCTCCCCCTTGACCTGTCCATCCCTTTGTGAGGGCGTCAAGTAATTAGAAAGACTAAGCAAGTGCTTTGCATGTATGTTTGCAAATGGTTTCGTCTTTTTGACGAACATGCTCCTCCTTGACGAGTGCTCCTTTGTAAGGAGGACGTCATGTAGTAATGGTAATCCTATGTTAAAGTATTGCAAATGAATTTGCAATTGTTTTGCTTTGACAAGAAACTCCCCCTAGCTAAGGGTGTCAAAGCCTTCATGTGTATATTGAAAATCTACAAAAGAAAGGTTAGAAAGCAAGTATATAATGTATAATTTCCTACAAATAAGACTCAAGTTAGCCAAAAAAAAATCTACTGTTGCACGGATCCCACGTTCCTCCCTTGGAGGGATCCGTCTAGGCTAACATGAGGGATCTGTCTGCCTATAAACTCAAGACAGCAATGTTGATGTAAATGTGATGTTAATCATCAAAATGAGTTATGTATTAAGACGCCAATCATATACACTATATCATATGGCATATAACATGTAATTTCATTAACTATCTAAGTTAAGCTTAAGACTAGGACACCAATTGAATCCTTAAGCTCAAGGTTGATTAGGTTTGTTGACCTCGTCGAAACGTTCGAGGAGGTAATAAAACATGAAACGTTGCTCTTCACGTAGTTCATGTATCAAGCCTTCAACATGTTGACAATGATAACAATCTTTGTCATGGCTAGGAAAGGGTGGAGGTAGAAATGGAATTGTTTGAGATGGAAGGTTGGGTTGAGTTTCCATAAAAGAAGGAGGGATTTGTGGAGGTATATTTGGAGGTGATTCAACCAAGGGTGGTGGTGGTGGAATATGTGTTGAGGAAGGTGGTAGAGAGGTATCTACTTCCATGTGATCGGGTGGTTGACTTTGATGATTCCTCATAATCCAAAAGGGACTATTTGAGGGTGATGGAGAAAAGGATGCCGGTGCTAGTGTTGATTCAACACCTTGATTTTGTTGCGCTATTCTCTCTATTGAGGAGAATGTTGGCAATGGTGGAGGATGAGATGGCCTAGAAGGAAAGTCCTCTAAATTGTAAAGGTGTGGTGAATGATATTGTAAAACCCTAAAATCTCAAACATGTTAAATGACCTTTTTACCCCTCAGCTTAATAAATTGGAAAAGTGTAAAATACGTCCGGCTCGTTAAATACGTTTTACATGTAACTTATAAAATTTATTTTTCACTTATGAAATAACACATTGTATAACTACATGGACTACATAATATATATACTAACTACAAAATAATTAAGCAAAATTAAACTAGCAAAATGGCAATTAGGAAAACTAAATAAATCATTGATAGCCTCCCCAATATTTTCGTGTATATCACAAGCCATATTCCTCCTAAATTTCGCCCCATTTATTACCCTTTACCTTTGATTTGTAACTTACAACTTGTAAAGATGGCAAACAAATAAAAGTTGAATTGGTCTTCCCCAAAAACCCCATACACGGTCATAGAAAACGTCCAAGGGTCCCCATTTATTGCCATACTTATCTCAAATCACCTCTCATGATATCCCTACATCTCTCTCTAAAATAAACATAAGAAAACCCTAGTTTTCAATCAAAAGTGACGGCATTCTCTCCATTTTCTCTGTCGACATTAAAGGAAGCAACAAAGGATCTTGCAAGGTGTCTAAAAGTTTGGTGCGAAGGTGGTCGTGAGTCTTGTATTACTGCTGGTCGTAGAGTGCTAGGCACAAAAGGGGTACTAGTTGTTTCGTGTGATCTTGTCTCCCTTCCTCTCTTTCACGCCAAGGTAACAATCATTTTCTCGTCTCATTAATCTCGTTGTTTCATGAACCTGATCATACAGCATCATCTTGTCTCAACTCTCTTCCTATGATTCTCTTTGATTTCTGACCGTATAATACTTTTCCATACAAATGCATGTATACGAAACATGACAACACATAAAATGATAACTTGTATTGCCGCATGTAATAATGGAGATGAAATATATATACATATCGACATCAGACCTGATTTAAATCAGTATTATTATAAGTAATTGATTTGAGTTTTAAGATCATACTTATGGTACATAAAATACGAGAATGAGGATGGGACGTACATGGCTGGTTATGTGGCTAAAGTTATGTGATAACTGTGTCTAATACTGTTTTAATATTTGTATGAGTAAGGGTATATCATGTGTGAGTATGGGTATGTTATCAATGGGTTGCGTGCATGCATGTAACTAAATCTACAATTTGTGTAAATGTTTATACGTGTGAGTGCATGGAAATTGGTTTTTTAAAGTCTAGTGTGTGATGTGTGTAATTCGAATCAAGGGCTAGGCGTGGGGCTGTGTGGTCTCAAAAGTCATGTATATGAATATCATATGTATAAGTTTGTCTCATAAAATGTTAAGTAGCCATGCAAATTTTTCGTAGTATGTCTCGGTTTTAAATGGTCTTTTAGTCGGGTCTAATGGCTTGTAACATAAGTGGAATGCATGATTGAAAGCTAGGGCTCGTTATATATATACATGTACATTTTATATAAATAAAAGGTTAGAGTGGTAATTATTGAAACTTAAAGGTTTGATATGATTAACATGATAACTAAGGGATTAAAAGAGTAAAATGAGTAAACTTGATATAAGAAAAATTAAGACCCTATAGTTTATAATAATTACACTTTGAACCCTAAGCTAGTAATAATTACCATAAATGATCCTTAAAGTATATGAATACTCACTTAACCTAATGAATTTTCAAAATGCATTCTAACTGGCTAAACTTACTAAAAGTGGAAACCTGCCTAAACTAGAAAGTTACTTAAAATGGAAAGATTACTAAAAGTGGGAACCTGCTAAAAATGGAAAGCCGTCTAAAACGAGTAATCTGTTTCTTATGGAGCGTTATCTAATTCATATAGGTTCCGGGCGACGGAATTGATCTCATTTCTTGACTTTCATTTCATTGTTGAGTGCTTCGAATAAGGTACAGATATTCTATCCCTTTTTAGTAGGGGTTTCTCATGATTCGTTTACATCTTTCGACATTGGTTTTGAACTGTTATCCTTTTCTCTGAGCCTTCTTACTAGGGCTTCCCTATAACTCTGCTATGCTCCCTATGATTGAATCTCCTATGTGAACTGTTTAATGTGAACCACTGATATGAACCTTCTGATTATGAACCTTTGATATGCACCTTTGATTTATGAACCTATGATATGGACTTTGACATGAACCTTTGACTTTTAAACCTTTTATATGAATCCTTATGATATGACCTTGCTTTGACCTGTCAGTTTGAGACCCGAGCTATCACTAGGCATGGGGGTTCCATGTCCGTGTCATTGATGCACCAATGGCATGACTCTAGTGTGTACGAGTGATGTTACACACCGTCCCTTTCTGTTATCTTATTATGAGCTCGATATTTATTGTATGGCCACTATCTGTCTGTAGGGACGTATGGATGCATCCTAGATTTGTTCTGTTATCTGATATGTTATGATTTGTCTGGTGAATGATGTCGTGTGCAATACGCATCTTCACAATCTGGGAGCTGATCACTCCATGTCTGTTATATCTGCTATGGTTACTATTGGTTACTACAGGCTACTATGGATATATGATTTGATTTAATTTGTTTTGTTGGCTCGTGGTGGATAACTGACCCCCTTTTCCTATGTTTCATTTACCCTACTCTATTCCTTTGATATATCAGATTTATTGACTGACTTTCCTTACTTTGTTCTCAGTTCAGTTTTATTATTATTGTATCGTTATATCTGTTCACTGGGCTTTTTAAGCTCAGCCGCATTTCTTTTCCTGCAGCAGGTACATAAGCTAGGAGCTGGGGATTGTCTGGGGTTGAGAGATGAGCTTATATAGAGACCATACCTAGTCATCTTAGACTTCATTTGTTTTTGTTATTATATTTTCATTCGGAGTTTTCCTTTGGTATCTATGTATTGATAAGTCTTGTTGACTTAAATTTTTGATTTATTTAATTAAGACTTCCGCTGTGTGATTTATGTTCGTTATGTATGTTCTGATATGACACCATACTGTGATACTTCTACCCTTATCGGGTTGGGGTGTTACAGATATGGCTCTAGGCACTAATGGTGATGGTTTAGTAGAAATAGGAGTGTTTGGTTTAGGAGGTATGGTGGTGTTTGATAATGGTAGTTTTGTGGGAACAATCCTTTTAGGGATTAGTTTGATTGGTTGAGTTGGTAAAGGGGAAATCCTAGCGTTTGTGGATTTAACTTGAGATGATTCGGTTAAAGAAATTTCGTGAACAACACGAGCAAGTTTCTTGGGTGGTCCTTTGGTGGATGAGTTAGCACTAGGAGCTTTCCTCATGATGAGATGACAAAAGGTTAGTGAGATAGAGGCTTCTAGTTGCTGAGAATTAAGTTGTAGATGATGACTTAGAAGTCCAAACAAGATGGTTTATAATGGGAAGGATTTGGCAAGTGCATTCAAGGCTTAAACCACTAAGATCCTTTTGTAATGCAATGACTTGCATGCACACGAGTCAACTTCAGAGTTGCACTGATCAAGGAGGTTAATTAAGGAAAGATGGAGTGTTCAAGTTAGCAAGGAGAGCTTGAAATGATTGCTTTAGCTAGAATTAGCTTAATCTGTCAGCCGGTTCCCACGGTTCCCACCAATGAGGGATCCGTCTAGGCTAATCCTAGGGATCCGGCTCTCAGCAGCCAAGAAAAGAGGGAAATGATGTTTTGTAAGGTCTAGTTCCTATACATATTGAGTGTTTCAGTCTTCCTAAGTGTCTTAAATGAAAGGGGACTTAAATGATCAAGGGCAATGAGTGATGGTAGCTAATGATTGCCTTTTATGGAAGAAAATGGGACTTTATGAGTACCAATGAATGATCAAAGATGACACTAGGAAATTTGAGAGTGTCAAGTGGTGCTAAATGTTAGATATTAACTTTTCACATACACATCAAACCATAACACAAAGTAGCATATAGATGGAATTCTAGAGAGAGAAAGTTAGAGGTTTAGGGAACTTAGTGAGAGAAAGTGAAAGATATTATTATGAGCTCAAACTCTCTACCTTGGAAGGTAGAAAGTATTTATAGTCTTACATAACTCGCCACACTTTGGGCTGTGGATCAGGCATACAGTGGGTAAAGACCCGTCCGTCCTCCACGGTGTTACTCAACTAAATTACTACTTAACTTAAAAGAACTACGACTACGAGCTTTCTAACGATTACATATACTTGAGGTGACCGACTCTTTAATACCGGGAATTTCTAATTCCTAACAATCTCCCCCTAAGGGAGGTCACCTCAAACATGTACCAAAATTACATAGAATACAAATAGATATAACATTAACAATTGATCTTGTATTCTTGATGTAGTCCTTTGCTCCTGAGCTCGTAGTCATTGATTCTTCACATTGCATGTTTGGTTATTCCAAGTGGAGGTCTTTTACTGATCCACGTGATGATAAGTTTGAGCCATCTTTGGAGATCATCAGCTTACAACAATCTCTGACATATCCTTTGTGGTGTTGGTATTTTGTGATGTTGTGACTTTGGGACCGACATGCTCACATTCTGGATCATGATATCTTCTCATCAGAGTAGCGGAAGCATTAGTTGATTCATGATATTGGCATCAGCGTAGCAGAAGCATGGAGTGAGAATATCAGAGTCATTGATGCACTAATCATGATTTCTTTTGAGATGAATGTGTTAAGTGAGCATGCGGCTGTGGATTGACCGCTTCATTCTGATCAGCTGCAAACGTCGGGCGTACCTGCATACAACAGTTAGCAACAAATCGCACGAAAGTGTCTTTGATCACTTTAGTTGAATTGAGGTACACGGCCCACGGTTCCCCGTTGATCAGTACAAGTACTGCCTGTGATCAGGTAGGATTCCTAAGAATCTCCTTGACAGGGTTTCGCAGCTGTTCTAGCTGTTCTCAAACCGGAACATCTCAAAGAAGACAACACGGAGTGAGTGAACCAGCGAATTTTAAGTCCACTGATTGATGAAAAGAGATTTGAAAAACAATCGTGTATTGCTCAATAGAAATTGTTTTGCAATACAACGAAGGTTTTATAGAAAATCAATTATCAATCATAAAAATACCTTTTGGTTTGAAAAATGATTACACAGTCGATGTGCTACAGAAAAGAGTTTTTAAGCACAAAGACCGGTTTTTCAAAGGTATCCGTCAATCCAAAACCTGAACCAGGATTGATTCAAGAGATTGAATCGCCCCATTGTTTCTGTTCAGTTGTCACACGGTTGATCTATATAATAGATCTCACATGCCACCTACCAGGAGCTTGTTTGATGTTGGCTCCAGAAGGCTTTCCATCTTCATTGTGAATGTGTAAAGACATCACTCAGATGTTCTGGCAATACCACAAGGATAATGCGTAGGACTCAAGATATAATCTCTCTTTCCACATTGTGTGAAACAGAGAGTCTTCATTGAAGGTGTCCTAATGAGATTTATTGATGATCTCGTGGCTCTAGACTCAAATTGTGCATATTTGGATCCTATAACGGAGACTAGGGAGAGGGTCTCCTTCTTCAATATCAACCATCTTTAAGAGAAAGTCGATAGATAATGTTGGTTCCCCGTGAGAATGAAACAAGCCCTTTTAAGAGGAACTTGAGTGGTTTGGGAAGGTGAAGTGCAGTGCGTCACTGGGTCCATGACGTCTTGTCTTCAATACCGATGTTACCATCAGTAGCATATGAAGTGAACCCGGTTTCTGCCCTAAGGTTGAATAAATGGAGGGCTATTTGTTTTCACCCTTTTCTCATTCAATTCTTTTTAATTCTTCAACCCCTTCAGTGCTTACCGAGACTTCATAGCTAGAACCTTGTTGGGTTTATTCCAGTACTAGCTCAGTCTTAGTCCGCACTCTTCCCTTATCTCATTTTTCTCCTTTTATCATCATACCTAAGGACTTCTACACTAACTAGTGGATTGTCCCTGGGTAGATCCCTCCGGTTCTGGCGGATCATGGGAAACAATACCTAACCTTATCATCCTTATATCACCGTACATTAAAGTAAAGTTGGTCGGTCTATTTGGTATTGTTCATCTGCCATAGGAACCAATAGAAACCATTTGAAGATCAATTCAGATACTTGTGATGTATTATCAAAGCATTTTGTACCTGAATTGTTTTTGATATTTTTAGAGCGAGAACTCCCCCTCAACATGTGCATCAAGTATTTGAAAATGTTTTGCACACGGAGGCAAGAGAAAGAATTAACTTCTTTTGATTACCATTTTCTAAAAGATATCAACATCACTTCCCTCAACAGATCAAGTGGGTATAGCATTTCCAGGAAGGATGAGGTTTCCATAAATTTGCTCCCCCTCAATATGTGCCTCGAGGTTTGAAAAGAGTTTTGCACATACTAGAGGGAACCTGCACATTAGGATGAATGATCACGTTTCAAATCAAAGGTTTAAGATAGATGCTCCCCCTCAACATGTGCATTGAAAAATTGAAATCGTTTGTCACATGTGAGAAGGACAGCATGTACATTCTTATGAAACCATTTACCGAATTATCAGTCTAAATCCAATTTAAATCACACATTCTCCCCCGATCACAATTGTCAAAACATTTGAGATTTGTGATCTCGTATAGATTTAAATTGATTTGAAAGCTTTTAAGGAGAATTGTGACTTGATTGTGAAAGCGTTTGAACTGATAAGGATCGGATTTTAAGACTTTACACTCCATTTATAAAACATGCATGTACATCTTTTGAAAACAATTTTAATGCTAAATAACTTTTTAATTTAATTGACATCATTCTCCCCCTCAATCAATGACATAGGTTGTTGATTGAGAGATAGAGATTTTGACAAATAAGTCCAGATGATTATCAAAAATGGAGATCGAGTTATTTTTCAAAGCATTTGGTTTTCAGCAGATAAATGTTCATAGAATCAGAGCATGGAATTTGAAAACATGGTGAAACATGGCTCTGTTCTTTCTTTTAAAACCGGGTTATTGCCTGAAGAAGACAATAAACCATTGTTTCTCTTTCTCCCAAAAATATTTTTTGATTTTTTGATTTTTTTTTTTTTTTTTTTTTTTTTTTTTTTTTTAATATAAAAATTCGAACACCATCTAAAGTCCCGTGTCATTCTTTGAATGACAACATCAAGACCGTAGATATTATCGAATCGAGAGAAACATGACAAAATGACAATATTTTTTGAAGATTTTTCGAATTTTTCAAATTTTTATGGATTTTGAAAGTTTTATATTTTTCTATTTGATTTTTGAAGGTTTTATAATTTTGTATTTTGTTTTTCGAATAGATATATACAAGAGATAAATTAGTTTAAGAGAATGATGAAATGAGTACCGAGATAAAGATATCGTTCAGCACGTTGTAGAAGAAAGGAATCAACATCTCTTAAACTTTCGCCACCAAAGCATCCGAGGCTTCTAAGAAAATCGTCTGAACATGAGCCTTCTCAATTTGAATCTTTGGTAGCTTCCCCCAAACCGAAAAACATCGAATAAAGACCATTTCCCAAAGAAGTAGAGTTTAATACAAAGCGGTCTCATTGATTGAAGCTCAGCACCTTGAAGAACACGAGATCACCGAAGTAACAAGTTGAAACATTGATCGTCTCAGTGGTTATCAAATCCGGATTAACTGATTACGACCGATCACATGAACATGTTGTGCATCCCCGATGTACACCTTACTCTTCAAGATTGACCAGTTGTCTAGTTAGGGGAACAATATATCAACATCTTCATTTTACCAAGTGCATTCCAGTTATATAACATATAACCAATCAGCACATAATGTACACATGTACCCAACAAGAGTAGAGACGATGACATCCACGTAACATGTTGAGTCACTAATCATCTCTGTGGATGTCAACTCTGAAATAACTGAATTAGCTCGATCAAGTGAACATGTTGTGCATATAACCGGAAGCACTTTATCATAAACCGTATATAAGATGTCGATAGGCAGTATCATCTCACGTTCCAAATATTCTTCTCACATTTCTTCCAACTGAACACTGAAGTAACAAAAACCAAAGGTTTCCAGAGACCACTTCCCCCAAATAGTTGGAATAATATATCCTTCCCCCAAATAGTTTTGATACCACAGAATCAGCAAAACATAATCAATCCATAAACTTGAAATCTTGTGAGAAGAACTCAAATAGCCCAAGTGAATCCTGTGAGAATCAACTGCTACATAAACTCTCTCTGACTATCTTTATCAACCCATATGTAGACAATTTGAAGTGACCACTGTTGAAGAAAAACCCGATATACCAAACTTGAAACTGAAGTCGAATTCCCCGCATTTGTGTCTTAAGCTTGCACTTAAAGATGGAAGAACGGTGTAGAGAATTTATGCTTCAAGCAAATCTCTAAGTACTCACTACCCAAACAAAGTATGAGACATTAACACCTCTTGCGATTATCCACACCGTCATATGCGTGTGACACTGAGTAAAACAAAGTAACTCCTAATAGTGATAGTTAACCAGGTCTTCAACCATCCACCTCGACTGCTGGTAACTAGATAAACCAAGTCTTCAACTCAAATTCTTAAGCCCGAGCAAGTTATCAAATAAAAACACGCCTTTGTGAAAGTCAACTTCAATCTCAAATAAGTGATAAATGATTAACTCTGAAGTAATCAACTTGTGTCAAATGTCCAACACGTGAACAAACATACAATCGGATGTACATTGTCCCACTGAATGAACCGGAGCAAATGATTCCTCAACATCAATGCATTCTTCCTTAGGGTATACATGTAGAAACTGATCTGGAAGATTCACCAATAATGTTTTCGAGCGGATGAGGTAGTCATTTTCCTTAATGTTCATGTGGTTGATTTATAACGTGCACCATGAGAGGAACAATAATCCGTGAAGATTTGGCAAAAGAATACCAAAGAGTGGATCATTATTCATGAGCAATAATCCGTGAAGATTTGGTAAAGGAATACCAAAGAGCGGATCATTATTCATGAGTGCAACAACAATATTATGATAGTCATTATCAACGACTTGAGGAGTAACTGGGGATTGGGTTTCTTGAGAGTTCTGAGAAGTACTTCTTACATGGTGAACTAGTTGAGTCAGTAGAAACCGGAGCATGAGCTTCAGAAGCTGGATGATCAACATTCGTTAGAGGTTGGAAGTACTCATCAAACATATCTTTGAAAAACAGTGAATCCCAAACAATGAATCCCAATTATCCTTAGTAATTGAAGCATTAGGCGTTGGAGGAGTGTCATCAAAAATCAAGCAATGAATCATTGCTAAAGAATCTGAGCAAGTCTAATTGGGGATTAAATTTTGGCTTTTCAATCTCCCCCAATTAGTGCTCTCCCCTAAACTGACGAAGATTTTCAAGTGTTCTTCTCAGCCCGGATTAAGAAGAAGTCTTTAGATCATCAAATGCAATTCGTCTTTAGTCTTCTTAATCATGTAGCTTTCAAATGTAGATTAGACTGTAGACTCGACCTTCTTCAAGATTATCCGAATGGGGAAATAGACAGTTAACATCTTCTTCACACCAAAGGCATTCCCGTTAACTTGTAAATAGCAAATCCCCTTAATTAAAATCCCTCCCAATCAAACAAGAACAGAAAGATGTTCATCAAAGAAATCAGCCCAGCAACTAGAAGCACTTTGTCATTTAATCATATCAGCCCGTGTGAAGATGTCAACCAACGGCTCTTAGAAGAAACTACATGTGAAGATGATCCGATAAGAAGAATCTCGGTTCTTACATGGGTTAGGAGCCGTTTGACCCTATATTCTCAAATATCAGTCAACCATGCAAAAAATTCACGCTTCTTCTCCCCCTCAAGGATTGCATTCAGAGATGCCATTCTTGATTAACCAAGTGATTATCATCCAAGTGTATTATATTCACACTTCTCCCCCACAAAATTAGCACATGATGTCGCCATCTTCATTATATTGAGCAAGAGGAGTAAGAGTAATTATCAGTAGTCCGGTTCACTTGATGACTGAAGCGCATGGAAAAAGCATGAAGCATGTTGATGAAGAATGTCGATGAGAATGGTCATAAACATGAAGATTTCTCTTCTTAAGAAGATAAAGCGCACTGAAGCGTACACCTTTCTTTTCTTTGAGGAACGGGGCCTGAAGTGTTATCTGCAGACGCCATTATGATGAAGTACGAGGCCTGAACTGAAGTGAACAGACGTCATTATGATGAAGTACGAGGCCTGAACTGAAGTGAACAGACGTCATTGTTAAGAGCCCAGTCATATGTTTAGAGCCGCCCGAATCCAAATGCCAAGGGACGATTTGTACGACCTGCTTTGGACAACAGACGAAGACAGAGAATTGGAAACATTGGATCCCCATGTGCTGATGGGTTCCTTTTGGTTAGCACAAACAGTCTTTGAATCAGCAGAAACCCTAGATGCAATGTCATTATCCCTAGGAGCTGAACTAGTAGAGGCATCAGACTTAGTCAAATGACATTTTGTGCTTAATGGGATTATTCTACCAGTTGGCTTCCAAACCTTAACAGGCACTATTCTCGGCATAGTGGATCTAGTTAAAGAGCAAGGTTTTCCATTCGTGAACATTCGACCTGTAGGCTTCCACTGAAATCCTACATTGGTAAAAACCTTCCCTGTAGGTTTCCAGGATTGCTTAATCTGTTTTGCTTTCCAAACTTTCTTAACTGGGGTATGATTCTTAGATCTCAGAAATAACACATCACATTTATCATGATTACCAGAAAATAAACATTTTTTACATGTTTTGCAGACAGCATGAGGCCTCGAATTAATTTCAGTAAGCTTAGAGCTAATACTAGAACTAACACGATTCTTTTTGTTCAAATCAAACTTCTTGTCCCTATGGTGTTCTTCCACTTCCTTATCATGAACACTTTTAGTTTGCGTAATCCTATCCTTCTTTGCATTGCTTCTAGGTTTTGATCCGCTAACTTTAGTGTCAATCTTAACATCTGTAGAAGTAACGATGGGAACATTACATGGCTTCACTACTTTCTGCATTTCTTGTCTAGAAGTGCTGGGATCTGAAGTTCTAGGAGGCACATCAAAGGTTGCTTGCTTGAATTTTGACATGGAACAAGGCATATCAAGGGTCACATGCTTGGCTTTAGGCATAGAACAAGGCACAACTATTCTATCTCGCCTATTGCTAGATTTCGGACTTGTGACAATTACATACTCTAAGAGTTCCTGAGATCGTTTGGCATCCATGCAGGCATAGGCTATAGTACTATCAAAAGGTTTTTCTAATCTTTCATCTTCAACAATCTCACGGAGACCCTTCAAACTTTCCTTAAGGTATGAGAGATATGCTTTATGTGCAAGTTCATTATTCCTAATGGGCGGGGGAATATATAACATATCGATAGCATATTTATCACAAGCAGAAACCTTAGGAACAGAGTATTTGCAATTTGGGATTGGCAACTTTCCTTTCACCTCACGCTTCAGATTCTCAATATCGTTAAGTAAAGAAGTTATCTTTTCAATTTGTTTATCATGATTAACTTTAAATGAATCACAGTAACTCTTTGTTTTGATCATTAACCTTTGAAATTTCAGCTTTAAAACAATCATTTTCCTTTTGCAAGTTATCAATTATGTTTTGAAGTTGGAAATTCTGAGAATCTAAAGGTGGAGGCATATGGGAACCAGTCACATCCTTCTTTTCACCTTTCAGTTGTGAAATTTGGGCTTTCAATCTTTTGATCGTGTTATAATGAGCTCGAATTTGTTCATCACGTTTGCTAATTTCAAAAACTGCATCAAACTCAGGAGCATCAGAGGATGTCTTGATATTTGAGGTTTTAACATTTTCTTTGAGATGTTGATGTTTTAATTGCAAAGCAAGATGTTCAACTTCTAATTTAGAATAATGTTTGACCAAGTTATCATGATCATCCTGTTCTATTTTCTCATGCAATTTTGAATTTGTTGTTTCAAGCTCAATGACACGATCATGGGAGACTTTCAGAGCAACAGATAATTCATGAAATTGAGAAGCATTAATGGAACAATTTGTAGCAGTGAAAAACACATCTTGAGCAATACATTCAGAAATCAGATTCTCATTCAGTGTATGCAAGTTCTTCCTTTCAATCTCACTATATTTTAATTCTCTCTCATAGTCACTAACCTCAACAATCATTGCATCAAATACCTTTTCCATTTCTTTAATATCAGAATGCGTCCCCTTTTTAAGACACTCAAATTGATCTTTTAGTTGTTTAAAGAAAGGCATGACCTCAGTTAAATAGCATTCTTTAGTTTGCTCAAAACCCCTTTCCCCTTCAGTTATACCGGTGGGTGTGATCCTTTTCTTACAAGTTTTCTCAAAATCAACAAATAGTTGAAAGATAACATATTCACTGATTAAGGTCTTGCTTTTAGTGGCAAGAGATCTAGGAACTAAGTGCATTGGTGTATTAGGAGGATACACAGTTGATTTAGGCAGTTTCCTACAAGGGGGATTCTTTTCAACAAGATTTTCAGCTTTTTGCATTTCCATATCCTTTTTCCAGAACACTTGTTCAGGGGTTAATAGAGTCTGAGGCTTAAACTTGTTCAAGGAGATCCAATTTTCTTTAGTGTAATTATGGGGTTTGATCGTTATGTTATTCTTTTTACACTTAGGATCATTTAGCTTCTTATCCATTTTCTCCCTAGATGCAATATCTAGTTTTCTATCTTCCTCAGTGCACTCAATGCAACTAGGTGTCTGTCTAGGTTTAAGAATCTCATTTCCATCATAGATTACATTTTGAGCTGCTTTTGCTTTCTTACCATACTCAGGATTGGGTTTATCTATAATGGGAACACTGTGCTTATCGCTTAAGACTCTGTGTTTAGTGATCATGTGAGCAGTCTGAATGGTATTCCCTTGTACGTACAACTTATTTTCAAGCTTGTTTTTCAAAGTTTTTAGATTGGAAAAATCATTCAAAAGTTTTGATTCCTTAGCCTTGAATTCTTGCTTAAGCATTTTAACATTTTCTTGAAGTTCGTGTTTTTGCTTAGCAGTTTTAGAAAGCTTTTCTTGTAAGGAGTTTAACTCTTGTTTTAATACTTCTTCTTTAAAATTACTTTTTCTAATGATTGTACGTATTTGGACATCCATTTCCTGCTCACGGGTTGTCAACTCAAACTTAGCACGCTGTTCATAAATAGCAACTTGATCCTTATATATGTTAAGCTCAGTGGTAAGGGAATCATCAGGCACAAATGCAGCGTACTCATGCAGTTCATAATCATCATTTTGAGTAGAAGATGCACAACTAGGTACAGCAGAAACTTCCATGCAACTTACCTCAGCATTGACATGCACAGGCTGTGATGGGTGCATCTCTATCTTGGGTACATCCGAAGCTTCCATGGAGCGTTCTTTTGCATTAACTTGCACAGGTTGTGTCTGGTGCACCTCTCTCTCTTGTGAATTTGAGCACGAAGATTCCATTTTTGCATTATCCGAATCATCAATTTTTGTTGTCACTGACATTCTGCATTCAGCAACACCCGATTCTTCACCAGATACATTACCCAACTTATCACAACAATCTTTCAACTGCACCTGACACTCATTCACGTCTTCATTCTTTTGTGCAGATTCTTCAATGAACTTTTTCATATTATCCATGAGTTGGATAAATGTCTCAATGAATTCCTGAATTTCCATTCCAGTATGTTTTTTGAAGGAAATTCCAGTCAAGTGTTGATTATAATCTGCTGAATATTCCCCACTGATGAATGGCTGAAATTGTTTGTAGATTACTTGAAGATCTGCAATGGAACCATCCTTTTGAACTTCGTCATTGGTAAGCTGCATCTTTAAATGCTCTAAGTTCAACAGCAAGCTTCTTGTCAATGTAGGTAAGTCCTGGCGGAAAAGAGCACTACATGTTCGATCCCCAGCTATGGATAACAACTGTATGAGGTGCAGATGAAGTAGTTGATAGGGCTCAATGCAGCATTCCATTTGCATGGCATTCTGTAGCAGGTGCAATTCATTCTCATTGTACTCAGAACATGAAGATCTCACATCCTCGTTGTTTAATTCAAACATCTTTAATCGTTCAGAGTAGCATCCATTATCATTATTATCCACAGCATCATATAATTTAAGCACTTCTGAAATCACTGGGTCAGTAGAGTAAGACATGATGTGGTAGAATGCACGGGATTTTACAAGTCTATGATTTAAACCGAGAAATAGAATCTTTCGCGGGATTTTACTAAAATCAAGACTAAACCGTTAAGCAATGACCAATGGAATGTGTTAAGACGACTAATGGATCGACACAATGATAGACAATTGTGTGTTAGGTCTTATGATTGTTTGTGGGATAAGCAGAGGTGTTGTTTGGTTGTGATTCGGATTGGTTTATGCCCGTTTTTCCTGAGAAATTTAGGTCTAACAACTTAAAACCTCAATAACTTCTGTTCGGAGCGGATTTAGACCTCGAAGATTGACCCGAATGAACTTTAGTTCATTCGGCGTGCCATTCTCCTCGTTCTCACGGTCGTTTTGATGGGTAGAACGCTGAGAAATTTAGTTCATTCGGCGTGCCATTCTCCTCGTTCTCACGGTCGTTTTGATGGGTAGAACGCTGAAAAAGGAGTTACGGTTCAAAAGTTATGGCCGTTTGAAGTTTTGACGGGAAAAATCAACCAAGTCGCTACGAATTCTTGAACCAAGTCGCTAACAACTAATTCGCTACACCACTAAGTCGCTAGAGTCCCAAGTCGCTAGAAAAATGCAAGTCGCTAAGTAGTAACTCGCTAAGCCTCAAGTCGCTAGCAAAATTTTGGCAGTAATTCGCTACTCAAGTCGCTAAAGATACAAGTCGCTAAAGAGCAACTCGCTACAGACCAAGTCGCTACTACCAAGTCGCTACCCGTAGTGGAGTGTCCACTACTTGTACTGTAACTCGCTAGATCTAAGTCGCTAGGTTTAAAACTGTAACTCGCTACAATTTTGTGAAGCAAGTCGCTGTGAAGAATATAAACCGTGAGCTAAGTCGCTAGCAAGAAAAACCTTATAAACATCACTTTTCAATCCAAAAACAACCCAACCAAGATGATTCAAGCTAACCAAATGAAAACCTAAACACTTGTGATGATTCTAAACATGAAAGTACTAACAAAATTCAAACTTTAACACAAGAAATCAACCAAATGATGCAAAAACCACTAAACTTTTTCAAACTCAAAAACCACCTAAAAACCACTATAAATCCAAAGATGTGCAAGATATGATCTAACCATGGCTCTTGATACCAATTGTTAGATATTAACTTTTCACATACACATCAAACCATAACACAAAGTAGCATATAGATGGAATTCTAGAGAGAGAAAGTTAGAGGTTTAGGGAACTTAGTGAGAGAAAGTGAAAGATATTATTATGAGCTCCAACTCTCTACCTTGGAAGGTAGAGAGTATTTATAGTCTTACATAACTCGCCACACTTTGGGCTGTGGATCAGGCATACAGTGGGTAAAGACCCGTCCGTCCTCCACGGTGTTACTCAACTAAATTACTACTTAACTTAAAAGAACTACGACTACGAGCTTTCTAACGATTACATATACTTGAGGTGACCGACTCTTTAATACCGGGAATTTCTAATTCCTAAAACTAAATGATCCTAGAGATCATATGATAACTTAAGATAAATTTGAAAAATTCCTTAAAAATTATAAGAAATGAAAAACTAGTTTTTGACCCATTTTAAGGTGAGGATGACTAAAATCAATTTGCTAAAATTGAAATAATTATAAAACTATATGTGCTGAGATGTGAGAAATGATGTGTGAGCATTGAAGCGGAAGAATGGTGAGTTTTGGTGAAATGATAAATCAAAAAGCACATTGAATGTGATTCTAAGTTAAGTATGAGTGAGTGTGATACCTACAGATTTTGAGGAAGACTTTAATTGGTCTTAAGACATTATGTTTAGCTAGTATGAAGTGGTCTAAGGTAATGGTTTGATGTATTGATGTCTACAATTGCATTTCTGTCTGTCCGGATCCCACGGTTCCCTAAGAGGAGGGATCTGTCTAGTACAAAGTGAGAGATCCGTCTCCTGCTAAACAGTACCTTCACAGAAGGTATGCAAAACTTGCACACAGTATCGTATTTTAAAGCCAATGTTTTCTAAAGAATTTGAACAACTATATAAGCAAGACATCAAACATTAAATGTTTTATTTCATAAGAATGATCACATTACAATGATAAAAGATGAAATCTAAGGATTGAACCTATTTGGAAAGGAAACTAGGTTTCTTGAGCATTTTCACTAGATGGATTGTTAAATGGATGATGAGTATTTGCCGATTCAGAGACAAAAAATGACTTGATGTGAGATGTGTTTAGAGGTTCCATCATCTTATTCACAAGTACGTACAACGCACTTTGAAATTAAGGATGAAAATACATGATATGATGATAAAGGCGTCTCAGGAACATTCCATATGGGATTAGCTTGTTCTTGTTGCCTTGAAGGTTTACAATTCGTCTTGCGAAGAAATAGGCGAGATTGTATGGTTGTTGGGTTAGCAAACAATACATTATGTGAGCACAACAAGCGGGAAGAATTTCTCGATTTCCCCTAAGACTCCAAACATTTTCACGTAGAATGACTGCGAGAGGTTTAAGATCATCTCGGATATCACGTGTATAAATTATGTTTAGATCTGAGTAATAGGATCGAGGTTTGCATAACATGCGAGTTAATTCTTGAGGGGAAGGTATGTGTGAACAATATGGACTATTTTCTTCACGATAGTTGAAGAGAGAAACAAGAGACCAATCTTCAGTGAAGGCACATTGTCCATGATTTGAAATTCGAAGAATGTGAGAAAATTGCCCAAGAGTTAAGACAAAATTTTGGTTTTTGATCCAAAACCATAGTGATAGAGATCGATCCTCGTTACGAACGAGTTCAACTTGACGGAAGAATTCCAACACAAACCGTGGACATATTTTCTCGTTAATTCCGAGAAGGCCTTCTAGTCCTATGGTTTGGAAAGAGGTATTACTACCTTCTTCGTATAGTAGAGGTGTGTCAACAATACGTCCTTTATGGAAGTGGCGAGTTTTGAGATTATTGAACCTACATACATGATTGCCAGGAGTGTTGGGCTCAAGGGAGATATTAGGAATGTAGACATAAGTGAGTTGAAAGTCGAATTCATACTCATGAGTCATGATGAGACCTATGGAAGTGAAATGAATAATTTATATGAGCAAGTTAAGATGAAGAGATGCATCAATGGAGAGGACATTTGATAGGTGAAAATAATCTCCTAACTGGATTACCCTTATTTTTATTAACAATGACAGTTAACTAACTTAGTACTAACATTCTAGTAGAATTTTCCTTTTATGGTAAGTTTTTATGAGATGGTTTTTTGTAGGATCGATATATTTATTGTGTTGATGATTCGGGTGGTCTTGGATGATCAAAATACATGTTATCCATTAGAGAGAGAAAGTAGAGAGAGAGGGAGTTTCTTGGTAGAGACTTGTAGAACAAAATGTGAAAGGTTAGATTGAAAGCTCCACCCCTTCCATGGATGGAAGGGGTATTTATAGTTACAACTTACACGACCTCCTATCGGCCTGTGGATCAGGCATACAGTGGGTAAAGACCCGTCCTTCCTCCACGGTGTTACACTAAACTATTCTACGCTACAAACTGACTAATAAACTACTAAATAACGTAAATAACTACAAGTCTACGAGCTAAACTATGCTAGACCATAATTGGGGTGACCGACACTTTAATATGGAATTTCCAATTCCTAACAATCTCCCCCTAAGGGAGGTCACCCCATGAAATACATTTTGCATCCTAGCATTCTATCTTTGTCTTTAGTTCTTGAGCTCGTAGACTTGAATTCTTCAACATCTGCATCTTTGTGCTTTTGTAGCGATTCTTTAAAGTCCGCATTGAATTGTACTTAAAGTGGAGGCCTTTAACTGATCCACATCTTTGATGATCTTCGAGCTTTCATTGAGATCATTAGCCACAGTAAATCTCTCTGGATCATCCATAGTTGCATTGCCTTCATGTGATGTTGTGACTTTTGGACCGACATGCTCACACTTTTGAATCATGACATCTTTCCATCAGAGTAGCGGAAGCTTTACTGGTTCATCATATTTGCAGCAGCGTAGCAGAAGCATAGTATAGAAATATCAGAGCCAGGTTATGTAGATATGCACCAGTCATGATTTCTTCAATTAAGTGTGGATGCTGTGAGCATGAGGCTTTGGATTGACTTCTCAATTCTGATCAGCTGCAACCGTCCAAATGTACATGCAAACAACAGTTAGCAATAAAACAGACGAAAGTGTCTTTGATCACTTTCGCTGAATTGAGGTACACGGCCCATGGTTCCCCGTTGATCAGTACAAGTACTGCCTGTGATCAGGTAGGATTCCTAAGAATCTCCTTGACAGGGTTTCGCAGCTGCTCTAGCTGTTCTCAAACCGGAACGTCTCAAAGAAGACAACACGGAGTGAGTGAACCAGCGAATTGAGATTCATTGATTGATGAAAAATGATTTGAAAAACAATCGCGTATTGCTTAGAAGAAAGAGTTTTGCAATACGACAAAGGTTTTATGAGAAAGATCAATTTTCAATCAAAACACTTTTTGTATTTGAAAATAGTACACATGCGACGTGCTAGCAAAAAGAAGAGATTCCCACATCGAACGGTTTTTCTAAAAGTATTTTTTCAATCAGAGATACTTTTTGAATTTGAAATGAATACACATTCGACGTGCTAGAGAAAAGAAGGTTTGCACATCGAACGGTTTTTCCAAAAGTATTCGTCAATTACATTCCTGGACCAAGGTTGATTCAAGATTGAATCTCCCCATCGTTTCTATCCAGTTTTCACAAGCTTGATCTTACGAGAAGATCTCACATGTCACCCACCAAGAGCTTGTTTGACGTTGGCTCTAGAAGGATTTCCATCTTCATTGTGAATTTTTTTACATATCACTCGGATGTTCTGGCAATACCACAAGGATAATGCGTAGGACTCTTAAAATATACTTACTTTCCACATTGTGTGAAACATCAAGTCTTCATTATTTTTGTGTCCTAATGAGATATTGTGGAAGATCTCTTGGCTCTAGACTCAATCGTGCACATTTGGTTCCTATGCCGGAGACTAGGGAGAGGGTCTCCTTCTTCAATATCAACCGTCTCTAAGAGAAAGTCGATAGATAATGTCGGTTCCCCGTGAGAATGAAACAAGCCCTTTTAAGAGGAACTTGAGTAGCTTGGGAAGTTTAGTGCAGTGCGTCACTGGGTCCATGACGTCTTGTCTACAATACCAGTGTTACCTTAGTAACCACCAGTAGCATATGTATTGAACCCGGTTACTGCCCTAAGGTTGAATTATTGGAGGGCTATTTCTTTTCACCCTTTTTTACATTTATTTCTTTTTCATTCTTCAACCCCTTCAGTGCTTACCGAGACTTCATAACTAGAACCTTGTTGGGTTTATTACAGTTCTAGCTCTATCTCAGTCGGCACTCTTCCCATATCTCACTTTTCTCCTTTTTTCATCATACCTAAGGACTCTACACTATCTAGTGGATTGTCCCTGGGTAGATCCCTCCGGTTCTGGCGGATCATGGGAACTAATACCTAACCTCACCATCCTTATAACTCCATGCATAAAGTAAATTGGTCGGTCTTTTGGTATTGTTCATTCCTTCTAGAAACCAATTGAAAAATCATTTGGAAAAACAATCAAGGTACTTGTGATACGAGATCAAAGCATTTTGTACCTTAATAGTTTTGATCATTTAGAAAACCTGCCCCTCAACATGTGCATATGATTTAGAAATTGTTTAGCACAAGGAGGCAAGAGGACTTTGAAATATTTTCTTTGATCACAATTTTCATACGAAAAAGCCATTTGATTTTCTTGGTAAAATACTCCCCCTCAATATGTGCGTAAGATATTTGAAATCATTTTATCACATAGAGGCAAGAGTTCTTTGAAGTACTTTCACGATCACACTGCCATTTAGAAACCATTTAAAACTCAATCAAGGTAGTTTATATTAAAACATAAAAGCATTTGCACCTTGATAGTTTATTATCATTTGAAATGCTCCCCCTCAATATGTGCTTCGAGATTCGAAAGCGTTTAGCACATATGAGAGAGCAGCTTGCACAATTGAATCAAAACGATCACCTTTTATCAAATTTTATTATTAAATCACAAATTCTCCCCCGATCAAAAATATCAAACCCTTTGAGATTTTGGATCTCAAGTGATTTAATTAGGTTTAGAAAACATGGGAGAATATGTGCCTGGTATAAATACTCATCTGGTTTTTGGATAAATCCTCCTCCTCAACATGTGCATTGTGTATTTGAAATCGTTTAGCACATGGAGGCAGGAGTGCCTATAAAGGACTAAAACCGATTCCATGAAAACAGATTTAAGATTTAAATCACGATCTCTCCCCCGATCAAAAATTTCAAACCTTTTGAGATTTGTGATCCCAATTGATTTAAATCACTTAGAAAATTTTAGGGGAAAGACGTGGCAAGATTTAATTTTGAAAGATGACAAATATGAACAGATTTAGACATTAAAGATTGTTAGTGTCAGGTATGATTGTTTTAAGAGACCTTTAAGTAAAATAAAACAATTTCACAATCAAACAAGAACAGAAAAAAATTCATTTTGTAAGATCTTTGAGTTTTAAAGAAAATCATACCATGACATAACATTAAATCTTTAGATCACCACTTATTGTTGTACAGACGGACCTTTTAAGAAGAAATATCATTTGAAAATATCTTAATTTAAATCACTCTCCCCCTCAATCGATGACCGAAGTCGTTGATTGAGTGACTTAAGTTTTGATAAAATAAAGTCCGGTGATTTCCAAAATTTAGTCCATTTGTTTTCAAAACCAATATTTTTCCATTTTTCAAAACAATATTATTTGAAAATTGTATTTAAAAAATGGTATCATCACTATTATCCTGCACAAAGATATGTTAGGTGGTTGAGAAGCTTCTATTGTTGCTGTAGGGCTAAAAGAAAACCGTCTGCTGATGCAGTGAGACTTCTTACGTTGCATTTTAATGCCAACTGAGGTCAAATTAAGCTCCGTTTCTTCAATCACTTAGAAGAAAACCATCTGCTGATGCAGTGAGACCTCTTACATTGCATTTATGCCAACTCTGCATGGAAGTCCAATTAAGCTCTTCATTTGTCAACCCAAGATATAGTTACCCTTTCCTTTCGGCATCCAATCATCTTCAATTGTGGGATCCGGATCGGGAACATTCTTTTAAACCAATATACCTGCATACGTTAGTGAAGACACATACAGATATATGGTGGTCGACATCACCCAAACAACAATCGACTAATAAAATTTAATTCAACATATCAATCAGATCATATAAATATATGGGAATAATGTGTTCATCAAACTCTAATCATCTAATCCTAATAATCATATCCTAGAAACCTAGTCCTTCAACATAGGCAATTGTATTTTACAGATAAGCACGTAGGATGATTAAGATAATCTCGTTAGATGATACAGATTTGAAAACATTCTCCCCCTCAATCAATGACTTAAATTTCTGAAAAGTTTAAAAGCGCTGAAGTCATTGATTGAGTTTTTCAATTTTAACGAAAACTCTGAAACTGATTGTATTTCAAGCAACTCATTTACCACCAATTTTTGAAAATAACAAATATTTTTCTGAAGAATTTTAGACGGAAAAACATTTGTGTAGGAACAGCAGTCCTTCGACATGCTTTCCTCAAATAGTTTTAGGATAAGTGCACGAAATATTTGAAAAATTGGTTTAGCGCAGCACTTTCCTTCCTTAAAGAGCGGGTTGCTATCTGAAATAATAGGAACCCATAGTTTAAGCACGGGTTACAGTCTGAAGTAACTGCAAGCCATTTTTTGAAGCGCGGGTTACAGTCTGAAATAACTGTAAGCCATAGTTTTAGACATGTTTAGAAAATAATATTTACACCTCCTGCTCGAACTTCATCTATGGTCCCGTGCCATTATTGAATGACATTTCTAAGACCGCAGATGTTATCGATACCAGAAGACATGTCTTTGAAAAACAATATTTTTGGTATTTTTAAATTTTTTGATTTTTTATGGGTTTTTTAAGGTTTTATAATTTTCTATTTTCTTTTGCTGGTTTTATATTTTTTGTATTTGGTTTTCTGATAAGTATATACAAAGATAGAGAAGATGATATAGTTAAAGAAGATGATGATACGAGTACCGAGATAAGGATATCGAGCAGCACTTCGTAAAAGATAGAAGTCATCAACTCTTAAACATTCACCACCAAAGCTTCCAGGGCTCTTGAATCAAAGAAAGAAATTGAACCATCTGAAAGTGAGACTTTGGAAGCTTCCCCCCAAACCGAAAATCCTTTAGCTGAGCAGATTCGAAGCTCTATTTCAAGCTTGCCTTAGCCAGGTGCACAGAGAAGCACACCATTATCATAAATCCCGCTGATCCTTTCAAGAATAATCACCGTGATTCTTCTTTCGAGGTTATATCATCAACAAGAACAGCAACGTATCATCCCACACATAAATAACTCTTCTCAAATTTCATAACCACTGAAGTCTGATGCAATCCATTCCAAAAGGTGTCAGGAGATCACTTCCCCTAAGTAGATGAATTGATGCGGTCAGTCTCTTAGACTAGAGCTCACGAACCCGAACACACAAACCCGAAGACAAAGAAACTTATACCATCGAAGTAGCAGATTAAGGTCAATAGCCAAAGAATAACCTTGATGTGTACTTTTCTCTCCCCCTGAAGAAAGTGTATGAAGCTCAAGAACCCGAAGTACCCGAATGCCCAAAGAGAGAATAACCAATAACATTGAAGAAGCAGGCCGAATCACTGATTATCTCTGCGGGTGACAATCTCTGCGGATGTCAACACCGGAATAAGTGATTATATCTTTGAATCACAGATTAAGCCCTAAAGTAAAACAACTGAGCATCCCCAGTGTACACAATCTCTCTCCCCTGATGATTGTGATAACATCAAAATCATCATACACTTGTGTACCTCTTTTTATCATCAGAAACTAACTCTAACATCTCTTCCCCCACGTAGTTGGAATAAGAACACTAAACGCCTTGATGAGTAAACCTTGAGTTTCTCTGCGGTCATGACTTTTGTCTTCCCGGGATATCTTCAATCACTTAGAAGAATTAAGTTCATCAAGTTTACTCGCCATGAGTCAAACCTTGAGTTTCTCCGCGGTAATAACAATAGTCTTCCCAGGATATCTTCAATCACTTAGAAGTATTAAGCTCATCAAGATTACTCACGTTTAGATGCGTGTCTCCTTCCCCCTTGCTGGTTTTGATGCTTCAGAATCATCAACTCATTGAAAGCCCGTATACTAGAAATTTGTTGAGAAGAACACTTGAACTCTTGTGGGAATCAACTTGCTGAAGAATATGAGCAAGTCTAATTGGGGATTAAATATGGCATTTCACTCTCCCCCAATTAGTGCTCTCCCCTAAACCGACAATCTTTTTGATAAATGCCTTGAATAAGAAGAAGTCTTTAGATCGTTAAATGCAACTCGTCTTTAGTCTTCTAACATGTAGCAGAAAATGTAGAACTGACTGTAGACTCGACCTTCTTCAAGATTGTCCAGTTGGGGAATAGATAGTTAACATCTTTAACTCACCAAAAACAAGAACATCATCAAAAAGCATCCCAATTAACTTACATCTTGCAAATCCCCTTAACTAAAATCCCTCCCAATCAAACAAGAACAGAAAGATGTTCATCAAGGAAATCAGCAATCAGGCCGCAACGAACACACAAGATGGTAACACCAAACTACCAATCAAATCAGCAATCATGTTGATGTATACGTGAAGCATTAACCGGAAGCACTTTGTCGATAAGCTCATCAATCCGAGTGAAGATGTCAACCAACGGCTCTTAGAAGAACAACTCCATGTGAAGATGACCCGATAAGAAGAAGCTCGGTTCTTACATGAGTTTGGAGCCGTTTGACCATTTATTCTCAGAAATCAATCAACCATGCAGTAAATTCACACTTCTTCTCCCCCTCAAGAATTGCATACGGAGTTGCCATTCTTGATTTAAACAAGTGAATATCTTCAACAAATGTAGTCTATTCACACTTCTCCCCCGCAAAATTAGCAGATGTTGTCGCCATCGTCATTATAGTTGAGAAAGTGGAATCAGAAAACAATCAACAGTAGCCCAGTTCACTTGATGACTGAAGCGCATGAAAAAAGTATGAAGCATGTTGATGAGAATGGTCATAATTGAGAAGACTTCTCTTCTTCAGAAGATAAAGCGCACTGAAACGTACACTTTTCTTTTCTTTAGAGTACGAGGCATGAACTATTGTGTTCATACGTCATAAGAATATTTCTCTTCTTTATAAGATAAAGCGCACTGAAACGTACACTTTTCTTTTCTTTAAAGAATGAGGCATGAACTGTTGTGTTCATACGTCATATTCTCTCTCTTTTCAGCTCTCTTAGCAAAACATGTAATCATCCCCATTATCATTCTGTTTGCTCTTTGTCGTGACAGCTGATGGAGAAAACCCAATATGATGAATTTGACCCTGAAGTAGAATAACCCGAACTCGTGACTTAAACTTGCACATATGTATCAAAGAGCGGTGCCGATTTCCATTAGCATCTCTAAGTACTCTCTATGTACTCTATACTCTTCATCCAACCAACCATCAAGTATAAGACGTACATCACCTCTTGAAAATCCACAATTGAATGTGACACTGAGCACTACAACGTAACTCCTTAAAGTGATAGTTATTTTGTGGTGGTATGAGCCCAATTCCCCCAAGTGGTAAAAGAAAAGGTAAAAGACACCCAACAATAACTAGATTTCCAAGTCTTCGTTTATGATAATAAGCTCGAACAAGGATCATGAAGAATCTTCATCCAACTATCCCCGATACCTTCAGATACTAAGTACACTCGCCCGTGATAATTCACTTCAACCTCAAATAAATAATAGTGAATTAACCCCGTTGTCACATCTTCTGGTTAAAAGCTCAATTCAAGCCTCCTTTGACGTTTTAAGTGAACTCTGATAATGGTTTTCATCCCGACCATAGTTAAAAGCACATAACCCCGTAAAACCATGTAGTAACCAAGCTGCCATGAAGATAACCCAAACACACACCCAAATCATGAAGCACACCCTTTTAACCCTTCTTCGAAGTAGAAACTGCAGCACCAGCATCAAATAAGATCCCGAAATACACTTTCCTTTCTCCAGGATGAATCCATCATTATGGGATTTTACAATTCTATAGATTAAACCGAGAAATAGTTTCTTTCGCGGGATTTTATAAAACCAAGAATAAACCGTAAGATAAATCCGGAAATGCACTTTACTATTACCAGGATGTTTCCATTGTCACGGGATTTTACAAGTCTATGATTTAAACCGAGAAATAGGTTCTTTCCCGATTTTTTACAAAAATCAAGACAAAACCGTAAACAATGTCAGCTTGAATGAGTTATGACAACTTTGGTTTCGGTGAGTATCTGTTTTAGGGGAACACGCAGCGGTTCATTAGCGGTTCATTATCCAGCATCAACAATATCAACAACCTTCCAATAAACACTTTGGTAAACACATCATTCACGCATTATGTCTGCTATTGTAGTGTCAACTTGGAGAAGTAAACCCGATATGTCAAACTTGATCATGAAGTAAAATTCCCTAGATTTGTTACTAAAGCTTGTACTAATCCTTGTGAAAAGAAACGGTGTACCCAATGTTCAAAACCTCTTGACATATCCTCAACTGCGTGAGACACCAAAGTGATAGCTACGTTGTGGGTTAAGCGAGAAAGGAATCACAACCGTAACTAAATAGCCAACTCTTTATCACCCTCTATAAATGCCCAAACAAGTCATCTTCGCGGAAGGGTAGAAAGAAAGAAGACGAAAGAAGTAAACACGTCCGGAAAACCACACTTCAAATTCAAATGAGAAGTACCGACCAAACAATCCCGTAGTCAGTTTTGTTCAACAACCAATTCAATCCGAGACATAATATAATCCGTGAGAGTGGAAACACCAAAGTATCAAACCCCATAACCCATCGAATCAAATCACATCATACACCAAAATCTCATTATCAAATCTCATGATCTACGATCAAATTAAGTGAAGCCCATCAGTCCTTCATTCACTATATAATTTCAAGCCTGGTTCAAATAAATATTCAACCCTATCCGGTCACTGTAAATTTCTTGCAATGATCATCTTATACATTCAGATATCTTTGACATATAACAAATTGCAGAGATTTTGACCCGATCCCCAAGTCCAATTAAAAGCTTTTGAATCGACACTTCAATACCAAGTCAATGATACCGGATAGGAACCATGATAAAAAAAAATTGATAACACAAGCCGTGAATTTATGTATCCTACGTGAAATTTGATCATACCCAAAATATACCACTCTTTTTCAATATTAAAAACCTTGTATCCAATGTTCAAAAGGAATTCTCGGAAAGCAGTATTGTTAAACGAATATAACCCAAGTCCTTCAATCATATTGGGTTAATATACCGAATTTATGTTTTGTTTCAATCTGTTAAACGAACCCAGACCATCAGCCCAATAGTATAGAACCCAAGTCCAATCCGAATATAAGTCTACACTCAAAAGTATTACTCGATTCAGTCAAACAAAACAAAACCCGATCCTTAACCACAAAGCCCTAAAATTTCGGGTATAAAATACTCCTTAACTCTCACTTGCCGTAAAAATACCCTAATCTCACTCCTCAATTTAGTCCGCCTCTCTCATTCACCTTAAACACAAAAAAATTAGCCTCCATCTTCATCAGTACGCAGCATCCAAAAAAAACCATCTACACAATTAAATCATCATTTTCTAATAACATCACATAGTAGCAGCCATATAAGTCCTTAGATATTGATCACTACGAACAAGGCCACAGGGCTGGCTAGACCTATTTATACGACTTAGCCACAGGGATGGTATGAGGTGTAGGACACGGCTTCAAGATCAAAGAATGGTCTCAGGTAGGTATTAAATGTGTAAAGACGTTTTGTTTATATTTCCAATTAAACGAATCAAGGGATGAGGCTAACATTCTTGTTATAACTCATATCTTTTAAATTCGTATATTATCACAATTTTGAGATCAATGATGAGATTGATTCAATTGAGACAATCTTTAAGAGATTGCAAAGAAAAATTGAAATTGAATCTGAGATCTTTCTTGTTATTAATTTAAGAGTCTTGAAAGAGCTAGAGGATATGGAGGATGAGTTTAGGTTAGTATAGCTTGGATGTTGTTTGGAGATGGGTCATGGACTGATGACTGAAGTCGTGGGTTATATGGTTGTTTATGGTGATGTGGTCGAGTCATTTTTGGTATTATGTATGTGAGGTCGTGGTCATATTATTCTCCTTCATCATTTCTGTCGAGACAAGTAACAAGTCACTACGAGGTCATGAGTCAAGTCGCTAGCATAGCAAGTCGCTAGTTCTTTTGAACCATACAAGTCGCTATTGACTAAATAGTCAATAGCCAAGTCAAGTCGCTACCACGTGCTTTTGAAAACTAGCTACGACCAGTTAAACAACAAGTCGTTAGGTCTAGGTCGCTAGGTCAAAGGTTTGTACCAAGTCGCCATGAGTAAAGACTCAGGCAAGTCGCTACCATAAAAACAAGTCGCTACAAGGATTCATTTCATTTGGACAGTTTTGAGAGTAAGTCGCTATCATGATAGTACAACTCGCTAGGATGAAAAACCTTTTCCGATGAATTTCTTTCGACCACTTTTCCGACCATATGCATACTTACCCAGAAAAAACAGCTATGAATATTCATATAGACCTGTTGATGACCAAGATTGAACCCAAAAATGACTACATACATCACGGATATTGACCAGACAAAGCATTTGACACAAAGACTTGACTATGATAAAAGTTGGACAAAGCATGTGACACAAAGAAAAACTTGACTATGAAAGACCAGACAAAACCATGTATCAAACTAGTTTTTAAAAAATATTCCAACCACACAAAAATACACGAACCAGTTAAAACAAACCATGTATCAACACCACAAAAATCAACACAACACAATAAACCTTGGCTCTGGTACCATTTGTAGGATCGATATATTTATTGTGTTGATGATTCGGGTGGTCTTGGATGATCAAAATACATGTTATTCATTAGAGAGAGAAAGTAGAGAGAGAGGGAGTTTCTTGGTAGAGACTTGTAGAACAAAATGAGAAAGGTTAGATTGAAAGTTCCACCCCTTCCATGGATGGAAGGGGTATTTATAGTTACAACTTACACGACCTCCTATCGGCCTGTGGATCAGGCATACAGTGGGTAAAGACCCATCCTTCCTCCACGGTGTTACACTAAACTATTCTACGCTACAAACTGATTAATAAACTACTAAATAACGTAAATAACTACAAGTCTACGAGCTAAACTATGCTAGACCATAATTGGGGTGACTGACACTTTAATATGGAATTTCCAATTCCTAACATTTTTATGTTGCATGAGTTTCTGTTTCCCAGTTCCACGGTTCCCTTTTAAGAGGGATCCAACTAGTTAATCCTTAGGGATCCGTGGATCTGCAGTGACAGAGAAATGATCCTGACATAAAATAGGTTTTTGTATCTTTTAGGTTTATAAAGAAAGTGTGTTTTTTTACAATATTTACTACTTAAGTATGAATTGTAGATTTCGAGAGTATGTTAAGGTCAAAGATACGAACGAAAGAAAAGAAAAAGAAAAAAAAAATGACAAACACATTATAAACGAGATAAGCTAAGACATTAGTAATATTTCATTTCAATGATAAGAGCGATACAAAGGATTGAATATATAACACCAATGTAAATTAACAAAACAAAGTACATGTCTCCATGAGAAAACTTGATCATGGGGTACACGAGAGCGATGAGTGTCAAGACGATGACCACGAAGGCGATGTAAACCATGATGATGAAGATTTACCTTGGTTTTGATTTTTCGAAATGATATGTGAAGAAGATGAAGTTTGAATGAGAGGTATTTTGAAAGTGGAAGATTTGAAAAGTAAGGTTTTGGTGGAGTTGATGAGCGGAAGGGGTTTTTATGGGAAGGAGGAATTTTTGAGATTTGTGTTTTTATTATTAGAGAGATTTGATTTTTGGATTAAGAAAAACACATATTTATATATCTAGACTATAGACGGAAGAGAAACACGTATGCAAGAAAAGTTTCCTAATGAAGCCACGTATAATACACAAGCATATGAAAAAATAATCATATAAGTTCCTATGCAAGCATACTTTATTCTAAGCTAATGTTATTTAGAGATATGTTTTTAAGAAAGTCACACCGCTAATGAAATTATGAGTGTCCTTTTCTTTTGATAAGAAAATGTCAATAGACAACTCCGGTTCCTTCGAGATCTAGGTGGTAGTTTAAGATACCTTCTTAGGAGAGGTAATATTGTTACCAAGGAATTCCTATGGCTTGATTAAAAGGAGCTTAACAAAGCAAAATGACAAGAAAGGTTAGTGCATTTTTGTAAAATAAAATAAGAGAAAAGAAAATATAATGTTGTCATCTAATCAACATCCTACAAAAGTATTTTTAAGGCATGATGTTTATTTTTGTAAAATCCTTCTTTGTATTTTTCAATCATACACGGATCGTATCAAGTTTTTAAAGTACAACATACTCTAAGAAACTTGGTAACGAAGCTCTGGTACCAATTGTGGAAAACTAGAAGGGGGGTTGAATAGTTTTACCGATTTAAACTTCGTTTTAAACTATTTAGATCGACTTATGTCAATCAATTTAAATGTGTGTGTTCGATGTTGATAGATAAGCATATAAATAAATAAAGCAAAGATAAAGAGTAAGAAGCACAAAAACACAACGCGAGTATTTATAGTGGTTCGGCTACAAGGACACCTTCCTTGCCCTACTCCACTCCCCGAGTCACCTACTCAAGATTTCGTAATCATTACACAACACAAACTAGTTGTGGCGAAGAAGCCTTCACAACATCGCCTACTCTTTATCCGGTACAAGGCTAGACACTGGGTTCTTCCACAAGGTAGAACCAAACCTATCACAACGTTGCCTACACTTTATCCGGTACAAGGCTCGATACCGAGTTCCATTATAAAGGAGGAACTACTACCCAACACTACGCAACACCTAACCCAAAGGAGATCCACTCCTTATAACAACATCAATAAGGATATCAATATCCTTTGACCCAATACTAATCTATCTTGTACATCGACACACCATATCGAATGTACACCCTAGGCACCTTTCGTTAATGCCTTTGACACGACTCCTAGGCACCCTTCACTAATGCCTTTAACATGGACTTTCGGAACCCTTCACTAATGCCTTTGACACGGATTTTCGGCAACCTTCACTAATGCCTTTAACACGGATTCTCGGCACCTTTCACTAATGCCTTTGACACGAATCCTCGGCACCTTTCACTAATGCCTTCGACTTGATCCTTTAGACACCTTTCACCTATGTCTTCGACACAACACTACTAATGATAGAATAAAGAACTATCAACAAGATAACATCAGTAGTCTTGATGATGACGAAGCTTGGCAACCTATGGACTTGAGCTTGTTCGACTTCAAGAGGTGGTGATCTCACCTTTAAGAGGAACCTAGAGAATCACACAAACAAAAAACTACATAGAAAGATCCTCTGGATCTGAGGTTAGAGAGTTTACAACACTAAGAGAGAATGTGTCTGAAAGGGGTGAGTTATAATGAAGAAATGGCTCACTATTTATAGAGGAAAAATCACTACTGTTCTACAGATCCCTTGCTTGAGGGATCCGTCCAGTGTAATTCTGGGGATCCGTAGGACGCTCCCCCTAAATGGGTTATGGGTCATGGATCATGGGTCATGGGTTATGCACTTTGGATCATGGGTATCCAAATAGATACAATGTATCTAGAAGATGCAATGCATCTAGTCAATGGGTCATGGGTTAGATCCATGGGTCATGGATAATACCCATTATGACTTATGCATGATGTCATGCAATGGGTCGTGGGTTATGGATCATGCTCCATGGGTATGGGTCATGGACTATGGGTTTTACCCAACTACATTCAATGTATTTAGTCAATGGGTCAAATACTTAGACTTCAACCCATTTTATTACCCATTATAATACATACTAAGTATGTATGTATCTACCCATTATGTAAACACTAGTTGTTATACATATGCATTACTATAACATGAAAACATTATTACTTGTTTAGTGATTTATATGAAAACGTAAGTGTGTTAGTAAACTATTGGCTCAAACCATTTACATATTTTATTTGTTTCGTTAAAATGATTTTACGTTTGTTATCGACAAAACATTAGAAGATCATAAAATATAAATAAACGTTTTTACAGCTTATTTGTATTAACAATCTGTCTTGAGCATCCACTATCTTTTATCCATTCGTCAGGTTCTAAGTGTCTTGAGCATCCACTAACATTACCTTATTTGATTCATGTGCCATGAGAGCGATCTCATCCTTGCTTGATTCTTCGTCCTCATCACTTTCACTCCAAGCACCGCTTTCAAAAGCTCGTTGAGTTTTGATTTTAGGTGGCTTGGGGCAATCTCCTATTAGATGAGTTGTATCACCGCATCTAAAGCACTTCCTCTCACCTTTTCCCTTTTTTTCATCTCGGTCTTTCCAGAATGACTTCTTTTTATCTTGGGGTTGCCTTAAGAACTTTCCTCTTCTTCTAAAGAACTTTTTGAAATCTCTTACGGCTATAGCATATTCCTCGTCTTCACTATCCGAGCAAGATTCTTCATCATCACTAGATTCCGTTCTTGCCTTTAGAGCAACGGATTTGACTTTCTCTCTTTTTCTTTTGATGATTTCTGAATCTTTCTCCATCACCATTTCGTGTACTTTGAATTTCCAATTAGCTCGTCAAGTGACATTATTGAGAGATCTTTTGATTCCTAAATAGCCGTTACTTTTGCTCTCCACTTTGGATGGAGTGCTCTAAGAAATTTCCTGACATAGTTCTTGCTACGAAAAGATTCATCAAGTGCTTTAAGAGAGGTAACAATAGTATTAAAGCTAGCAAATCCACAATCAATGGTTTCATCTTCAGGGATAACAAATTGTTCATATTTTTGAACAAGAAGATCAATTTTGTTATCCTTGACTTGTAAATTCCCTTGATGTGTAATAATTAAAGATTCCCAAATATCTTTGGCGGTTTCACACATAAAAGTTCTTTCATATTCTTTCTAGGCAAAGCATTATAAAGCATCATTTTAGCTTAATTATTTTTAGCTATTAATTTCTTTTGTTCATCACTTGAAATACCTTTTGTTGTAGGATTAAAATCACCTTTAATGATAACAAACCAAAGATCTATATCTTTTGATTTTACATATGTTTCAAAACGGATTTTCCAATAGATAAATCCATTGGTTTCAAAGAGTGGTGGTCTTTGCATAGATTGCCCTTCTTTAAAGTTTTCAGAATCATGGATCGCTTCAAGTTCATAAAATACAATATTTTTAGAAAGTCTTGAGCAACGAGGCTCTCGTACCAATTATGGAAAACTAGAAGGGGGTTGAATAGTTTTACCGTTTAAAATCTTTGTTTGAAACTTTATTGTAAGATCAATCGATATTGATCAAGGATATGTTAGTGAGTGTTAGGTCACTAGTTTTACTACACAAGCTTACAAGAAAGAGATTAAGGCGATTGAACAATATCCAAACACACACACACGTGTTAATATGAGACAGATGTGAAAGGAAATAACTTGAACGACCAACCCTCAAGTGAGGGTTATACAAGAGTATTTATAGGCAAGGAGCTAGGGCAACACTCCTACTCCTTCCCTTTTCCTTATTGGACATGGGACTAAGCTTATGGGCCTTCTACATAAGCTTGACCTAAAACAAACATAAAGGCCATAATAAGCTACCTATTACATATGAGTAACTAACACTTGAATTATGGTTTAGGAGTGATTCCAACAATCTCCCCCTCAAGTGTTGGTGATGAAAAACGGTGAAGGCGTTGATGTAATAGTAGCTTTGACGTCTTCTGACATTCTTCTTTCTTGTGAGAAGAATTGCCTTGATTCGAACAATCTCCCCAGTGTAGAGAGATAGTTTTCTTTAAACAGTTATGCTTTGACGTCATCTTTAACTTTGTTCTTTGATCATTGTTCTTTGTGATGAAAGTGATAGTATGTTGTTGTCTGCATCAAGTCTGCCTCAGGTCTGCTTCGCCGCTACAGTGTCTCCACGTCATTCTTCAACATGCTCACACGCTCTTTGACGTTGGAATTCAGTACTGATGAAGTTCTTTAAGTCTTTAACTTTGTAGATTCTTTGATTTGACGAAGAATCGTTCTGACTGTTGTGTTGCTTTTGGATAGAACTTCCATTAGTGATGATGTTGGCGTGAGCATGAAAAGAATCTGCACGATCATCCCGCTCCGGAGCTTCCATAAGAAGAAAACATTTCAAACGGTTAGTAATAAGCGGATTTCGGCACTTACAAGTTTGAACTTCGAGAGTGTTAACAGCATAGTTTGAAAATACAACCCTAATTCTTACAAAGGTCGTTCCTGAACTGGAGTCCCACAAGTGAGATAACACGATGTACCGAAGTACATCTACAGTTCAGATGAGTCGCTGAGGTACACCGAAGCATCACCTCACGACTGTAGACCGTTTGAGACACACTAAGCGTAATCCACGGGGAGTTACCGAAGTGACCTGTTGTCAGGGCTGTTTGATGTTGACCCTGGCAGGAGTTTCCATTCAATCACTGAGGATCACAGTTGTGAACCTCTCATAAATGTTCTCGACAGATTGCTAAGATCTGTGAAGGACTCGATAACGTACCACTGATGTTCTTATTGTTGAACATCAAGTGATGAAATGTCAAGTGTACCTAAGATATCTTTTGATGAATCTCGTGGCTCTAGATTCAATAGTGCGTTTTGGTTTTCCTCAGCAGAGACTAGGGAGAGGGTCTCCTTCTTCAATACAAGCGATCTCTAAGAGAAAGCCAATAGTTTACGTAGGGTTCCCTGTGAGAATGAAACAAGCTTCTTTTGAGAGAAACTTGAGTGGCTAAGAAGGTATAGTGCATGCGTGACTGGGTCCATGAAGACTTTTAATCTTCAATACCAGCGTCACTAAGTGACAACCAGTAGCATATGTATTGAACCCGGTGTCTGCCCTAAGTTGAATAATTTGGAGGGCTATTTCTTTTCACCCTTTTCTTTGTATTTCTTTTTAATTCTTCAACTCCTTCTTTCTCCGATTCTCATTTTCTCCTTTTTATAATCGTACCTAAGGACTTCTAAGTACTAACTATTTGTGATGTCCTTGGGTAGATCCCTCCGGCTCTGGCGGATCATAGGACGGTTATTCCTAACCTTAGTCACCTTATCACTCCATGACTAACCTATGTTGCCATAAAACCAATTTTTCAAGAAAAATCTCTCAAAGGGTTTGTAAATGAAAAACATGTTTGAACCACTGTGAGAGTTTTATCTTTTAGCAGAAATACTCCCCCTCCACATGTGCTTTAGAGTTTTGACGGAAATCTGCACTGTGTGGGAAGAGCGCGCACTTTTGAATTGATCAACTCAAGATAGACACTCCCCCGCGAGACACGGTTACGTTGCATAGTTAAAGAATTACATTGTCAGCTTTTAGGTGACAACTAGCTCTAATAACTATCTTGAAGGTGTAGACAAACCTCGAAAGGTTGTCATACCCGTCAGAGTTCATGTCTACCAAGAGTTTCTCGAATGGTACTTTTTACTTGGACAAATCCTTAGCGAGACACGTTTACATTACTAGCGAACTAGCTTGAAATTATTACCCATCCCGGACAAGTCTTTTCGAGTTACTAATAGTTTAGTACCGTCAATTCGTTGGTTAAGTCTATTACACAAAGATTCATATGCATTTACACAACATATTTCTTATCACATAATTTTCTCCCCCTCAAAAATGGCATATAAAATGTTATTTTTGAAAAGTTGAGAATAAATATGACCATTTTGAGTGTTGCGGGAAGATGACCACTATGAACAATTTGTGAACAAGTTTAGATGCAAATACTCCCCCTCAACAAGTGATTTAAACGGTTAAGGTTTTGAAAATCATACGGGGAAGTACTTGTCTTTTTGAGCAAAACCTTGAAAAATGAAAGGTTTGATAGGTTTTACACAAAAATAAGAAGCTTTCGCTCCTTTTATAAGGATTGTGGCACTGAAGCGTACCACAGGGTCCTTTCTTGACAATTACGGGGTTGTACACTGTAATGTGTGCACAAGCCATAGACATATATAATCACACATCCAAATTTATAATGAAAGAAGCAGTTCAAGGGGTACCAGGAAGTGCAGTGATGTTGCCAGGAGTGCGAACAGGGCGTTGATAGCCGGTGATGTTAATCCTGGGTCGACCACCAACAAAGCTTTCCAATGTTCTGAACTGATCCCTTCTATACAACCTTTCATCAATCATTTTGATGATCCTCCTCGCATCCCTTCGATCCTGAGAATTCCATCGCTTAGGAGACCCAATCTTTTGACGTATATCTTTCAACCTATAAGCCAATCCGTCCCTAACCATCTTCAAAGTGTGATCCCCAAACTTGTGAAGATCACTACACACCATTAAGCAATTTCGTTGAAGTTCACTGCGGTAAACGACGCCGAATGGTTTGCTGATGAGTGTATATTGTGAGAGCTGGTTGATGTCGGGAAGATCAAGCTGAGGTGGAGTGAGGTTAACACGAGTCAGATATGATTCAACTGCGAGTTGGAGATCTTCTACACGTTCTTTGATGACTATGCGTCTGATGAATATAAGCAGTGACTTGATGAATTCATGTTGTACTTCAGTTGAAAATTGCCTCATGCGACCTTGTACTTTGGCAAGGTACATGTCTTCAATGTCGTTGATAGACAAATTCTCAAAGTCAGCTTCAGAGAATGCATAATCCCGTTCACCTTGCCTTTTGACCACAATCTTCTTGAGAAAAGTGTAGTCCCATTTGGTCGAAAGATCAACGTGTTTGATGGCAACGATATCCTTAGTACTGAACACTGCATGTTGAGACTTCCGGCCAATGATGAATCCCGTACATTGCATCTCGGTCGTATGCTTCCACTTTGTTGGAGAACAAGTCAGTAGCTCTTTCCTCGATGGCTATGCAGTTTGAGTATATGGCTGCAGGGAATGGAAGTGTCAAAGATGTAGCGTATTTCCTTGATCCATCGCCACCGTGTAGAAGAAATTCCAAGTCTTTGTTGAAGAAATATCTGAATGGAATCCTAGGTTCATCTGGTTGGCTAATTGCCGGTAGTGGTTTTGACCAGTCGGTGTAATATGGAGGGTTGTCCCGTTTGGTGAAGTCGATGTTTGCTTCTGGGTTGAGCCAATCCATGTTGTTAGACATAGCTCGAGCAATGTTTTCAAGGTGATATTCGACCTCGATGGCACTTTCTGAGCTATCTTTCCACAGTTGAAAAGCTTCATTCTTGATTCGCCTCAACTCGGATTTCGTCATCTTCTTCACATGGAACTTTTCTTGCATAATCTTAGCATGCTCCAATGTATCACCGTCTACTAGATCTTGACCTTCTTCAGGGTAGGGAGTTGAGTTAACAAGTGTAGAGAACCATTCAAATTCCTCTGTTTTATCGTCATCTAGCCATGATACAACGTCAGCCATGGGTGCCTTCTTCTTCTTTTGTTTAGGCCTAGATGAGGATTCTGGTTTCTGAATACATTTGGGAGAGGTGGGTTGTTGTAGGAGCTCACGGACTTCCTCATCGTCACCACCCGTATACTCAAAGTGATCACCGGTTTTCTGAGTCTCGGGCGGTAACTCAGAATCCTGAGGTTTATCAGTAGAAGAACGATGAGGTAACCTTTGTTGTGCAGGAGTCCGTTGTGGTGGAGGTTGCATCGAGTACTGAATAGAGGATGATACATCAGACTTCTGTGTACGTTTGGGCTCTTTATCCTTATCCTGATCTTTGTCTTCATCATCTCTTGAACGTTTGGGCCTAACAGCTTCTTCTCGGAATGAGGACCTGAGTTGGTATTCCGGTAGAGCTTCAAACAGTTTAGCTTCGTGTGAGGCAAACGTTGCAGAGCGTGTCGACATTTGCGCAACTAGCCAGTTCACCAATTCATCATCTGAGAAGATTGTAGATTCAACTGGATTGATGCTTAAATTCATCGGAGTTGATTTCATGGCTTGTTTGGCTAGATGCAATAGAATTGGATACAGTTGTTTGTTATACATCTCCTTTGTCAGTTTCGGAACGACCTCCATAAGGAACTGGTGAGTGTATCCTTTGATCATTTCGTCCATTTTCCCTTGAAGATCATCTTTCATGAGCTTCTGGACATACTCCCTTTCATCTTGCATCTTGTCGAGATCATCATGAATATATTGTATCTGATCAGCATAGAAATTCATCTTCCTGTAGAGTATGTCTTTCTTTCTGACTTGTTTGACAGCATTCCCAATTCTTTTATGAGCATGACATATCCAAGATCGAGTAGGCTTCTTCACTGATTTGGATGTTGATTTGGTTGATCTTTTAGATGGTGGTGGTGAGGATCGGAGTGAGATGATGAATCTGATTAGGAGGAGACATGAGGAGGCTCAGGGTCCTTTGGAGGTGCAGAAGTATCCTCCTTGGAACGAGTTGGACTGTTGAGAAGATAATCATCATAATTCTCTTCGTTATCTTGTCCAGATTTAGCCTTTTCTTTCGTCTGAGCCTTAGCTTCTTCATCAGTCTTTACTTTCTCAGTCTTATCCTTTTCTAGTTCCTCAATGTTATAATCAGTAGACTCCTCCACAAGCGTTTGTTGTTGCACAAGATTGGTGGCACCAGCTCCCTTATCGGGTTGATTAACCGCATGAGGACCTGGTGAAGATTGGACACCACCACTCGACCCTCCGGGGCCACCCATTTGTTCTTGTTCAAACTCTTTAGCCTTTTGAAGGTGTCTAACGATTTTAAACTTCTTCCTGTAGGATTTATCCAGTTGCTCTTCATCACTTTCTGAGCTTTCTTCATATGGCACAAGTACAGGAGTCTTTCCTTTTCCTAGGTCAGCTGGAGGACTAGGAGGTTTTGCTACTGAGGGAGGTGGTTCGGTTGCAGATTCAGAGTAGTGAACCTCCTCGTCTGATTGTGTATCTTCAGAGCTTTCGTCCAGTAGCTTTCTTGGTGGTTCAGGTGTAGGAATAGGAACAGCTTCCTGAGAGGGAACTTTCTTCTTAGGAGCAGGTTTCCTCTTTGGGACATTCCTTTGACTCTCTGTGCTTACTACACTTCCAGCACTTCCTCTTCTGGTTCTCCGAGTAGGTGTTCCAGAAGGTTTTTCATCGAGATGACCAACTTTGCCTTCTCTTACTGCTACCCGATACCTTTTGTACGTTTCAAGCTTCTTGATTTCGTTAGTCAGTAGGTGATCAGGTAACACAGCACCCTGTTTCTTTGTTGACGATTCCTTGATTATGACTGATAGGGTAGGCTCAGTCAACATGTCATGATTGTCTGGGTCATTGAGCCTTTGTAGAATATCGGGATTAAGTCCAAGTGCTCTCTGGATCAACAATTTTGTGTATCTGACATAGGGAATCTTTGAGCCAAGTTTCTTGTGAAATGACATCATATCTTCCCATAACAGTGCTTCGATTTCGATGTCCTTTTTGTTGATTAATGACCAGAAGATTTGTAGTTCCATGAGCTTGGGATGCTCATAGCCACTATCACGACCAGATACCGATTTGGTGATGATGGTGTAGAGGGTTCTCCACGGTTGAGGAATGTTCTTAAGCTCCACATGAGAATGCTTAGAGATAATTCCTGAAGCTTCATCATAGCCAATATCAAGCAAGAATTGTAGAACTGTCTCCTTAGTAGGTGTGGCAAAGAAGTCGGTTGGCTCGATTTCAGGAATGAGAAGAACAGCCCGTAAATCTGCATGAGTGATGGTGACTTGTTTGTGATTGAGAGTTACAGTCACTACACTTTGACCCTTGATCCTTTGCATCGAATTCCAGAATTGTTGCATGTAGATCTCTGGTACTGTAGCAGAGTGTGAGAGCATGTTCTGGTAGGGATGATTCTTTAGAATTGTTAGGTCACAAGTTTTACAACACAAGCTTATAAGAGAAGAGATGAAGGCGGATGAACAAGCTAAACACACATACACGCATAAACAATGATACGGTTAAGAATAAGAGTGAATGAGAGAATAACTTGAACAACCAACCCTCAAATGAGGGTTTACAATAGTTTATATAGGCAAGGAGCTAGGGCAACACTCCCTCTCCTTCCCTATTCCTTATTGGGCTTGGGCCTCAGCTTATGGGCCTTCTACATAAGCTGGACCTTAAACAAACATAAAGGCCATAATAAAGCTACCTATTACATATGAAATATAAATACTTGAAATACTGTTTAGGAGTGATTCCAACAATCTCCCCCTCAAGTATATATGAATAACGGTGAAGGCGTTGATGTAATAGTAGCTGTGACGTCTTCTGACATTCTTCTTTCTTGTGAGAGGAATTGCCTTGGTTCGAACAATCTCTCCAGTGTAAAGAGATAGTTATCTTTGTGCGGTTTTGCTTTGACGTCATCATTAACTTTGTTCTTTGATTTATTGTTCTTTGTGGTGAAGGTGATAGTATGTTGTTGTCTGCATCAGTCTGCCTCAGGTCTGCTTCGCTGCTCCAGTGTCTCCACGTCATTCTTCAACATGCTCACACGCTCTTTGACGGTGAAAATCAAAACTGATGAAGTTCTTTAAGTCTTTAACTTTGTAGATTCTTTGGTTTGACGAAGAATCATTCTGACTGTTGTGTTGCATTTGAATAGAACTTCCATTAGTGTTGATGTTGGCGTGAGCATGAGAAGAATCAGCACGATCATCCCGCTCCGGAGCCTCCATAAGAAGAAAACATTTCAAACGGTTAGTAATAAGCGGTTTCCGGCACTTACAAGTTTGAACTTCGAGAGTGTCAACAGCATAGTGTGAAGACACAACTCTAATTCTTACAAAGGCCGTTCCTGAACTGGAGTCCCACAAGTGAGATAACGCGATGTACCGAAGTACATCTACAGTTCAGATGAGTCGCTGAGGTACACCGAAGCATCACCTCACGACTGTAGACCGTTTGAGACACACTCCGCGTAATCCACGGGGAGTTACCGAAGCGACCTGCTGTCAGGGCTGTTTGATGTTGACCCTGGCAGGAGTTTCCATTCAATCACTGAGGATCACAGATGTGAACCTCTCATAAATGTTCTCGACAGATTGCTAAGATCTGTGAAGGACTCGATATGAACCATTGAATCACTGAAGATCTTATTGTTGATCAACGAGTGATTAAAATGTCAAGTGTTCCTAAGAGATCTTTTGATGAATCTCGTGGCTCTAGACTCAATAGTGCGTTTTGGTTTTCCTGAGCGGAGACTAGGGAGAGGGTCTCCTTCTTCAATACCAGCGATCTCTCTGTCT
>BPTQ01000002.1:77716109-77791923 GCA_019973895.1 Chrysanthemum seticuspe | reverse complement strand
TGGTGCATCCACATTTATTTGAGCAGCCATGTCGTGATCTGAAATAACATTAGCCAAAAGAACCAACATATCGAAAGACATAGTGTTAGTCAACATAAGGTTTTTATTGTCTAATTATTGAATATACTGTGTCAAAGATTGTTACGAGTCCACAGTCACTTGTTTGATCAATAGTTCAATGTCGTCGTGATAAGTTTCGTGAGTTAGTTAACTTTAAGTTTTAAAGTTTATTTTATCACTTATTTAACACAACATATTAAACGATTAAGTTTATTAGTGACATTATTGGTTTCCTGATGATATGATTAGTTTATTTACAAGTTTGAACACGTAACAATTCAAAATTAAGATCAATCCAGGCTTAGGCGTAGATTTGGCAAAGTTACGCGTAAACAGAAGTGATATACGCGTAGGCGTATAAAGACCTTACGCGTAAGGCTTACTCGTAAGAGTAGACCTTATGCGTAGAGATAACTGTTTACGCATATCCTTCACAGGATACCTGTAGTCCCATTGTAGAACCTTACGCGTAATAGTTACGCGTAGGATTTCTCTTACGCATAACTGTCTACGCGTAAGGTAATCCTTATGCGTACAGTAACAATCAACCTTGATTCTGAATTTTATGCGTAGCAAGCCTGAAATAAGATCATCATATCATCAATCTTAACACATATATTCATTTTACAACAAATCATGGCATGAAAGCTTATTAAATGTTTTACGCGTAGAAAGTCATATGCGTAAGTCAAAACCCTAAAGTTTATGATTTACGCATAAGATTTCTAGCCATAGGAATTGCACCATAGTGTTTCTGGGAGTTATAAGAGGCATATAGAGTATGTTTATCCAAGTTTTAACATAAAAAATGTCAAGAATCAAAAATACCCAAACCGTATGAATGTAAACCCTAAATTCCCATTGATGATTCATTTGAGTTTCTGGGTAAAATCTGGGTTAGGATATGTTCAATTCAACTTGAATACAACCTTATACAACAATCTTTTTGATCACAAACATACACATTTGAAAACACCCAAAACCACGCATAAACCCTAAATTTGAAAAACCATCAATTAGTGTTTCTAGGTGGATTTTGAGGGTAAAACTAGTATCATTGATGTTAAAGACATGTTTTGACACAATCCTTTTAACCATAAACACCCTTTCATGATTTGGTGTTCTTGCGCTTGCGCGTAAGACAGAAAAATGATCATATCTCAAGATTAAACCGTTGGATTTTTGAAAAATTCAAAACCATTGCTTAAAAACTTGTTATAAACACGAAATCACTTACAAATTGATGATCTGAAACACGGATTTGTTGAGCTAATCTTAGGCGTAGGATGTTTTTTAGGTGTAAGTAATAAATGTGAATGGTAAGTTAGGTGGAAGAGTTTTATTGAAAATGACTTTCATCTTTTGACAGTTTTGGTCCCTCCACCTTTTCCTTTTTCATCCAGAGCCTTTTAACTTCCATTTTGGTTACCAAATGAAGATTTTAAGAAAGAAACTTTGATGACACTCCCCCTCGACTTAATAAATGATGAAAGGTTATAAATTTTAGTCCGAGGAGTGTCAGTTTAACCAGAAAATTTTACCACCATTGATAAAAGAAACAACCGGGATAATATAACATGCAAGTACACAGATGTTTTGAAACAGTTAAGTGATAATTTTCTCCCCCTCAACACTTGATCGTAAAAAATACTGAATTTTGAAAGATTAAAGTGTTGACGAAAGAAATGTACTTGCCATGTTGAAAGAAAAATGAGATTAGAAGAATATTTTTGTTGTTTTATCAGGTTTTATATTTTTGTATTTTGTTTTTGAAAAATTATTTACAAAAGATATTTTGGTGTTTCACAGGTTTTTAAGACTGTTTTAAGACGTCATCCAATTCCTCTTGAGTCAAACACCTCATACCAATCCGGTGAACCAACTCATTAAACCGAGCGGGAGGCAAGGCTTTGGTGAGTAGATCTACCAATTGGTATTCTGTACCCACGAAGTATAATTCAACGGTACCCTGTTCCACGTGGTCCTTGATGAAATGATAGCGAAGATCGATGTGCTTTGATTTCAAATGCTGAACTGAGTTGCACGAGATCGCAATGGCACTCCGATTGTCACAGTACATCGGGATTCTGTCAAATGCGTAACCATAGTCTTTGAGTTGTGTTCTCATCCAGATGACTTGAGCACAACACGCGGACATGGCTACATATTCTGCTTCGGTTGATGACAGTGATGTACAATCCTGCTTCTTTGATTGCCAAGACACCAGTTTATCACCAAGAAATTGTAGTGCTCCTGAAGTGCTTTTTCGTGAATCTAAGCATCCTGCGTGGTCAGCGTCTGAAAAAGCGATTAGTTCAAAACCAGAATCTTTCGGATACCAGATCCCCAAGTTAATGGTTCCCTTGATGTATCGGAGGATTCTTTTAGCCTCAGAGATGTGGGTTTCAGTTGGTCGCGACTGATAACGGGAGCATAGATAAACGGCAAATACAATATCAGGTTTGCTAGCTGTTAGATACATGAGAGACCCAAAAATACTTCGGTATTTGGTAGGGTCTACTAATTTCCCATGTAAATCAGCGTCTAGCTTCTTGGTATGAGTCATTGGTGTGGCATAAGTGTCACAGGTTTTCATTCCAAATTTGTTTAACAATTCAAGGGCATATTTGGACTGACTCAAGAAAATACCACGGGGTGATTGATGAACTTGCAGTCCTAGAAAGAACGTAAGTTCACCCATCATGGACATTTCAAAAATTTTCTTCATTAGTTTTGCAAAAGCGATTGAAAACTTTTTATGTGTAGACCCAAAAATGATGTCATCCACATAAATTTGAACAATTAAGATATGTGCCCCGTGATATTGTATGAAAAGAGTTGGGTCAACCGAACCTTTGGTGATATTATTAGCAATGAGGAAAGATGATAGCTTATCGTACTATGCCCGAGGGGCTTGATTGAGACCATAAAGAGCTTTGTTCAGTTTGTAGACATGGTTCGGGCACTCTGAATCAACGAATCCTTCGGGTTGGCTGACATAAACAGTTTCTTTCAGTTGTCCATTGAGAAACGCAGTTTTGACATCCATCTGAAAGACCGTCATATTCATATGAGCCGCGAACGCGAGAAATATCCGAACAGCCTCAAGACGAACAACCGGAGCAAAAGATTCTTCAAAGTCTATTCCCTCTTCCTGATGATAACCCTTAGCAACTAGACGTGACTTGTTTCGGATTACGTTCCCTTCAGCATCCAATTTGTTTTTCCAAATCCATTTGAGACCAATGACGTAGACCCCTGTTGGTCTTTCCACCAGTTCCTATACTTCAAGACGTTTGAATTGGTTGAGTTCTTCTTGCATGGATTCAATCCAGTTGTCTTTTGTCATTGTGTCTTTAATGTTTTTAGGCTCAGATTGGCAGACAGTGAGTGCATAAATGCAATGTTCACCATCTGTGTGAAGACGTTGTCTCGTAACGACTGGTTGATTCGGGTTGCCAATAATATTTTCCAAAGGATGATCTTTTGTCCAACGATGTGTAGAGGGTTGATGTTGGTGTACATTGTGCAAATTCTGAGGATTCAAATGGTTTGTTGATGATTCCGCGACATCAGGTGCAGCAGTGTCATTAGCAAACGGGTTAAAGAACGCATTTGGATCAAAATCTGCAGGTGGGGGTACATCATTCAGAATATCATCAGCCGGTTCATGATTGTTGGAAGCGGTTTGTTCAACTGTTGTGGTGGAGTCAACTGGTGGTGCTTCTTCAACAGTAGTTGTTGTAGCAGGTGTATCAGGTATAAGAGTATTATCAGGTTGAGCAACGGAAACAGCGGATACACTTGGAGCACGTTCATCAATATCGTCACTGAACAGAGGAGCAAATAACCTTTCCATTTGTTGACGAGTAAGCTGGGGGCTTTGTTCAGCTGATGATGGGGGTTGAGGGAAGTTTAAGCGGTTGTGACCGGGTTCTAAGCTATTATACTCAGAAGCCATGTCCGTAAGTTCATCAAAATGAGCATGAATCGTTTCCATCACCTGTTTTGTACGACGATTCCAGATCCGGTAACCTTTAGAATTCTCACAATATCCAATAAAGACTCCAATGTCGGCTTTGGCTTTGAGCTTTCCAAAATCATCACGATCATTATTCGGATAGCACAGGGATCCAAATACATGAAAGTGTTTGAGATTCAGTTTATGGTTGTGGACAAGCTCGAAAGGTGTTTTGTTGTGGCCTTTTGTGATCATAGAACGGTTTTGAGTATGGCATGCAGTAGATACAGCTTCTGCCCACAAGTAATCTGGAAGTTTAGCATTGATTAACATTGTTCTTGCAGCTTCCATTAACGTTCGGTTTCGTCTTTCAACAACTCCGTTTTGTTCGGGTGTACGTGCAATAGATGTTTGATGCTGAATTCCCACTTTCTCATAAAAGTCACGAAGGGTTTGGTTAACAAATTCAGTTCCTTTGTCTGTTCTTATTTGTCTGACGGTGTTTCGGAGCTGAACATGTATTTTCGTGAGAAAGGTGATGATCATCTGTGGAGCTTGGTCTTTGCTTCGAAGAAAGTAGACCCAAGTCCATCGTGAGTAGTCATCAACAATTACTAAGATGTAGCGTTTGCCTTTGATTGTTTGCACGCGCATCGGGCCACACAAATCCATGTGAAGAAGATGAAGCACATGCTGAGAGCTGTGTTCCACCTTTGAAGGAAAATGAGCACGAGTGCTTTTTCCTTGTTCACAAGCTGAGCAAAGGTGATCTTTTGAATACCGGAATCGTGGGAGACCTTCAACTAGTTTGTGTCGAGCAAGGTTGGTGATGGTTTGAAAGTTTAGATGTGAGAGATGACGGTGCCATAGCCAGGATTTTGTTGATGTTGCCTTTGAAAGTAAGCAGATGGGAGATGAAGCAACCATGTCTTGCATAGAGATAGTGTAAAGACTAGAATTACGCGAGCCAGACATAAGGTCATTTCCTTGTAGATCACGAATGAAACAAGTTTTCTCCCTGAAAGCAACCTCCAAATCTCCATCACAAAACTGACCTACTGAAAACAGATTGTGATCGAGGCCTTCCACATAGTAAACCCTGCTAATTTCGATGTTCCCATTGATATAGTCTCCGTAGCCCATGATTGCTGCGAAGTGATCATTCCCGAATCTGACAGTGCCAATGAACTTTGCAATAAAGTTTGATAAGAGTTTAAGGTTGCCTGTCATGTGTCGGGAACATTCGCTATCAACAATCCAGAGAATGATCTGTATCACCTGCATTACACACAGACGACACAGATGGAATAGAAGTAGATGTGGAACCCGAAATGTTAGAGGGTTCCGGAGCAGTGATAGTAGACATACACACATTAATAACTTTAGGCATCCATTTAAATCCTAATGTGTTATATATCCATTTCTGCCATCTATAACTACTGTTTGCTTTAGTCTTTGTGAATGCACTAGGTGGTACTACATTCTTAGGAGGTGAAACTGGAGCTACAGGGACAGCAATGCTTGCCTTAGAATCTAAAGAAGGCGGTCTACCAAGCATAGACTTAGAATGATTAGTGGGCCTAGAGGTATTCCGATTCTTAGGATTCCGTAAACGAGAGATTATAGCTTTAGCAACACATTTGTCATGACAATCAGAATTCATACTTTTACGACAAATAGCACAAGGTGCATCAGACTGAATATCAAAAGTACTTAAAGGTTTAGCATTCGTTACATCACTATTTCTATTACATTTGCCATACGCAATATCTATAGTGGAAGCAACGTGATTCTTATTCATACTCCTAGGGTGTTCTTCTACTTTAGCATTCCTTATTGATCTTTTCTTAGGTCGCAACTTCCTATTCTTCGATTGAGTGCTCCTAGGCTGTGAAGTGCGGACGTTTGGAAAAGACACAACTATTCATGTTTCAGTAGAAGGAAGCACGTTAGCAACTTGTGATTTGGCAGTAGGAATACTAGGTGCACGATTACTAAGTGTTACTGGTGCTAATCTCTTAATGATGGTTGGCGGAAGTTGTTCATACTTTCCTAACATTTCTCTTAACTTAGAGATAGTGTGAATCAAATCTTGATTTTCAGAATGAATATTACCAGCAAAATTCATAACTTCTCTAGTGTGAGCAAGATAGTGATCAAGTTCGCTTGATGCTTCATGACGAGTCTTATTGAGTAAATCAAATATGACACCATATTCCTGTTTAACTTTTACAAGTTCTTGTTCATATTTTGATATTTGACTTTTCAAAGACACGTTTTGATCATCCAGTTGCTCAAGTTTAGGATCAAAAGATTTTGCACGCAACTGAGCGATTTTCTTTTGAAAACCAAGTTGTTGATTGTGAATATCTTTTTCACACCAATTAAGACGACGTTTTGCATTGTAAAGTTCGTTAAGTAATCGTTCGTTTTTAGCTTTTAAAGACTCGATCTGAAGCACATTATCAGTATTCTCAACAGTTACCACAGAGTCAGCATTATCAGCAGAGATATAATCAGATGCATGTGGCAAAGAATAGAATAACACAACATTATGGATATCAGCACAGATAACATCTTTCAAGAGTCGATCAACATCTTTTCTCAACATTTTCTTTTTACGTTTAGTATTAGAAATAGATGTTTCAGTTTTATCGAAAACGATCTTCATGACACCAAGTTCCTTATGAAAGTCCCGTTCCCAAGACAATGCACAACTTTTCAAATTTTTAACATTTGGTGAAAGATTTTTCTGAAAAATGTCTCTTTGTTCTCGCTCCAGAGGCGATTGAAAGTGTTGAACTTTGATTTCAGAATGATATTCTATCTCATGTTCTAAAGTTTTGAGGTCAGCCATGAAAATATCAAAATATCTAAGAATTTTGCGATTTTCAGGTTTTGAGTTTACTTCACTGATGGAAGGTAAAGGACCATAAATTTGTGCATAATCTCGTTGGGGATTAACATTAGAAGACTCAGGTGTTTTGATGATAACCCTTGGTGTGTTAGAAGAATCCGTTGGTGTGACAAAAGTGACCGGTTTTGAATAATTAAAAGGTTTGTTGTAAACAACAGTTTTTAATTTTGACCGAATCTCGTCTTTTGCATCTAATTCCTCTTGACGATGATATTCAACAACACTCATAACAGAATTATCAATTTTATATTCTGCACTGGAAACTTCAGGATTTGGTTTGAATGTTTTGGTTGAAAGCTTTGGTTTGTAGTCAGCAAGATTTGGTCCATATCCTTTTGGATCGGGTTTTAAGGTAAACTTTTCAATAGCAGTTACTGACTCACCATGTTTGTAAACAACAGTTTTAAACTCTTTAAGTTTGCGTTGCAAGCCGATAATTTCTTCAAGATGATTATCTATTCGGTTCGTGGAATGCTTTTTGTATGCAGAGAACTGTTTTTGACAATTTAACAACTCAGCCTTAGCTTTTTGATTTTCCAAGGTGAGAGCGTTAATTTGCTTTTTATGTTCATGTTTCAGTTGTTCTATCTCAGATAATAAAGCATTCTTCGAAGCGGCTAGATCACGCATCTGTCTCTCTAAATATTTTTCGTTTTGATGAGATTTAGTAAAGGCTGCTTCAAAACCTTTTTCACGTTTTTCTTGAGTTTTGAAAAAGTTGAGTTGCTTTTGTAAACATTCAAAATCCTTGGTTAACAGTGCATTTTTACTTTTTAAGGTTTTATTTAATGCACAACATTCTTCAATTTGGGATTGCTGGTCTTTAAGTAAGAGAGCAAGATCTGGATGAGGCAAAAGTTCGGCTTGTTCAACAGAAGTCACAACATGATCATTATTTAGATCCTCAAGTATCACCACGGAGTCAATTTGATTATCAAAGGAAACCATAAGGTCATCTTGATCGTCAAATGTAACTACAGGGTCTATTTGAAAATCGTAGGAATGAGATGTAAATGACTCATTTTGAACATTCTGAGCCATGCCGGATTCAGATGTTGGCGGAGATATTAGATCAGAGATAAATATGGTTTGTTCGGGTACCTGAGACAAGCCATCAATGTCATACACTGGGCCTGTGTCACTCATGTGTAACTCATGCATATTAGCCATCAACATAACTGCTGCATTGGCCTGCAAGTCCTCCATATCATCATCTGAGTCTGAATTTGCCATAAAACTCTGTTCTTTGTCTGTGAGAGATCCACCAACTTCATCCTTAAGAGCCAAAAGAAGAGCCTCTTTGAAATAAGCACTTCCCCTAGTCCTCGGCTTTGGGCATGCATTAGCCAGGTGTCCCTTCTCATTGCAGTTGTAGCATCGAAGACCATTCAACCCATTCTGAGCATTTCCCTGTTCCACCACTGGAGCTCTGTTGTTATTCCGACCCACAACATTAAACCCTTGACCACCGCCCATCTGACGACCATAACCACGATTCTGAACTTCAACTCGTCCATTGTTTACAACAGCCTGATTTCGTGTGTTAGATGAGGAACGAATACGATTGTTGGATTTGTTGGTATAACGGCCAAAAGCATTAGCAATCATAACAAATCCTTGTTGCAATGCATCGAACGGATCGATGTCCTCATTAGCTTCACTGACAATTGGTTGAGCATTGTTGTTGTTGTATGGAACCAGTTGATTTTGTTGAGATTGTTGCTGTGAATGATCGTTTTGTGTGACAGTTGGTTGAGTTGCTTGTTGAGGAGGATAACTTTGTTGAGCATATAAGGCAAGTTGTTGATTTTCCGGATGTGTAGGTGGAGCAATTTGAGCACGGAGAATCCTTTCCCGATCAACTTCCTTTTCATGAGGCTTCAAGTAATCGTACAACAATCCATATGTAGAATGATGCATATTCTTCGCTTCACGGAGAAAAATGACATACTTCTCCTATTCAGGACCAAGACTACTCAGGAACTTAGTATTCACTGCAATTCTTGGCATGATGATGTTGTGTTTATCCAAATCATTGATGATGTCTAAAAATCAATGATGATAAGACTCTAGTGTCTCTCCAGGTTCAATCATGAAGTGTTCATAAGCCAAGTAAATTTTGGATTCCAAATCCTCCTGATTGAGTACAGATCCTTCCATAAGAAGATGAATATGGTCCCACATTTCCTTTGCAGTCTTTTGAGCATCAACACTTCGAAGAATTGGGTTAGGTAATCCTAAAAGGATATATTGCATTGCAAGCTCATCAGCTTCATAGTGTAGAAGTTCTGTTTGATTTAAATCTGCAACAGTAGCAATGTTCGTTTGTTCATCTTTTGGTGGAATAGCATTAGGATCTCCGGGTACAATGACAGTAGGCATCTCAAATGGACCTTCCAAGATAACCTTCTTTAAGAACTTTCCATGTGGCTTCTTCAGATCACAAAACCTAAAGAACCTTATCACCCATTGATCGTAGTTTCCTGGAGTGAGCATTGGAGGTCTATCAAGTGATCCAGCCTCATGAATTGATTGTTGGCTGCTTAAAGCTTCACACATCTTTGCAAACCAAGTTGGTTCCTTCATAGTGTTCCTTGATGGATGTTGATTGAAGTCATTTGTGTAGGGTTGAACTTGAAGACTTGGCCGTGTTTGAACCATTTGTGGTGGAGGAATTGCTCCAAGTTGTGGAGTATGTTGTTGATTAAATTGTTGTTGATAAATCGCTTGTTGTTGATTCCATTGTTGATGTTGTGGACTTAGTTGGTGTTGTCGTTGAGAATAAGTGTAAGGGAAATAGTTAGAGTATGGTGGTTGTGACATGTTGAAAACTTGTGTTGGTAAAAATGGATCTTTGTAGTCGAATGAACCTTTGTTGATGAAGTGTCCTTAGGCGTAGAAATCACAATAAACCAAGTAGAACTTATGTGTAAAAACACCAAAGTTACGCGTAACAAATAGAGTTACGCGTAGTTTTAGCTTACGCGTAAGTATGGAATAGACTCTAAAGTTAGGCGTAGACACAAAGTTAGGCGTAGGATTATCTTATGCGTAAGACTAGGCTTAGGCGTAAGATGAATCTTATGCGTAGGATTTCTACGCGTAAGCTTTATGCTTATGCGTAAGATTAGGGTTTTATCCCAAGTGATCTTTTACACTTCACAGTGCAAAAGGTATCCAAAGTCGACGTATTTTCAGGCTTATCCAAGCAAGAAAACACGAAGTAAACCACGAAACTGAAGATCAAACCACGGATAAAGTTACGCGTAAGATTAGGGTTTTGATACGCGTAATCTTACTCGTAAAAATGATTATGCCCAAATTTGTTACTAAACCAGATTTTTGTTATGGAATAGCGTTAAAGGTACCAAAATAATACAAAAGTGTGAACCTTGATGAACCAAAACAGCTAAACGGGTTACGCGTAGAACGATACCCACGAACAAAAACAAGCATAAAAACTTAGATCCACGCGTAAAGGTTGAAACTTTTTGCCAAAAACAAGTATTTTAACACCTTAAAACGTTGAAAGTACAAGAATCTTGGATTAAAAAGTGTAAAAAACAAGTTTTTAAGCGAACCAAAGTAGTATGTTATTCTACGCGTAGGACCAAAACCCACTTCAAGAAATAACGATTCACCCAACTAGTTAGGCGATTGATACCACTGTTAGGTCACTAGTTTTACTACACAAGCTTACAAGAAAGAGATTAAGGCGATTGAACAATATCCAAACACACACACACACGTTAATATGAGACAGTTATGCGTAGGAGTATGTGAAAGGAAATAACTTGAACAACCAACCCTCAAGTGAGGGTTATACAAAAGTATTTATAGGCAAGGAGCTAGGGCAACACTCCTACTCCTTCCCTTTTCCTTTTTGGACATGGGCCTAAGCTTATGGGCCTTCTACATAAGCTTGACCTAAAACAAACATAAAGGCCATAATAAGCTACCTATTACATATGAGTAACTAACACTTGAATTATGGTTTAGGAGTGATTCCAACAGTGAGGAATAAATAATATGCAAGCAATATATAATAAGTAAATAAGGAAAGAAACAATCAAACCACGACAAAGTTTTTTATAGTGGTTCGGTCTACAAGGACTCTTTTTCCTTGCCTTACTCCACTCTCCGAGTCTCCAACTCGAGAGTTATCTTCAATAATCAACAAGATCCTTTAATCGGCGGAAAAAACCTTTACACGTCGCTTACACAATATTTCTGACAGAAAGCTAGATGTTGAATTCTTTTACAAGGGTACAGCCACTCCCAACACACTATGTATTTTGAGGACTAAAATACTAACCACTCACACTCATAAGTTTAAGATGGTTTGGTACAACAATGATGTATGAACAATACTAGATCACACAACAACAAAACAAACAAGCCTTCCAACTAGTTGTTGAAGCTTGATTATGCCTTGATCTTCTTTGCTACAAAAGATGATCACTAGAATGAAATGAAACTGTGTTAGAAGTAATAGAATGAGAGAATGTATGTGTTTTATGCTAATGAGGGATGAGAAAGCAACTTGGGTTGGCTTGCTATTTATAGGCCAAATGAACAGCAGAGCCACGGACTGGACGGGGAACCAAAAAAAAGGGTTCCGCCCTTGTTAATTTTTGATTCCGCCAGTCTGACAGTGAAGATTACAAAAATGTTTCCAAGATCACTCAATTTCTCCAAGATCATGTAAGATATGATGAGTGAATATCTAACCAAAATATTCTATGCAATCTTTCAAAGATTTCCAATGTGATACAAGCCATGATGTAATATGTTGTTTTCTATTTTTTGAATAAATATGTTATAAGTAAATACATATGTAATGTTATGTTTTAAGAAACTAAACATACTTGTTCTAAAATGTTGATGCACATTATGGTTTAGAAGAATATCAATGTTAATTGATATATAGTTAATCAAAATGTGACAAGATGTAATTGCTTAAGTGATGAAGACTTTATTTAAGAAAAGCTTGTTTTAATGACTATTAATATTTACAAGCTTTATACTTTACAAAAATGAAATTTACTTTTGTCGTTAACAAAATAAGGTAAAGATCATAAAATATAAATAACATTTTGGGACGATATTTGTATTAACAATATGGATATGCATATATGTTTATAAAGAAGTAAAACTATATAAATATTAATATTCTTATAGAAACTTAAATAAAGGATCAAAGTACAAGTACGTATTCAAGATTATACAGATGAACGATGATGTTTGTTCAGAAGATATGTCATCCACATATTTATTCAGGTGGTTTTATTTTCATATCTTAGTAAACTGTTTATTATTTGATATTGACAATTAAATAATTCATATTAGCATTAACATATATGTATTCACTAAATTTTGTAACCCGTATCCTAATGATTTTGTTGTGTTTTTGTACAAATTAAATCTTTTTTTTATTATGTTTTTTTATGTTGTTAAATTTTACAAGTACGTGTCCAAGATGATACAAATGTATGATGATGTGTGTTCATAAGATATGTCATCAACAGATTATTCAAAAAATTTATTGTCATATCTTAATTAGTTGTTTGGTTGTTTGATATTGATACTTAAATGTTTCATATCAACATTAAGATATTTGTGTTCACTAATTTTTGTAACCCATATAAGTCAATGTTTGTACTTTGTATGCGTTGAGTTTCTGAAGATAATACACAGTCTAAATATTCATCACTTCTATTATCAAATAAACATGATAAATGATTTTAGAACAAATTTAGTTAGCTTAGCAAGTGACAATGTATAACTATGCCCTATTATAAAACTTCGTACCGTAAATTCAAAAAAAAAAGAAAATACGAAAGAAAAACAATATTGATCCAAAACATACTCTTTTTTTTCTTTGATTTAAAAACGGACGGGAATCATAAAAAGTAGGTAAGTTGCTTCAACAAATCTAATAATTTGGAGGTTTTACCTTTAATTTATGTTCATGTACCAAATCTTCCATATAAAGAAACTTATATGATTTAAAAAAAATCAAATCTAACTCATTCTGAGGATAATAATATCTATAATTACATAAATATTATAAAAAGTTTAAAATTTTGATGTAAGATACATACCAAATCTTCAAAATATATAGAACTAGCTTAAAGACTCGTGGATTCACGAGGTTTTTTAAAAATATAAAAAAAAGAGATAATAAAAAAACGAACGTAAACATGTTCCATTAATATATGAAAGAAACAATGGGATAATACGTGAATTATTCGATAATCAATTGAGTTTGTAACAATTCAAATAATAAACGTTCACGCGTTATCGTCTCCAAATTTGACGGTCTTGAATAGCCAATGACGTATGTGAGCGCTAATCAATTTAATAGCAAATGTTTATTCCATGAACACCTAAAAATTTAAAAAGAAACAAAATAAAACGAAAAGAAAGTTGTTGATAAGAGTATATGTAAAGTCAATAAAATCGTATAAAACATGTCATTTATATAGTTGTAATATACCCATTTGTTTACTTCATTATTTTGGTCCATATTACAAAAAACTTGCTTCTCAAATGCAAAAATGCAGTAAATAAAAGCATTAAACAAATTCAGTAAACAAACCACATTTTCAGCATCAACACCTGCTAATCAATTCATTTTATACATTAGAAATTTACAAACAACAAAACAAGAATAAGCAGTCATAAAAACTACAAATTTTTATAAAACACCAAACTAGACTTGCTTTCTTTCAACTCCATTTGCAGCATCAACAGTTGCTTCTCCAAGTTGACTTTTGTAAGTCAAACTCCCTTTGCAACTCTCTTATTTTTCCATTAAAGTGTACTTGTCTTCTTTCAACTGTTTTTCCTTTTGAATCAACTTGTACAGCTCTTGTTTATAGTAATCACTTGGTAATTCAGGATCAACCCAATAAAAATTGCCACATTTTAACCCTAAATATTAACACGAATTATATAAACCAGTTACATTATAAAAGGTGCCACGTTATAATCATACTCGAATCAGAAACAAAGTATATAAATCACTTACTTTATAATAATTGATGCATCCTAGAAAATGTCTTAAAAGATGATAGATGATTCATGATGTTTGTTGAATAACGGGTTCTTCATGCTCACAAATGGTAGGTGGTGGAGGACGACGACTTTGATTAGAAGATGAAAAGACATTTTTGTGTTTTGTGTTATGTTTAGGATTAGGGTTTGGGGAAGAAGATAAATATGTATTTTCGAGAATAAGAAAACAAAATAAGAGATTTAATATAAGTGGGAATCCTACATAGCATGTCCATGTAGGATTAATGTTGCTGGTTTCGGTAAAACAAGTTTCACGTGTAAAATGACACAAAACAAGAAAGTTTGTTACATTAAGTGGAACAAAAAAAAGTTCACGTATTCAATCGGTACATTTAGAAAAGTTCGTTGCTATTGTACGTGTTATACCCAAAACCGAGTTTTAGGTATTAAATAATGAAAATGCCATTGGAATGGTTTGACGAGGACTTTTATGAGTCGGGAGACTCAATATGAATGGTTAGTCAACGAAAGTTAAGTTGTAGTCAAACCCGATAGTCAAATTAATAGTCAAAAATGTGTAATATATTTATAGAAAGATTGATGTGTTACTTTTAGAAAGCTAATGTGGCAAAGTAAAAAGAAAAAGAACTTGAGGGAACTAAGTTGCCAAAAATTAACGTTGATATGTTTATCCGTAGTTGTCTACAAAAATTAACATAAAATATAAATATGTTGTCAAAATTAATACATGTTTTCTTCTAAAACAAGTTATCACAAAGAAAAAAATGTGTATTTGGTGTTTCTAAAATTAAAACTAGACCATTATTAACATAATAACATACATCTGTAATTTAATATCATTATTTATTTATGGCTATTTTGTACTTATTGAGTTTTGTCCCCAAAATAAAAATTCCGTATTCTAAAACTTCATACTGTAAAATCTACGAAAAAGGGGAAATGCTAAAGAAAAACAATAATATATATTGATCCAAAAACATTTTTTTCTTTAAATATAGCAGGAAATCAGTAAAAGTAGGTAAGTTGCTTCAACAAATCTAATTTTGGAGGTTTTACCTTTAGTTTATGCTCATGCATCATGTCTTCCATCTAAATAAACTTATGTGATATTTTAAAAATTAGATCCAACCCATTCTTAGAAAAATAATATAATAATTACGTAAATATTATAAAATTTTTAAAAAAGTTGATGTAAGATACATATCAAATATTCAAAATATTTGGAATCTATAATGTTGATATCTTTATCAGTACTAATCGACAAAAATTAACGTAAAACATAAATATGTAATCAAAATTAATACATGTTATCTTCCAAAACAAGTTTCTACAAAGAAAAAAAATGTGTATTTGGTGTTTCTAAAATTAAAACTAGACCATTAATAGTATAATAACATTGCCGTTCAAAAAAAAATAGTATAATAACATTGAAAATTTAATATCATTATTTATTTATGTATATTATGTACTTATAGAGTTTTGTCTCCAAAATAAAATGGTTGATTTCAATTATGAATCTAATGATATATAACACATTTTCATGTTTTATATACATTCTCATATAAAATAAATAATATAATATATCTTGTTATAAAAATCAAGTAAATGATGCGGAACATTAGTTTCTGTCAAAGAAACTATAATTATTTCTAATGTTGATGAAGTCCCAATGGTTACTCCTAAGAATGCAAAAGGTTTCTGATGGAAGCAATTTATTTATTTATTTATATGCTTTTGTTTAGTTATGTTTATATCGATATGTTTGTGATAGAAAATGTGGAAAGTTCAATCTATCTTAACTAATAAAAAAAAAAATTAGCCTCTTTTTTAATAAATGTTTTCCTCAAATAACATTCGCTCTCACCTTGACACGTGTACTCGGGTTTGCGTTTGAATTGTCTTTTGAAACCGCCAAGCTATATTGTGCATATATTATGACATTAAAGACGTCATTGATTGAATGCATGATTTGATTTTTCAAATTACCACATTTACTTTAAACGCATATTATATATGGTATGTTGTTTAAAAAAATCAATTAAAGATGGATGTTATTGTGCTCTAATTTAAGAATGACGATATTTCATAAATTATGGTTTTGGTACTAAATATCATATACGTGTACAATAATGTATCCCGTATGTTACTACTATGAGCATGATGTTTAAAAAGGTATGTATAACAATTTCAAGTTGGGCTTAATTTCACATTAAAAAATTGATCGAGACAATTGTAATATGGATATGTTACACAATTTGGTCTTCTTCAACCCTCTCTATTATAACTCTAAAAGCAACTAGGGTTTTCTTTACATATGTGATTTGACATTCTCACAGGTATTTTTATTGCTTTAAATATAATGTTATTTAGTTTGGTTGGTTATGGTTATGGCTATGCTTATATTAATTACTTTTGTTAAAACTTGATGCATTTGGTGATTTGTGAAAGGGGTGAAAAACATAAAATAGTAACTAAGTTTGAGATGTGTTCTAATTTGGTACCTCAAACTTTATATCAACCATAAAAATCATCAAAGTTTCAAATTTGTTTCATTCTTGTATAATTTTTATATGAAAGTGACTTGAACGGAACAATTTTCAAACTTGGTTATTATGTTGTTGTTATTGTTTATGTTTAGTCGCGTATTAACAGGTTGTACATAAAGTTTGTTGGTAGTAGTGAAATTCAGAGAGTGGGTGTTTAGTATTAATGCACAACATATATGGATACTTATAGCACACTAATTTTAGAAAATTACACAGAAATGAAACATTTATGAAACTTCGATGGTTTTCTGGTTGATATAATGTTTGAGGTATCAAATTGGAACACTCTTGAAACTTGATTACTATTAAGTGACATATTCCCTTTGTGATAATGATGTTGACGTTTAATTTGTGTTTGTGTTTGTGTTTGTGATTCACATGTACGTAGTAACGTAGTGCTTTTTACTATCATCTTGAATCATTTACGAATGACTTCAATTGGGCATGGTATGATCACTATTTTTATTTGTATTCTTACTTGGTTTTGATATACTTATTGTCATCTTGAGGGATCTTGAATAAGAATTCGAATTACGGTTATGGTTTTTGGCGTTTTAGTCTTTTTTTGCGTTTCTTTTAGTTTATTTGGTTTCATCAATATTAAGGTTTTTAAGATCGGGATCCTACTTAGGATCGTTTTCGTCTTTGCATGATCGTAAGATCGGATCAAGATCCTAAGATCCTACTACAACGTCATTTTTTAATAGTATTTGTAATATTATTCAAATCTACAAATCACTATATATCATAAATAAAACTTATATGAATGTTTTATGTAAACATTGTCCTAAATTATGAATATTGAATGTTCAGGAAGAATCACATGTTGTTTTCTTAATTCTATTAAAATATAACCCATAACTTTGTGTTTTTTAGTTTGCGGTTTGAGAAACATAAGATCGGATCGGATTAAATCTTAAGATCCTACGGTCAAGATCGGGATCCTGTAAGTTCTTGAGCTTTTTAAGATCATACGTAGGATCCGGATCGTTTTTTCTTTGTAGAATCGTAAAATCGTAAGATCCTAAGATCAGGATCGGAATCCTGACAACTATGATCAATATCATTATATTAATCCGTTTTTAACTTTCGACTTGCAGAAAATATGTTAATGTGTGTGATTATCGGGTTATTATTTTCTAGATTTCAGCATATTGAAGGTGATCAAAGTCTCTTTGTTCTTTAAAACTATTTTTGGTTGTTTTATTTTAATTTAGTTACTTTAGTATTTTGGATTTATATTGAATTACCTTAAATGCTACTCCAAGTGTAGTAAAGAAAAACAAAGCAACACATACTTTTTTCTTCTATATTATCAAAAATCTGAATCATAAATTTTCATGTCTGATTTGCGTGTTGTCAAAGACAACATCATCAACGAAATGATAGTAAAAAAGTGTGAAGTTCCTAAGGGTTCCGTCCATGTATTCGACTTCAAACCGTTCAAGCCTTCAAGGACATTGTGGCGTGCGAAGTTGAGGGTCTAGGATAGTTTTTTTTTTTTTTTTTTTTTTTTTTTTTTTATATTACTATGATAAAGTTCTGTTCATATTTAAGCTTTGTAACATAGAAAATGTATATGTTAGATGTGATTTGTCAAGTTATCATGCGATGAATTGGATATATAATTTTGATAAAAATGAAAAGTTATGGAAAGGGAAGCCTTTTGTAGCTAATAGATTTAAAGTCATTTCAGTATTTGATTATCTTTACTTATTAATGAATTACATAATCAATTTAAACATTCATATCATATCACATTGATGCACTTCTATTCTTTGGACCTTGCGTCGGTTACTGATAACAATAAGACTTCTCGAACTTTTAAAATAGTAATGCAAGCAGTCCTAAAGAAAATTCTTCAACTAGGAAACATGATGGATTTGCGATTATGACGAATGACAACGCAAAAACGAAATGTTGGAGCCAACGATCAAGCAGAGTTATGTGGTTGCTGCAGTTTGTTTTCAGAATGTACCACGAAGTACGTTGTCTATAAAGATGTGCTACAAATTCAAGATCATAGGTAACAAAACTTCCCTAACATTTTCACATATATATGGGTATGCTTGGCAAAAGTACTTAAGTTGTAAGTCGTATGTTGTATACTGTAAGCTGTAAACTGCAAACTATTAATAGAGCTACAAGTTGTATCATTTTTTCAATGAAAGTGTTTGGTAAGTTAGCTCTTAAATATGATTATAAGATGTAAATGACATAAAATGACATAATTATGATTGTAAACAAATGTTTGGAGGGTATATCAGTAGTTTAAAGTTTTAATAGCTTTAAAATGTTTAAAAAGCTTCATGAATCAGCTTTTCATTTAGGAAATACTTGTTTAAAATAAAAACTTAAGGTTAGGTTATGTTTGACAAAAATAGATTGTGCTCAAACATAGATTGTGCTGGTGCTGTTGCTGATGTTGGTGCTGGTGCTGGTGCTGGTGCTGGTGCTGGTGCTGAAAAAGATTACGAAAAGAGATTATTTTTATAAGCTACATGAAGTTAATGTATCCAAACGAAGCCACTTATTTTAAAAAGATTATTTTTATAATAAAAAGCTAACAACTCTTGAAAAAGCCCCTACCAAACATACCCCTTATATTCCCTGCTCACTATTTTATTTATGAGAAGTGCTATAATCACTAACATTTTACAAAACTTCAACCATACAATGACATGGACATCCACATGTCAATCCACATAAGCCACCACTATCTCTCTCATCCTCTTGAAATAATCCAAATAATTCATCACCCTTCCCCTTTTCATTAAAACAAATATATGAACAAACCCAAAAATTTTCTAACCATTTGCTCAATCTAATATTCACTTACGCTCTTTTTCAACAATCAAAACATTTATTCAAACCCATTTTTAACCCCACTTTTTTCAGGTATCACAAATCATAGACCCACCTTCCTTGGATTGAGTGGTTGTTGCCGTTTAGGTGGTTGACAGATTGTCGCCGGAATTTGGTGGTCGCCGAATTGGCGCCAGACGTATCAACTGCCATGTGTTTTTCTCTTTCATTTTCATTTGACTATTTTTTCTTAAACAAAAATAAAAACAAAACACAATATCATTCAAAGAGTGAAAAACATCTATGTTCTTCAACAACAAAATCAGAAGAAGGAAAAAAAATCATCATCATCCTCTATAATTTATTAACTCTATCATTGTTGGGTTCAGTAAATACCCAAACCTCTTAAGTCTAGGATTAGAATAGAAAATACCCTAAGGGTTTAATCCCTTAAACATTAACAAGTCACTGAGCGCATAGTCTCTCAGTGAGCTGTCTTCAGGATATCAGTAAGAGACAAAGAAGAAGTCTCTCCACTCAGTAAGGCGGAACTTAAGGGGTGAAGACTGAGTCAAGAAGAAGATGGTAGATTCAGTAAGTGATGACAATAACTCACTGAATCCCGAAACTCCTCACAAACTACTAACACTGAAGACAAACTAAAGACTGAAGACTGAAGGCTATGAAGACTGAAGAATGAGCGGGACAAGGCGGGGCAAGTTTGAACAGATAAGATGAAGTCCTTATCAACCAAAGTCAATTTTCCCTGAATCATTAACAATCAGGCTCAGTGTCATCACTGACAAGAAGAAAGCAACCTTTTCACTTACCCAATATAGCCAATGTAAACAGAGACAAAATACATCAGTATTTTGTCTTCTGTAACTTGTCAGTTTGTCCTCTAGGAAAGAGTTAAAAACCATACTTGTATAAATAGAATAAGAGTTGGAGTGGAAGATTTTAAGCTTGTGGATTAATTGTAAAACACACACACAAGCCATCTTCCACTCCTCCAAATACAACTCTGTCCCTGAGATAGCTCAGTGGTTCCATTATAGTTGTGCTCAGACTTAGCCTGAGCTTAGTGAGGAGATACCATACTTTGTCATTTCAATCCCAAGTACTTGGGTAATGTATTCTTTTTTATTTGTTTCTAATAAAGAATATTAAGTTGAAAATTATTCAGTGTGTTTTTACTTACATTACTTTCAGTCATTGTTCACAATTTGTTCATTTATTGCTTTAACTGTTTTTATACGATTGTGAAACGGGACCAACAAGTGGTATCAGAGCAGGCTGATTATAAAACCCTTTTTAAGCCGCTCAAAAACATTTTTAAATCAGGATCCTAATGGTTGAAATTGATGTGCCCAACTTGTCGACAAAAAGGGTGGAGCTTATTCAGCTGTTGCCCCTCGACTCGAAGTTGGTAAATTTAACAAATGGAATAAGCGAATGCTTTGTATTTGACTGGGATGGAACCTTACTACATAAACACTGTGTTCTCCAGTTTGTGTAAAGAGAGAAAGTGAAGGGAAAGTAAAGAAATCAAATTTTTAGTGTGTTCTCAAGACTTTTTTAACAAAGAAAGGTACAGACAAGGAAAGGAAGTGTGGGGTCAAATGAAGTTTCTTGGAGCCAATATCTCCAGCCCAAAATTGGGCAGATTACGAAGGGAAACAAATATAAATGACCAAATTATCCTTTATCATTCCTAATAATAACACCTTTTTCTCCTTTTCAAGTCCACACATAACCTATCCACTTTGACAAACTGACACTATACAATAATCTTTTTCAATCTCTACTTCAAGAAACCCATTAATTTTACCTTCTCGAGTTTGAGTTGTTGCTTTTGAGTTTCGAAAGTGTATATTTTCTAGAAACTCAAATTTTAGATCACTTACTCAAAAGTGCATATTTTTAAGAAACCCATATTCCGAAGAAGTTATACATCTCGCATGGAAGTTGAATTGATAGTAGATATAATGGTTCATTGGAGTATTTTATTCCTAATCTACGCACCAATTTCTTTTCTATTGAACTTGTTTATAACTTCTGACGAGCTTGGCTACGATTGGTATTTTCTTTCTTATTGATCGAACCATGGGCCAATCATGGCTGGAAACTATTTTAGATTTCATAAAATAAAACATATTTTCAGAAGTTGAACTTGGTTAAAGATAAATTTTTCATATTTGCCTTCTTTGAAATTGTGCATAAGGTTATATTTGTCAAATTTATGATAAACTGAAAAAGACGAACCTCCCTTTCTTTCCATTTTTTTAAGCTTGAGAACATGAAATTACATATTGACTTTCATTAGTCTCCTCTCCATCTCTTTCCTTTCCTTTGCTTTTCTTTACATTCCTCTCTCAATTTAACTTGAGACCAGAGTGAAAGTGTATTAATGAAGGTTCATTTATCCCAAAGACTGCTGAAGGTTTGCCTAAACCTGAAACTCAGTGCACTCAAGACGAAAGGAGAGTGGTCAACCAGGACCAAAGGCTCAAAAGCATCATCATATCTTGTCTTCCTGATGATGTCATGGAGTCTGTGATTGGTTGTAGTACAGCAAAACAAATATGGGATGACCTGGTCCACAGTCATGAAGGCCCCTCAGATACCAAGGAGAACAGGATTATGGACCTGAAACTTGAGTATAACACCTTCAGGGCTAAGGACTCGGAAACTCTGTCTCAAACTTACACCCGATATAAAACTTTATTAAATGAACTGTCAAATGATGGTGTTAAGTTGTCCAAACATGAAATTAATGTTGGTTTTGTCAATAGTCTTCCTAAGAAGTGCTAATCATATCTAGAATCTTGAACTTCCTGAAATATATGGGAAATTTGTCTATGAGGATAACCTCATCAACAGACGATACCCTGACCTAAAGAAGTCTCAGGAAGTCAAGAAGTCCCTAACCACCACTTCAACACCAATTTCTACTGATTTTTATTCTAACAGTGTGGTTCAAGATTTTCAGGAAAATTCAGATGATGAGCCTGATGAGATATCAAGTGAGGAGTACCTAAATTACATGAACATTGAATTTCAGGAAAGGGCACTCCTTGCCAACTCTCGAAGGTTTATAAAAAGAAACAAAGGTTTTTCCAATGCTAAAGCAAATGAGGACACTGAGTGCTTTAAGTGTCACAAAAGAGGTCATTTTTCCAAAGACTATTTTTCAAAAACAATTTCTGAACCCTCTTACAAACCATCAGGGTCAAATCAGTCCTCAGGCTTTAGCAAATTTCAACCAAAAATCTATCAGTCTCATCAAAATTTTCAAAACAAATCTGATCAAAATAAAACTGTTGATTTTGAAGCTAAGTACAGGAAAGTCAAAGCTAAGCTAGCACTGCTTGAGGCCACTCCTTCAGAAACAAAAAATATTGTTAAATCTGTGCAGGGTAAAAACAAAGGCATAGTTGCTGAAGTCTTCGACTGGGATGAAGAGCCAGTCTCCTCTAACGACGAAATGGTGCAAGTCAGTGCACTGATGGCTCTCTCAGAAGAGGACAAGCTAGCTGTTGGGAATAATCATGCCAGGAATGGAAAATGGGTCAATATCACAATGAAGAAGGTAAATATTTTACTTTCTATGGATGATGACTCAGATTGGCAGTCCTTTATGAACTATATCAATGTTGACCTTAAGTTTGTAGAGGAGCAACAATTAAATCTTTTTTTCTAAATACAACAAGTTAAGTTTTGAATTAAACAAGTGTAGGGATGAACTGCTTCTTTTAAAACAAGCCAAGCTTGAGGCAGTCACACTGCAGATTCAAAACACTAAACTAGTTAAAAGAAATCAGGCTCTTCAAGATGAACTTAAAAAAGAAAAAGAAATCATTAAAAGTTGGACTGCCAAGAATCCTATAGTCTTTGAAGTTGTGGGAGCCCCTAGTAGTAAGAAGTGAATCATAAGTGAAGATCATCTCCCTGATTCTCATAACAAAGACCAAGGTCCAAACCATTTTTTTCTGGTGGCTTGATTACCAACATGTTGTCATTACCCAAGTCCAGTGATTGGGTTAAACGGGTTAATCCTGAGAGTAAGCTTCCAAATTTCGATTCTAGAAGAATACTAGAGCCTGAAAGCCAAGCTCTAAAGAGCATGCTTGGACTCTCTGATGTGCCCAGTAGTACTTAACACATCTCTGAGTCTGAAGCAGAATCTGAAGCACCGCTTCCACCCCTGAAACCTCTTTATGGTGCTGCACCAAGCTCTGAGCTTACTCCATTGCAATTCAACCCCCACTCACCAAAAGAAAGGTCTGGACTTGGTAGAACCATCCTAAAAAGACCAACAAAACAAATCCAACAAGATTCTACTCCCACTGAGACCTCCACATCTTCAGTCCCTACTGAAGCAGACCAAATTCAACAACTGACTGAACTTGTGAGGAAGCTGACTGATAAGATGGAATCTGTTAATACAAATAAATCATAAAAATGTTTATTAATATTTTGCGATCTCTTTGTGTTTTGTTGATAACAAATATAATGTTATCTTAAGTACAATTATAAAGATACATGTTATTTTTGTAAAGCATTTACATATAGCCATTTAATACAAAATGTTGTAATAAATCATTTGTTGTAATAGTTTATTAGGACGGGTAAAAATCACAACCCATGGATCATATCCATAACCCATGGTATTGACCCATACCCACTTGACTAGATACAATGTACTCATTAGATACATTGAATCTAAAAGAATACCCATGGACCAACCCATAACCAAGAGAATAGCCATTTCTTCATTCTAATTCACCCCTCTTCTTACTAATTCTCTCATATAGTCTCATTCTCTTCTAACAAAAGATCACTTGATCTAGAGAGTACTTCTTTCTTTCTTTCTTTAGTGATTCTCATATAGGTCCTTCTTTAAGGTGAGATCACGAGCATTCTACAAGTCATCCAAGCAAGGGGTCCTTGATTGACTTGTTCCCCCGTAAGATTTCTGTAGCGAAGATCTTGTATTTGATATTTCACATATTTTGTGTAATAGTCGTGTTGGTTTGGTCCACCGTGTTACGGACTCGGTATTTAGTTTTGTACCGAAAAGTTGAAGGAGTTTGTTGACATAGTGCTTGAACTCTCGAGTAGGTGACTCGGGGAGTGGAGTAGGGCAAGGAAGATGTCCTTGTAGCCGAACCACTATAAATCGGTTGTGTCATTTCTATCCCTTTGCTTTACTTTATTTACTTGCTTTATCATTAGATCTATACATTCTCTACATCCATACGATCTCACATATTATCGAATCTAAAGTTTTTGAAGCTAACGTAAAATCGGCAAAACTATTCAACCCTCCCCCCCTTCTAGTTTTCCACAATTGGCATCAAGAGCTAAGTTTATAAAAGTTTTAAAGTAAACCGTATTTTAAAAATGTTTCGATCACTATGGGTTCTGAAATTACAAGGAAGGGCAATCTATGCAACGACCACCACTACTTGAAACTAATAGTTTTATATATTGGAAAAATAGATTCGAAACGTATGTGAAGTATAAAGATATTGATCTTTGGTATATTGTTGTTGAAGCCGATTTTGAGGCCACCTCAAAAGATGATAAAGGAAATTTAGTTAACATACCTCATGATAAACTAAACGATGAAATGAAGAAAAAGCTTTCTAAAAATAGTGAAGCTAAAATGGTTTTCTATAATGCTTTACCCGAAAAGGAATTCGAAAGAATTTCTATGCTTAAAACCTCTAAAGATTTATGGAATTCTTTAGTTGTAACTCATCAAGGTAATCAACAAGTTAAAAATAATAAAATTGATTTATTTGTTCAACAATATGAACAATTTTCAATATCGGATGAAGAAACTATAGAGAATTCATTTGCTAATTTTAATACTATCATTACATCTTTACAAGCACTTGATGAATCTTTTTCGAGCCGTAACCATGTTAGGAGATATCTAAGGGCACTTCAATCCAAGTGGAGATCCAAGGTGACGGCGATCGAAGAGTCAAAAAATTTGACAATCCTCACCCATGATGAACTCATAGGCAACTTAAAAGTCTACAAGCTTGTCCTTGCTAAAGATTCCGAAACCTCAAAGGTAAAAGAGAAACACAAATATCTTGCCCTTAAAGCCAAAAAGGCTTCAAGCAATGAAGAGAACTCCTCTTCGGATAGTGACGACGAGGAGTATGCTATGGCGGTAAGGGACTTTAAAAAGTTATTTAGAAGGAAGGGAAGATATGTCAAACAACCATATGACGACAAGAAAGGATTCCGGAAAAGCAAAGAGGACGAGAAGCCAAGGGATGATCATGCTTGCTTTAAATGTGGGGACCCAAACCACTTTATTAGTAAGTTTCCCAAACGGGATGATCAAAAGGCATTCGTGAGCGGTACGTGGGGAATGAGCGACGAGGAGGACGAAGAAATTTGTCTCATGGAAAATGACGAGGTATGTCACGAATACTATAGTAGCTCATCACTAGATGATGACTCATTGCATAATGAATATGACAAACTTTGCAACATTAGCTTAAAACTAATTAACAAAAACAAGCTTTTAAAAAGTCAAAACCAACGCTTAGATAAAGAAGTCATAGAATTAAAAGCAAAATTGAAACGTATAGAAAAGGGTAAAATAGCAAGTGGTGAATGTGAGCTTTGCGTTCAACTTCAAACACTAGTTGATCAACTAGATTCTAAAATTGCTAGAATGAGTACGAATACTTTAGATATGATATTAGATAGTGTTAAAATCAGAAACAACCAAAAAGGTTTAGGTATTCAACAACTTGATCCATCAACTAGTGAAAACAAAGAAACACAATTTGTTAAGGCACTAGAAAAACAAGCCACTATTGTGGCGGATCCCACGGATCCCATAAAAAGGGAACCGGTTAGTGTACAACCAGGGATCCGTAGGTCTACTGTAGCAAACAGTGGTAATAACGTAGCTTCTTCATCTAGAACTGATTTTGTTATCGTTAATAAGAAGAAACCAACTCATTTCACCACTAGACAACCACCTCCAAAATATAATCCTATTTTTGCAAGAAACAAAGCTCCATCTTTTTCAAAACCTAATCCATCTAGGAGACCTAATAATGTTTACCCGAGAAGTAACCATCAAATGGGATGGAACCCAAATATGCAAAATGGATTTCCTTTTCAAAACTTTGCACCATAGAATGCATATTCACCTTATCCATACATGTCTAACATGAATGGAATGTTTAACACTAATGGACCTATGAACAAATGGGGACCAAACTTTTGAGTTAATTGTTTTCTTAGGTGTGCTTAAAGGTCGACCTAGACCCGGATGAATGGGTCAAGGATAGCGGGTGCACGAGGCACATGACCGGCAATAAAGATCTATTCTCCACATATGAATCCTTCAATGGAGGTAATGTGGTGTTTGTAAATAGCAAAAGTAAAATCATCGGTAAAGGTATGATTTCTAACAAATCTCTAACCATTAACGATGTGTGTCACGTAGAAAACCTAAACTTTAACCTCTTAAGTATAGGACAAATATGTGATAAAAAGTGCAATGTACTTTTTACCGAAACCGGTAGTAAGATATTAAAAAATGGCATAACCATAGGAAGAGGAATTAGGAAACATGGAGTCTATGTCATTAAAATTGGTAATGAACCTAAAGACAAACTTTGTCTTACCTCTATGGATGATACTTCGACCTTATGGCATCGAAGATTGGGTCATGCCAATATGCGACTTCTTCAATCGCTATCATCCAAAGATCTAGTACGAGATCTACCTAAGTTAAAATATGAACATCACTTTTGTGATGCTTGTAATGTAGGAAAACAAGTTCATTCTAGTCATAAAGCTAAAAATATGGTGTCTACAACTAAGTGTCTAGAATTACTACACATGGATTTATTTGGTCCATCCGCTATCCAAAGTTATGGAGGCAACTACTACACTTTGGTCATAGTGGATGATTACTCTAGGTATACATGGACAAAATTCTTAAAGAACAAAACGAAAACATTTAATTATTTTGAAATATTAAGCAAGAAAATCCAAAGACAACTAGGAAGTCCTATAGTGTCTATTAGAACGGATCATGGTAGGGAATTCGATAATGAAGTGCAATTTGGATCCTTTTGTGACGCTAATGGTATTACTCACAACTTCTCGGCTCCGCGTACTCCACAATCGAATGGGGTAGTTGAAAGAAAGAATAGAACCCTACAAGAAATGAGTCGCACCATGCTTAATGAGCAATCCATACCTCAAAAGTTTTGGTGCAATGTCATTGATACTTCAACGTACATACTCAATCGAGTCTTAATTAGACCAATCTTAGGTAAAACTCCATACGAGTTACTCCGAGGCAAAAAGCCTACGTTAGATCACTTTACAGTCTTTGGTAGCAAATGTTTTCTTCTTAACACTCAAGATTACCTTACAAAATTTGATCCTAAATCAACCGAAGGTATCTTTCTAGGTTACTCTCCAAATAGCAAAGCTTACGTCATATTAAATAAAGAAACAATGAAGGTAGAAGAGTCATTAAATGTAAAATTTGATGAAAGTCCACCCAAACCCTTTCCACCTCTTGTCGATGACGAGATTGTAGAAAGTGAAGTTATAGTAATAAAGAAAAAGATAAATGAAGAAGAAGAACCTTTAAATGATGAAGTCATTAATATTAAAGAGTCCAAAGATCACCCCGTAGATAAGGTCATAGGAAAGTTGAATGAAAGAACATTAAGGTCTCAAGTTCAAAACCAAAGTAGCTTATTTTGTTTTGCTTCAACTATAGAACCTAAGAATACACAAGAAGCCATAAAAGATGAAAGTTGGGTAATGGCTATGCAAGAAGAATTAAATCAATTTGTTTCTAATGATGTTTGGACACTTGTCCCTCCACCTAGTAATCAAACCATAATAGGAACCAAATGGGTTTATAAAAACAAGTTAGATGCAAACGGAGTAGTGTCTAGAAACAAGGCTAGACTCATTGCCCAAGGGTATAACCAAGACGAAGGTATAGACTTTGATGAGAGCTATGCCCCCGTGGCTAGATTAGAGTCTATAAGAATACTTCTTGCATATGCTTGTGCTAATGATCTAAAGCTTTATCAAATGGATGTTAAAAGTGCTTTTCTAAATGGTTTTATTAATGAAGAAGTATATGTAGCTCAACCTCCGGGCTTCACCGATTTTGAAAAACCTAAACATGTGTATAAGTTAAAGAAAGCCCTTTATGGTCTTAAACAAGCTCCAAAAGCTTGGTATGATAGACTTAAGTCATTTTTAATCAAACACAACTATACCATGGGGTTAGTTGACAACACACTTTTTACTAAGAAAAGAGAGTCACATATAATCATAGTTCAAATATATGTAGATGATATTGTATTCGGATCCACTTGTCAAGACATGTGTGATGATTTCTCTAAAATCATGCATGACGAGTTCGAGATGAGTATGATGGGAGAACTTAGTTTCTTTCTTGGTCTACAAATCAAACAAGTAGAAGATGGTATCTTCTTTAATCAATCTAAATACTTAAAAGAGATGTTAAAGAAATTCGGTCTAGAAGAGTCGAAACCAATTAGGACACCAATGTCATCCGACACTAAACTCACAAAAGATAAAGACGACAAATCCGTCGATAATACTAAATATCGTGGCATGATTGGTAGTCTTCTCTACCTCACGGCAAGTAGGCCGGATATCATGTTTAGTGTTTGTCTATGTGCTAGGTTTCAAGAAGACCCTAAAACATCACACCTAGAATCCGTAAAAAGAATATTTAGATATATTAAGGGTACAACACAATTAGGATTATGGTATCCTAAGGGCACGGGAGTAGAAACAATTGTATATGCAGATTCTGACCATGCAGGTGATTATGTTGACCGAAAATATACAAGTGGGGTATTTACTTTTATGGGATGTTGTTTAACATTTTGGTTTTCAAAGAAACAAACGGCATTAGCAATATCAACAACAGAAGCCGAATACGTCTCCGCCAGCAAAGCATGCCAACAAGCACTAAGGATGAAACAAGCGTTAGTTGACTACGACATTCATCTAAGTGACATAGCCATTCTATGTGAAAACAAGGGTGCCATAGATTTAAGCAAGAATCCTGTATTACATTCTCGCACAAAGCATATAGAGATTCGTCATCACTTCTTAAAAGACAATGTTCAAAAGGGGAACATCTCTATTGAGAAGGTAGCGTCCGAAGACAACATAGCCGACGTCTTCACCAAACTGTTGAAGCGGGAACAATTCAACCTACTTCGTCTTGGTCTTGGTCTCATGGAACAAACGTCGTAATTTATTTATTTTTTGACACTACAAGGTATGTAAACACTGGCCTTCTTCTTTCTGAGTCTAGGATCTCTATTTCAAGCATAACTCACAAACAATACGGGAATTTTCAAAACCCAAGATAAGTTTTTCACTTATAACTCATAGTCTTTCTTATTTTCTTTCAAAAATAAGTACAAGTTGCAAACCCATAATTACATACACATCTTCTTTTCAAAGGATAAAACGATTTTTATTCGCACATAGAAACCTCTTTTTGAAACGTTTTCTAAAAATGATACCTCTTCTCGTATCAATTTCAAAAAAGCAATTTCTCACGTCTAGGACAAATCGCTTTTTCAATATTAATACAAAGTAAAAACCCGTTTTCATTGCATCTCATGTCTTTTGAATGCTAAAGGAGATACATAACTAATATGTATTTTCGAGTACATTCATTTAAGCAACAATGAATTAGGAGCACTCGGGTTATCTCGCATAATAGTATGCTTTTTCACTTCTAGTTTATTTTTCTTTTCTTCTTAGGAGTCGATATAACCGCAACTCCAAATAGTTTGCATATAGGCACACACTAGGCAAAAATGTTTCCAAAAGGAAACTTTTGTGCTGCCTGAATCACCAGACCCACGGATCCCAGCCTTAATGCTGGACGGATCCCTCAAGGGAAGGTTCCGTGGGATCCGTGAGACAGAAGCTGGTTTTATCTTCTATTTTTCTCACTTTGGATGAAAACTCCAACATTTTTTCATTTTTTGGAGTATGTTCTTTAATGCTTGTGTTCTCATGATCATATGCCTTAAATTCATATCTAATCATTAGATTTTAATCCACATTTTGGGTCAAGCATTCATTACAATGCATTGTTTTTCTATATATAGAACTCCCAACATGCTTACATAATTCATCTCATCTTCACAAACAAACAACAGCATGTCATTCACAAGCTCTTACAACTTAGATGAAGCACCTAGTCCAAACAATCCTATTCATGAACCCCAAACTTTTGTACTCCCACCTTCCAAAATACCACAATCAAACTCTAGGATATCCGCACGGATAAGCATCCGATCTTGTTGCTTAGCAAAACCATCATCAAATGGCTCATCACCATCAACTAACTCACCACAAGATGCTTCCATTATAGCACCTCCTTCATCACCAACAAGTACACCAACTTCATCACCTAAAGTCACTCTTTTGGAACTCCATACGACTCCAACAAGATCTCAACAACCAAAACAAAAAGAAATAGCCTTTTTGACACCTCCCACTTCTCCAAACACAATATTCAATGATCTTGAAACATCACCACCCTTAGCTCCCATTAAACTACAAGAACATCTAGGTTCTTTTCCACCACCACTTCCAAACATTCCGAACTTTGATCCGTATTTTCCTATTTTTCCACCACATCTTCCGCAACTCACAAATCAAAACAACCCGGAAAACTTTCGCACTCATTACCCACATCACTTACATTGTGAACATTGCCAATCCACTAGGGAAATTGCAATAGAAGTTAGGGAAGAAATGCGACTCATACTCAACCTCATCCTTGATCGCATCAATACCATTACTCATCAAAACCTCCATCCATAACCTTATGCAAGCATGGAAGGAATCATTATTACTATTTTCTATTTTTAGTATTTTTTATTTTGAGTCATTTTCAAGAACAAGTCTTGTTCTTATTTTTACATGCTTGTATGTGGCATAAATACCACTACACTTTGTTGTTTTATTACAATGCCTTGTTTACATACCTTGGCTCCCAATCTTGATTCTCGTCAATCGCAAGATTACCTAAGCATGTTACTAACATTTATCTTTGTAGGATTTTTATTTTTCTTCACTTGACGCCCCAAACTAGGGGGAGCTACCGTCAAGGAGGAGTAAGCGATACGTGGACTAATTTTTCCACACTTTTATTTCTTCGATGGGTTAACCTTTTTTGTTTCAACAAAAAGGGGGAAAAGAAGTAAAACTTAGGGGCTTTCAAAACATACATCTATTCTTAAGTTTTACTCATCATAACATTATGTTTTGTCATCAACAAAAAAGGGGGAGATTGTTAATACAAATAAACCGTAAAAACGTTTATTAATATTATGTGATCTCTTTGTGTTTTGTTGATAACAAATATAATGTTATCTTAAGTTCAATTATAAGGATACATGCTATTTTTGTAAAGCATTTACATATAGCCATTTAATACAAAATGTTGTAATAAATCATTTGTTGTAATAGTTTATTAGGATGGGTAAAATTCACAACCCATGGATCATATCCATAACCCATGGTATTGACCCATACCCACTTGACTAGATACAATGTACTCATTAGATACATTGAATCTAAAAGAATACCAATGGACCAACCCATAACCAAAAAACCCATGGGCAAAGATGAGCGTCCCACGGATCCCTAAGATTACATTAGACGGATCCCTTGTGGGAGGGATCCGTGGGATCCGGGGAACAGTGGCAGATTTTTCTTATAAATAAAGAGTCATTTCTTCATTCTAACTCACCCCTCTTCTTACTAATTCTCTCATAGACTCTCATTCTCTTCTAACAAAAGATTGCTTGATCTAGAGAGTACTTCTTTCTTTCTTTCTTTAGTGATTCTCATATAGGTCCTTCTCTAAGGCGAGATCACGAGCATTCTACAAGTCATCCAAGCAAGGGTTCCATTATTGATTTGTTTCCCCGCAAGATTTCTGTAGAAAAGATCTTGTATTTGATATTTCACATATTTGTTGTGTAATAGTCATGTTGGTTTGGTCCACCGTGTTACGGACTCGGTATTTAGCTTTGTTCCGGAAAAAGATGTAAGCAACATTGTGAAGGCTTCTCCGCCAAGTTGTAGGAGTTTGTTGACATAGTGCTTGAACTCTCGAGTAGGTGACTCGGGGAGTGGAGTAGGGCAAGGAAGGTGTCCTTGTAGCCGAACCACTATAAATCGGTTGTGTCATTTCTATCCCTTTGCTTTACTTTATTTACTTGCTTTATCATTAGATCTATACTTTCTCTACATCCATACGATCTCACATATTATCGAATCTAAAGTTTTTGAAACTAACGTAAAATCGGCAAAACTATTCAACCCCCTCCCCATCTAGTTTTCCATAGAATCCATCGAAAAAGCTCCTAATTCAATCAAGGAAACTAAGTCAGCCTCCTCTAGTTCATGATAACGCTACACGCGTCGTTCGGGGTCAAAGGAACTTCCTTTTTGTCGAGCAAGTTTTTCAACACCCTAGGCAGTGATCCTAATCGTTGTAGTGTATTATTAGGGTAAGCCACGGGAATTGATATCATTCTCTAGGGGAATAGGAATGCTAGTGAGAAGTTACTACGCTAAGGTTGGGGTTGAGGAAGATTATTTTTTTTATCTTTTTAGGAAATAGAAAGGTACGAATCTCGGGGTTTGGATTTGGGGGTTGGTATTTCTACCGATTACTCTACTAATCAAATTATCTAATTAACTAAGGTGAGGGTAGTCTATGTCTAATTATTGTGTGCTCGTATGATGATTTAAAGATGTGTTTACTTAGGTTTTATTACTCCTTAATTATCTCCTATTGATGGTTGAATTGTCACGTCCTTATTCTTAATCGCGTTGTGTGTCTAAGGTCGTAGGTTATGCGTTTATCCCTAACTCTTTGAAACTACCAAAGGTTATCGCCTACAAAGTCTCTAGGATTTATAAACTTTAACTCTAAGGTACTCTTCAGATGGTTTAGCCTACAACAACTCTAGGTGTTATAAACTAATGTTCACAAAGATTAATCAAGCATTAACTACACAACGGATGACCTATCGCATTACTAAATCATTAACAATTAAAATAAGAGACAACCAATCAATATTCAATAATTAAGTTTCATATTCCCTAAGCAAACACACAAGTAAATTAGCCGGACATGGGGAACATGCAAAGCATACACACAAGTAATTGAAGACATAATTAAATTATTGAAGTAAAACACTTATCTTAATGTAAGATAGGTTTTGGAACCCTAAAATACTGTACAAGACAGCCTTGGTTCGGTTTAGGTTTTTACTCCAAAGGACTACACACGGAAAACTAAAAAATTCGGATTCTATATATAAGATTACATATGCGACGGTGTCACCCTTTTATTTGTGACGCCGTCGGGTCGCCGTCATTAGGGTTTCGTCTTGGCCACGTTAGTCTTGCGACGGCGTCTCCTTATGCTTGTGATGCCGTCCCCTTCAGTCTCTGACATCGTCTGGATCAAATCTAGGCCGTCTGAGTTGCGACAACCTACTCTTTTAAAGCCTGACACCGTCACTTGTAAAAAAGCAATTTGGCTACTGAGCCGTCACAAAAGTGATGCGACGGCGTCGCAGATAACACCTGACTCCGTCCCCTTCAGTTCTAGCAGCCTAAGTGTCTCGATTCTTGACTTTTGCCATTTTCTTCGTATATTCGCGCCTTTTCGTCCGAATAAGTGTCATTCTAGCATTTTGCCTTCAAGATACCTAAAAACTGAAAAGGAACGATATTAAGTAATAACGGATACAAAAGTGATCAAATAAGGGCTTAAACGACCCCTCAAAAAGGTACATTTTAAAACCTTATCAAATATCCCTACACTTGGTATTTGCTTATCCTCAAGCAAATGTGCTTTTAGCTAATTAATTTATAAGTTAGGGGTCATGAAGCATTGGTTTAGAACAATCCACAACACATATAAGCCCCGCAAAAGTCATAACAAGCACGGAAATTACATACTAGCACCTCACATAGGGTGTTTGGATACTCACATCTCTCGGGTGTATATGAAATACAACAAGTTGGAAATGGAAGATAAACACTCATTAACCGGTCCTAGTACATAGATTACCATAGGCTTGAGACTAGATCAAACCTCCATCGCTTTGGCGTAAGCACCTAGGAAAGACTATCAAAGAGGTCTTTTAAAGGGTTGTAATGTTAGGCTTACGGTAGGGAAACAAATTGTTTGGTGGGATAGGCTATTTAGTGGTGGCAAGTCAAAAATCTTTATGTTACAAGCATGCGAAGAATGGCGTTGCTAAGCCAAGACTCGATACTCTAGACAGCATAATTTAAAGATAGATGTAGGATGGTAGCCCGTATTTTTTTTTCAACACTCTATTTTTTTCTTTTTCTCTTTTTCTAATTTTTTTCGATTTTTTTTTTCATACACTTTTACTCTACCATCCTCTACGGTAACATCAAAATGATAGGGATTTATAGGCACATCCCTACACTTGAGTTTTTATTACTCTAACACTAATTTGACCTGAATTGAAAAGATCAAAACACTTGGAGTACATTATTACGCAAATAAAGGGAATTTGAATTTAACGTTCTCTTCCCGTCATTTCATAAACTTTAACTTTTCCCATGAGTCCCAATCGTCCCAAAACTGTGTACAAAGGATATGACTCGACTTAGCAACTTATGCAAGCAACTAGATAATTGAACTAAGGGTTTAGTGTGATAATAATAATGCACTAAAAGTGAGTGCATACAAGGTAGGTTAAGGCGATTTGGGTGTACATTTGGGGGTGGGGTGTAAACAATGCTCTTCATTGATATTCCGGAAAACCGAAACATCATGAGAACCGCGAAAAGGATAGGCTCTGAGGGGTTAACTAGTGGTATCGTGTACTAAAGATGAGTACAACACAAAGGTGTGGGGGAATTACTCAACCGATGTGGAAGAAGTAATTATATTACGGGTATTAAACAAGAGTTATCCTAATGCCTCTTATCATTTAGTTATTCCTACCTAAACAAGTGTAGTCTTACTAGCGATCTCGGGATGCATCACAAAATAAGTTCTAGAATCTATTATACTACCGGTTCACACATTAAGCATTAAAGATGAATGCTTTAATTCCTACTAATCTAAGGGTGATCCTCACATTTTGGGTGGAATTTAAGTGGTAAAGGGTTTTTGTGCTAGTCATATAACTTCCTATCCATGAGACGCTTTATTAAGACTAATGGCCCACTCCTATATGTCATGAAAATTTTTAAATTTGGTGCCAAAATTACCCTAACCGACATTTTCTTATGGTTTATTACACAAATGCAATTGGACAAAGCAAACATTCAAGGATAAGCATAGTTTCAAAGTTCCCATTTTATTTTCCCTCCCTACACTTAAACTGAACATTGTCCCCAATGTTCCCTGAAAGTATCAAAGTTATGATAATGGAAGGTAATAAAAGATGAAAGAAACTAGTACTCCCCTGATTAGCTCGGTAGGATCCGTGTAAAGTGGTGTTTACATCTTTCTTCAAGAAGAACGTTTGCGTGAAACGCTTCTTCATATCTTATGTATCTTCTTCTTGATAAATTAAACTTGCACACTTGAAGAAAACAAACGAAACCTTCGCGTAAAATCGGCGGTAATAATATATATAAGACTCTACTAAACTAGGATATAATGCTTGTGGAATGAATGTTTACAGAATTTCTGGAAAATTAAGACCTGAAAAATTCCAAAAAATTATAAGTAGCTCAGAAAACGAGAAAAAGTAATTAGTTGTTTTTGCTCCTTCCTTACGTCGTCAGGTTGCGATCCTGACGCCGTCAGGTTATCCTGACAAAAATTGGTCTGTGATTTTCTGGAAAAAATTCTGTAAAATTTACATCTTTAGAATCTGGAAAAATTTCCTGCAAAACATCCATTATGACTAGATACAAGCATTTGACTCGAACAAACACACATGTATATCTTTTAATTAATTGAAATTCTCATGTTTACGTTTTTTTGAAAACGTGTGTAATCCTCCCTACACTTATCCTTTATGTAAAATACCTTTATATGTAATTAAGACGATGTTAAAGATAAAATAAAGCATTTTTACAAATTTAAACATGAGAATAAACAATCAATAAAAGATATATGACACAAACAAGCAAACAATTAAGCATGGGTTGCCACCCACGAAGCGCTTTTCTTTATTTATGAGTCTTGTAGCTAGACTCGTAGTCGTGCCCCTACGTACCGATATAAGTAAGCCTATCCTTAACAATGTCATAAGGATCAAACTTATCATTTAAGTTCCTAGTAGTACGTTTGGTTCGATATGCCTTTTCAAACTTCTCTCCATCGGGATCATAGATTGTTATCCTAATGTGCCACTCTCCATTACCATCACTAGGCGGTCTATCCCAATCCCATTTATGTTTAGGCTTATCGCTCTCAACTTTTCACTTATTCATGACAAGGTTGACGGGCAAGCTTCCTAGGAACTCGGTCATCTTCCTTAATACTAAGGCGTCCTCGAACGGGTTCATTTCCATGTCCCTAGCCATTTCTTTTTCATGGAAAGTTGCTTTACTAGCAAAGGTTTCATCTAGGTAGAAAGGTCGTTAGGGACCTATGAAGTTTTTATCTAACCAAGGTCCATATCTAGATGGCATTCTATCCAACTTAATCTCATGTGGGATTTCCTCTTCTTTGTAGTACGTATGCTTTTTGACATCGTAAATTGACCTAGTACTCCCCTCTCCTACCACTATTTTGGACATCTTACAATCAATGATGGCACTAGCGGTAGCTAAGAATCCTCTTCCTACTAGCAATGGGCATGTCGGGTCCTTATTCATGTCAAGCACATGGAAGTCGGCCAAAAGAGTCAATTCTCCTACGTGTACTACCATGTCTTTTATTATCCCTACCGGATATGCAACACTACCGTCCGCTAGACCTAAGATGGTTTCCGTTGGTTCTATCTTACCTAAGTTAAGGCTTCTATGGAGGGACAACGGAACAAGATTGATGCATGATCCTAAGTCGGCTAGAGCATCGAGAGGTTTGGAAGTTCCAAGCCTACACGGAAGAGTAAATAGCCCGGGATCGTCTAACTTCTTAGGTAGATTATTTCGCACAAAAGCGGACCCATGTTTTCCAAGTTTAAGTTCTAACTCATATTTTTCTTTTAAATCATTATAATAAGGTGCATGAGCTAAGACTTCAAGAACCGGTTTTTCTTGATGGAGTTCCTTGTACTCCTCCTCTAGATTAGGTTTGGGTTCTTGGTTGACGGGTTTCTCAAGAGTGGGTTCTACCAATGGTTCGGGGCCTTGGTACCTCATTTTGGATTGCTTGGAACCCTTGTTGATAGCATTTACCGAGTAAACCGTTGGGTGTGAGGGGCATGGATGTACACTCTCCCATGGTGAACAAGAACATGAAGTCGATGAAATCGAACTCACTTCTGGGTTCTTTATAGTATCACTTGGGAGTGCTCCAATTTCCCTGTCATTAAAGGCTTTTAAGAGGGCATCAAGCTTGTTTGTCATCTCGCCTTGTCTTCGCTTAAAATCGGCTTCAAGCTTAGTCAATCGAGTTTCTTGAGATGACATGAATCTAGATGCAATTGCCTCAAGATTAGTAGGGTTCCCGGTGCTTGGAGGATTGAACCTATTAGGTGGACTAGATGAGCTCTGGGGTGTACTTGAGTTTTGGCTCAACTTAAGGTTAGGGTGATTTCTCCATGAGGGGTTGTAAGAGTTTCCTAAGTTGTTTTGTTCGGGCTTGAAAGTGTACCACTTCTCTCCCGCTCCGTCGGTACGCGTGGAGGCGTAGTCCGCAAAAGCTTGTTCGGGGAGTCTTGTACAATCACGAGTGTCATGGGGACCACTAAATAACTCACAAGGTAGAGTGATTTTATTCACTTGATGTGAAGACTTAGGATTTTTGTAGGAGCTCATTAGGAATTGAACTTGATCTTCAAGTTCGAGCACCCTACGGTCGGAAGGTTGTAAGTCAATGGGAGGCAAGGAGATTGCCTTAACAGTTTTGGGCAACTCACGGGGGTCATTCCAACTTTCGTTTTCATAGAGAGCAAGGTCCTCTATTATACCCCATGATTCTTCCGCGGTGAGATCACTAAGTTTTCCACCGGCCGCTTGGTCAATGGATCGCTTGGTGGGGAAGTTGACATGATCATAGAAGAGTTGGACTTAGAGCCAAAGATCAATGTCGTGATGAGGGACTTTATGAAGTAAGTCCTTGAATCGAGTCCATACTTCGTAGAGAGATTCACCTTGACGTTGTTGGAACATCAAGATATCATTCCTAAGCTTAGTGGTTCTCCCCGGTGGGAAAAATTGAGCAAGGAAGCGAGAGGTGAGATCATCCCAACTTGATATGGAGCCGGCGGGAAGTCGCTCAAGCCAATTACTAGCTTGGTCCCATAGAGGGAATTGGAAGAGACGCAGACGCGTGGTCTCCCAAGTAGTAGCATCGAGGTCGATGGAATAGACAATTTTAAGGAAATCCTTAAGATGCTGATTAGGATCTTCGGAACGAAGTCCATGGAATGCACATCCATTTTGCACCAACCGGATGGTGTCGGATCGCAGGGCCGTAGTTTGGGCTTGGTCAGGAAGCTCAATGGTGTTCCTATAGCCTAGGTGGCTTGGTCTCGAGTATTCACCAAGAGTACGGGCTCTTGGCGGGTCATTTGGTGGTAGGTTGATGAATGGTGGTTGGTTATCACCTTCCATGATGAAAAGTGATGGGGTTACGAACAAAGGTCACGAAGAAGGGGGGATAGACTACGAGGAAGCTAAAAATGAGAAAAATTTACTTGATAGGAATCAAGCAAAGAAACCTAAATGAGGTGGACTCCTAACTAGCTATTCTATTCCCCGGCAGCGGCGCCAAAAACTTGATAACGCTACACGCGTCGTTCGGGGTCAAAGGAACTTCCTTTTCGTCGAGCAAGTTTTTCAACACCCTAGGCAGTGAACCTAATCATTGTAGTTTAGTATTAGGGTAAGCCACGGGAATTGATATCGTTCTCTAGGGGAATAGGAATGCTAGTGAGAAGTTACTACACTAAGGTTGGGGTTGAGGAAGATTATTTTTTTATCTTTTTATGTTTTTAGGAAATGGAAAGGTACGAATCTCGGGGTTTGGATTTGGGGGTTGGTATTTCTACCGATTACTCTACTAATCAAATTATCTAAGTAACTAAGGTGAGGGTAGTCTATGTCTAATTATTGTGTGCTCGTATGATGATTTAAAGATGTGTTTACTTAGGTTTTATTACTCCTTAATTATCTCCTATTGATGGTTGAATTGTCACGTCCTTATTCTTAATCGCATTGTGTGTCTAAGGTCGTAGGGTATGTGTTTATCCCTAACTCTTTGAAACTACCAAAGTTTATCGCCTACAAAGTCTCTAGGATTTATAAACTTTAACTCTAAGTTACTCTTCGGATGGTTTAGCCTACAACAACTCTAGGTGTTATAAACTAATGTTCACAAAGATTAATCAAGCATTAACTACACAACGGATGACCTATCGCATTACTAGATCATTAACAATTAAGATAAGAGACAACCAATCAATATTCAATAATTAAGTTTCATATTCCCTAAGCAAACACACAAGTAAATTAGCCGGACATGGGGAAAATGCAAGCATACACACAAGTAATTGAAGACATAATTAAATTATTGAAGTAAAACACTTATCTTGATGTAAGATAAGGTTTGGAACCCTAAAATACTGTACAAGACAGCCTTGGTTCGGTTTAGGTTTTTACTCCAAAAGACTACACACCGAAAACTAAAAAATTCGGATTCTATATATAAGATTACATATGCGATGGCGTCACCCTTTGATTTGTGACGCCGTCGGGTCGCCGTCATAAGGGTTTCGTCTTGGCCACGTTAGTCTTGCGACGGCGTCTCCTTATGCTCTTGACGCCGTCCCTTTCAGTCTCTGACGTCGTCTTGATCAAATCTAGGCCGTCTGAGTTGCGACGACCTACTCTTTTAAAGCCTAACACCGTCACTTGTAAATAAGCACTTTGGGTACTGAGCCGTCACAAAAGTGATGCGACGGCGTCGCAGATAACACCTGACGCCGTCCCCTTCAGTTCTAGCAGCCTGAGTGTCTCGATTCTTGACTTTGGCCATTTTCTTCGTATATTCGCGCCTTTTCGTCCGAATAAGTGTCATTCCAGCATTTTGCTTTCAAGATACCTAAAAAGTGAAAATGAACGATATTAAGTAATAACGGATACAAAAGTGATCAAATAAGGGCTTAAATGACCCCTCAAAAAGGTACATTTTAAAACCTTATCAGTTCATCAAGGTCAAAATCCACCAACAAGCCCAGGCAGAAGTGTGATCTATGCCATTATATCAGTCATACCACTGACAATTGCTATTGAATCCTTTTTTGTATGATCTGCAAAAAGGATGATCACAGAACTTCTGATCACTTACAGTATGTAAGTTCATTCAGTGAAGCAAAACATACCAAAGTTGGTCATCAACATGCTTCAACCTCCAAACAAGCTCACATGAATAGAGCAAAACCTTTTCCTCCTTTCCCACACTGTGGCTTTAATGATCATCATCCTGATGATTGTCTCATGAACTCATGATGTGATATTTGTGGAAATCCAGCTCATGAGACATCCCAGCATTACAGTGTCATCCAAGCAAGGAGAAGTTCAAAGCAACCCCGAATCACTGAGTCATCCTCAGTGATCAAATGGAAAACATGTAGTAGTACAATGCACTCAACCATTGACCATGAGTCAATTTCCAAATTCAAGCAGACCTTTAGACCCAAGCCCACTAGTATGTGGGTCAGCAAGAGAAACTAATTCAGTTTACTATTTGTGCAGAGACACGCCAGGGAGCCTATTTGGCATCTAGATAGTGGATGCTCAAGAAGCATGACTGGCGTTAAGGAGTATCTGCACAAGTATGTAAAGGAACCAGGACCCAAGGTAGTGTTTGGTGATAACTTATCATGTCCCACTAAAGGTTATGGTTCAGTATACTGCAATAGAATAGTTTTCTCTTGAATAGCTTATGTCAATGGTCTAAAATACATTCTCATCAGTGTCAGTCAATTATGTGATGCTAAGTACATTGTGCAATTCAATGACAAACAAGGCACCATTTTCAATGCTAACAAAGAAGTTGTTTTGATAGATCCTAGGAGAGATAATATTTATCTCTTAGACATGTCAACACTCTCTTAAGATGGAACTTGTCTCTTTGCCAAAGCCACTGAAACTATCAACTGGCTGTGGCACAAGAGACTCTCTCACTTAAACTTCAAAAACATCAACAACTTAGCAAAACAAAATAAATTCCTTGGCTTACCATCACTGGTTTTTTCAAAAGATAAACCACGCTCAGCCTGTGAAAAAGGCAAACACCACAGAGCATCATTCAAAACAAAACAAAATTTCTCCATCAAAAGCTGCCTTAACCTTCTGCACATGGATCTCTTTGGACCAGTCAGTCCTAGATCAATCTAGCATGAGAAGTATACACTTGTCATTGTTGATGAGTTCTCAAGATACACTTGGGTATACTTTCTTTCCAAGAAGAGTCAGGCAGCTGATGCAATAATGTCATTCATCAGGAAAATTGAAAACCAAATGACATTACTGTTAAACAAATCAGAACTCACAATGGTACTGAGTTCAGAAATCAAGAGCTTGAGAATTTCTGTGATGAAAAGGGAATCTCCCAAAAATTTTCATCGCCTTACACCCCTGAACAAAATGGGGTAGCTGAAATGAAAAACAGAACTCTCATTGAGGCTGCTAGAACTATGTTAAATGGCTCAACACTCTCAAAACATTTCTGGACTGAAGCAGTCAAAACACCCTGTTACACTCAAAACAGGTCCATCATTGTCAAAAGACATAACAAAACCCCATATGAGATATTCAAATGTAGACTTCCTGATATCAGCTACTTTCATGTGTTTGGGTATCCTGTGTTCATCCACAATCACATGGATCACCTAGGAATGTTTGATGCAAAAGCTGATGATGGGTATTTCCTAGGTTACTCACTGATCTCTAAAGCCTTCAGGGTGTTTAACACCAGAAGACAACAAGTTGAGGAAACCTTTCATGTCACCTTTGATGAAAGTTCAGAAAGCATCAGATTTACCAATACCTCAGTGGAGGAAATAGGAATTGATGACTCATCCAACACTGAAATCAATTCCTCATATCAAGCTCATGCTGACATCTCATACTATGTCTTACCCCACAACCTTCCTCAACCAACCATCAGTGAAGTCATTGATAATCAATCAGTCCCCACTGGCATAGGTAATATTGAACCAAATGTTCAGGAACCTGTGATTCAAGAACCCCAACCTGAACAAAGCATCTCAACAGATGATCCTAATGATTCTGTGGATCCTGCACCTAAACTCACTCCTGAGTTTCCAGTGACCTTTTCAAGCTCAGATCCTAGACCACAAAGTAAGTGGACAAAATCTCAGGACATTGAGCTTGTAAACATCATTGGTGAACCCACTGAGGGCATGCTCACTAGAAGCATGGCTGCAAAGTTAACTGCAGCTTTGGCCAATGAATGTCTATATGCTAATTTTCTATCAGAAATAGAACCCAAAAGTGTCACTGAGGCTCTAAAACATCCAAGCTGGGTTTAGGCTATGCAAGAAGAACTTCAACAGTTTGATAAAAACAAGGTCATGACCTTGATCAAATGTTCTCAGGATGTCGTTGTCATAGGAATGAAGTGGGTTTTCAGAAACAAAACTGATGAAAACGGCATTGTCATTAAAAACAAAGCCAGACTTGTAGCCAAAGGTTACAGTCAACAAGAAGGCATTGACTATGGTGAGACATTTGCTCCTGTTGCAAGAATGGAAGCCATCAGGATCTTCCTTGCATTTGCAACCTACATGAACTTCAATGTTTACCAAATGAATATAAAAAGTGCATTCCTGAATGGTGAACTTAAGGAAGATGTGTATGTTCAGCAACCTCCTGGCTTTGAGAGTAGTGAATTCCTTGACTATGTCTGCAAGCTTGACAAAGCCCTTTATGGACTTAAACAAGCTCCCAGAGCATGGTATGAAACTCTCTCAGCCTTCTTGATTCAAAACAAGTTTGTCAGAGGAAAGATAGACAACACTTATTTATCTACAGGACAAAGCAAGATGTAATACTGGTCCAAGTATATGTTGATGACATCATCTTTGGCTCAACAAATTATACTCTTTGCAAACAGTTTGAAAAAATGATGACAAAGAAGTTTGAAATGAGCATGATTGGTGAACTCACATACTTCCTTGGACTAAAAATCAGGCAAACTGATAAAGATATCTCCATCAGTCAATAGAAGTATACCAGAAATCTCTTGAAGAAATATAAGATATCTGACTGTGCCTTAGTAAAGACACCAATGGTCCCTCCCAACAACCTTGGACCTGATCTCACTGGCAAATGGTCAATCAAACTCATTTCAGGGGGATTGTTGGTTCACTGATGTATCTAACTGCTTCCAGACCAGACATACAATTCTCAGTCTGTCTAATAGCAAGATATCAGTCCAATCCCAAAGAATCTCATCTCACTGCAGCCAAAACAATCCTCAGATACCTGAAAGGAACTCCAAGCCTTGGACTTTACTATCTAAAGTGCTCAAGCTTTGACCTTAAAGGGTATTCTGACTCTGATTATGCAGGCTGCAACATGGACAGAAAAAGTACCTCAATGTCCTGTCAATTTCTTGGAGGAAAGTTGGTTTGTTGGAGTGCTAAAAAGCAACAATCAGTGGCTATGTCTTCAGCTGAAGCTGAGTATGTGGCTGCTGCAGGATGCTGTGCCAATGTATTATGGATGAAAAGTCAACTCAGTGACTATGACATTCATTACAAAATGGTACCCATCTTATGTGATAACACCAGTGCTATTGCAATCTCCAACAACCCTGTCCTTCACCAAAGAACCAAACACATTGATATCAGATATCATTTCATCACGGACCACATCATGAAAGGAGACATAGAACTCCATTTCACCTCTACTGAATATCAACTTGCTCATATCTTCACCAAACCCTTAGATGAACCTACCTTCAAGAGACTGAAAGCTGAATTAGGAATGCTTGACATTGAAAGTCAGCAACCTGAAAATCAATCCTAATCTCAGTAAGTTCTCTCTGAAATGGTCCATGCTCCCTGAACAAAACCCCAAAACAACCTTCTCACTAAATGAGTAAGACTCATTCAGGGACCCAGACTTTAGATATTGAGCATTGAATGAGTAACTAAATGCACCAAGTATCAGTTACTTAAATGTCCTAGGTTGGTAAACATAGCAATTTAATATAGGAATATATGTCTCTTTGTCCTACTGTCATCCAAGTCAAGGGTCCCTCAAACCTTACCTTATCCCACTTAGCATTAAATGCCTCCTCGCACAAGAAATATCCTAAGGATATTTTAATACAGCAAAATGCACTTTTACTGTGCACTGCAACTGTTCCCTTGAAAACCAGGAAATTACTGCGGGTAGTGGAGTGGTGGCATTAAATGGGGTAAATGAAGCGTTTTCAAAAACCAACTTTACAAAACATCATTTTTGCAAAATTTACCCCTCTCACCATTCTATAAATACCCCCCCTCAAAACATTAAAAAACATACACAAATTATTTCTGAAACAAAACGCTATCAAAATTCTCTCTCAAACCCAGAAAAACTTGTGTGTTCTTCAAATCTTCAACCAGTTTTTTTTAACAAAATCTTCTCTGTAAACCTTTTGATTGTTCTTGTCAAATATTTTTCAAAAACCCTAAAAATCTTTTAATGGAAATGGCAAGAACACAAAGCCTTCATTTTGCACCTTAGTGGGTGCGGGATCTTGAAAATGTGGAATTCAAAACTAATAATGTTTTAGGCAATTTCGAATACCCCCTGATGTCCCAGCCTATAAGGGAATCATGAAATTCTTATTCAACTGCCCACTTAAACAGGCCTTTACTCAGCCCCCTTCTATACTGTACCAAAACCTCCTCAGGGAGTTTTGGGCAACAGTTGTTGCCTATGACCCGACACCCTCTACTAATGAGACAGACCTAAGACCACTCATGGAGTATCTCATCAAGTTCAGTCTTTTTAATGGGGAAAAGTCAGTCACCCTGGACTATAAAATGTTTTGTACATCAACAGGGATTGACTATAATACTGGAAGTTATGTTGCTCATCCTGAACCTTCCACAGTTAAGGATGGGTTAAAACACATTGTTTTAGATCCAAAGTTTTTGGACAGAACCCCAATCACCAAGAACTCTTTTCCCGCGGCTTGGAAGATCCTGTTCACATTTGTGATTCAGGTTCTCGGCGGGAACCACTCATCCACTTAACAAGTTAACTCTATTCAGTTGATGATGGCATAATTCTTGATGACAGGGACTGCTGTCGACATAGGGGAGATCATTTACAATGATCTCGTAACCAATCTACTGAGCAAAACTAGGACGAAATACGTTTCGTACCCTAGGTTTGTCTCATGCTCTTTACAAGTGTTACTGGGTTGCAATTATCCTCAGGAATACAAATAATGTGATTTACCTGGTATCCTGAGTCAATCAAATTTTCAAAAAGACCCATCCCAAGTCACTGAAATCGAATTGACGGCCAATATGGTTGCTGTAAACAACCAGAGGGACTCAGTGTCTCCAAACCCTGCTCCCAAAAAGAGAAAGGGGAAGTCTCAGACTAGGACTAAAACCAAACCCAAGTCTCAGGACCCTGAGGCTTCAAGAACACAGCCTAAAAGGAAAAGAAAGCCCAAGACTGATCTGCCACCCAAAGGAGACCAAACATCATCCACCCTGGTGACAACGAAGAACTGATACATCACAGTCAGTGCCCTTGGTCCCAACTACTACTCCCCAATATCCAGAGGGAAAAAAACAACTCGCTGGTAGGGGAGCGCCTTCCACACATCCCAAGGAGGACATTCGCCAATCATAGCTTTTGTCTGAGGGCAAAACGAATGATCCCAAAGACTCAGGGGGAAACGCACAACCCACTGATAGGGATCTCACTGCCACCGCTTCTAGGGATAGCACTGGGAATCACCCACCAGTGCTTGAAGGAGCACAGGGGGACAAAGACTCAGACGGACAAATACCACCCGCTGATATGGAACCCATCACCACCACTGGCTTGTTAATTGTTGCTGAGGTCACTGATATATTATTCTCTGATGAAGAGCTTGCTGACAGTGAGGGAGAAATACTTTCAGCAGGAGAAGAAATGGACGCTGATGTTCAATCTCAAGAACAAAAACATCAGCCAGATCCTTAAGAGACAGAAGAGTCAGCTGCTCAACCTGATGATAATGACTCTGATTCCTTTACTTCATCCTGTCCTGAGGAATTCAAAAAGTTTGAAAACATTCTTCCTCTGACTGAAAGACATCTGGTTATGTGGATTACAAAGGCTTCAAGGAAGTTATATTCTGGTGTTACTGATACTCTCTGGGATCAGCACGTTGAAGCAGCTTCCAGTTATGCTGATCTGAGATCTGAAGTGCTCAATTTCAATGCCAACACTGATGAGCACAGGGATCTAATGTATCAACATCTGCACAGACTGGATGACAACCTGATCAAATTTCTCAAGTACTTTCAGGAGTCTCACACCAAGCTGGATGAAATCAAGGATTCTGTTAAAGAAGACCCATCACTTAACTCCAAAGTGTTGGAGGCTACTGAGGCTTACATGAAGAATTCCTCCAGCCTCACTGAACTGATCAACATGCTTCAATCTGCAAATGTTCAGGGTCTTCAGTCCTCCATTCAGTCTCTTCAAACAACATTGGGTTCTTTGGATTCTCAAGTTACTAATCTGGCTAAGGCATCATCTTCTATGGCCTGGAATCTTGGGCCTAGAATGACTGCCCTGGAATTATCTCATGCCAATCTTGCTGAAAAGGTCACAAGTCTTCAACAAAATACAACTGACATCAAGGCCATGGTCACGGAGATATATCAAGCCTTCAAGGGTCAAGCAACTCCAACTCCCTCAATATCCCAAGAAACTCTTGCTCTCACTGATGTTGTAGCAACAGTTGAGGGGGAGAGAGCTACTGAAGAGACTCCCTCTCACCTTGAGGGGGAACCAGCTCAACCAATATCAGCAACACCACTCTCATCAGTCCCACCATCATCAACAACAACAATGACAGTAGCAACAACACCACCTATCATCACAACAACACCTTCACTGGTAGCATCCTCTTCTTCTGCTCAAGATAAAGGAAAAGCCTTAATGACCACACCTGAGCCTGAAAAGATTCCATATGTCATCGGCAACACACAGTACGTGCTTACTCCACAACAGCTAACAGCCTTTCTTGAAAAGGAAGACAAATGAAAGAAACTGGCTGAGGAAGAAAGGAAAAGCAAAGAAGCACTGGTACAAGTAGTGGCTGAGGAAGCTGAAAACATTGGAATTGATCTCAAAAAGCTTGAAAAGGGACAGGCTGGACAAAAGTTCAAAGATGCTCAGGCTGCTCAAATGGCTGCCATGAGGAAGAAGCTGGATGAAAAGAACAGGAAAGCTGCTGCCATCAGGTAAGAGAGGATTGACCACTACAATTGGTCAATGACAAGCAGAAGGCTACCTGAGAAGATCACTGATGTAAAAATCATCCCCAAGTCCAAACCACTGGCAATGAATGTCTACAGGGGGGATGATAAAAGACATTTTGAGGTTCATGATCCCATGAACTTCACTGACTTTGGGATCACTGAACTTGATGAGCTTGGTCCCATCATATCAAAGAAACAGAATGCAGTGGTCAAGGAGCTGATGAAATCCCTAAGCAAACGGTATGAAAGACTGAGGGAAGCACCAGCACAACTTGGGATTCAGCCAGCTCTAACTGCACCAAAAGGATCTCAGTCTCAGCCAACCCATGGTAAAAGGAAAAGGGTTGAATCTGAACCTGAAATCAAAGTACCTGGCATGGACTGCAACAGGGAGCTTCCTGAAGGTGTGAAGTTTGTGAACTGTCTTTGTATAGAAGAGCCTGAAAGAGGACTCTTCTTTATTGATGTCTATGGAAACCCAGCATTCTAGAGGTGGAGTGACATTGATCTTGCAGGGGTGTCTACAATGGCAAGCTATCTACTAGTGGCCTCTCAAATCCAAACTCCAGAAAACATCAGGTTCTGCAATGACCTGAATGCTAAGATAAGAGAGCACCCTGACAAAGAAACACTCCTCAAGAAGAAGTTCAAGCTTGGAGCACTGGGAATCCATCTTGAGTGACATCATATGTTTATCTTTTGTACTAGTGATAGGAACTATGTAATTTGATCAATAAACGATGTATGTTTTGTTAAAATATTCAGTGTTCCTTATTATGTTCATTAGTACATTCAGTGTAAGAAGAAGCAATTTGCTCACTTATACTGATCAAACACTTGGGCTATTTGTATATCCAAATAGGGGGAGACTGTTGGGTTCAGTAAATACCCAAACCTCTTAAGTCTAGGATTTGAATAGAAAATACCCTAAGTGTTTAATCCCTTAAACATTAACAAGTCATTGAGCACATAGTCTCTCAGTGAGCTGTCTTCAGGATACTCAGTTAGAGACAAAGAAGAAGTCTCTTTACTCAGTAAGGCGGAACTTAAGGGGTGAAGACTGAATCAAGAAGAAGACGGTGGATTCAGTGAGTGATGACAATAACTCACTGAATCCCGAAACTCCTCACCAACTACTAACATTGAAGATAAATTAAAGACTGAAGACTGAAGGCTATGAAGACCGAGAATGAGCGGGACAAGGCGGGATAAGTTTGAACAGATAAGACGAAGTCCTTATCAACCAAAGTCAACTTTCCCTGAATCATTAACAATCAGGCTCAGTGTCATCACTGACAAGAAGAAAGCAGCCTTGTCACTTACCCAATATAGCTAATGTAAACAGAGACAAAATACATCAGTATTTTATCTTCGGTAACCTGTCAGTTTGTCCTCTAGGAAAGAGTTAAAAACCATACTTGTATAAATATCATAAGAGTTGGAGTGGAAGATTTTAAGCTTGTGGATTAATTGTAAAACACACACACAAGCCATCTTCCACTCCTCCAAATATAACTTTGTCCCTGAGATAGCTCAGTGGTTCCTTTGTAGTTGTGCTCAGACTTAGCCTGAGCTTAGTAAGGAGATACCATACTTTGTCATTTCAATCCCAAGTACTATTCCGCAAATACTTGGGTAATGTATTCTTTTTGATTTGTTTCTAATAAAGAATATTTAAGTTAAAAATTATTCAGTGTGTTTTTACTTACATTACTTTCAATCATCTTCTTAATCACTTACCTCCATCAATAAAACTCAAAAATTAAACAAAGACACTCTCACCCACAAAAAAAACATATACTAAAAATGAAAACACACACAAATGGGTTACACACACCTGCAAACCAACACACACGTACATTTTTATGTTCATATTTACTTTCGAATTATTTATTAAAAAAAAAAAAAAAAAAAAAAAAAAAAAAAAAAAAACTGTGTCTTTTTAGAAAGAAGGATGTGAAAAGGAGACAAGTTTTTATTTGGGTTGAAGATAGATAAAGTTGAAAAAGATGTTGAAATTATTGGCGTTGTTGTTGAAGGATATAATTTTGTCTTATTTTTATTTTGTGAGAAAAGAAAAAAAAAATATAGAGAGATAGAATGAAATACGTGGCCATGTTATTGGTGTGGGAGAAGTTTTGTAAAATATGAGTCACTCTGGCACTCCTCTTTTTTTATAGGTTCCCAAAATTATTTATGCATTTGTCGAATTTATTACAGGAAATTCATGTTTAAATGGTTAATAAAGACAAGTTCATCAAGATTCCTTTGCATTTTCACAACATATAGAAGTTCAACAACACCATAAACTATAATTTGTTCTAATAAGTACAAGTTTATATTTTATTTTGGTTACTAATTGTTTGATTAAACATATGTTTCACGTCATACAAAGTTTCATTTTCCAACTGTGTATATATAATAATTAGGATTTTAGAGCGGCTTATTACGTAATATGAAAGTCATTGTCTGTTTTTCTTCTTTTTGAAAAACCCGTGAATTTCACGGGTCTTTTAGTTAGTTAGTGTATAAGTTGCTGATGATGAATAGAATATTCTTTTTATGTAACATTGCAAATATATTTTGATGTTTGTGATGCTAGACGTTCTAATAACGATGATGGTAATATGAACAATGATGCGGGTAGGAAAATTATTTTTAAATTGTTTCAAACATGAACAAATGGTAAACAAAAACCATATGCGAAGCCCGTGTGTATCTAAAAACATTAGCATGTAACATAAATATGTTATAAAATTAATACATGTTTTCTTCTAAACAAATTTCTACAAACAAAAAAAAGCATATTTGGTGTTTCTAAAATTAAAACTAAACCATTTGTGGAAAATTAGAAGGTCAAACCGACCAATTTAGTCAATCCGCTCTCTAACCAAGAGTGAAAATCCCAAATGGTCAAAGATAGTCAAACTATATATATATATATATATATATATATATTTCCGGAAGTAGTTGATATTCCCGAGTCGTTTATGTCCCAACGAAGTGTGAAATGGAAAATCGAATTCGGTTCGTGATCGGGTGATTGAATAGTCGAGATATTTTGGATTTTGGTATTTAAAATAGAATACATAAACAAGTAAGTAAATATAAGCACACAAATCAAGAAAACAAAGCACAAATAAGTTCTAACGCAAACTAAACTCAAAACGAGCCCTTAACGGGAACTTAACGAGCATAAAAACCTAAATTATCAAATTTTAACCCTAAGCATGCAAATTTAATTTTTAAAAGTCCTAAATGATTAAAAATAGTTTTAGAAAAAAGATTTATATTTTTTTGATTTTTATTTTATTCATTATGAATTAAACACTTTTAATCTAAAAATATTATAAAAAATACTAAACTAATTAATTAAAATCTAAAAAAATTAAGGAAAAGCACTTTTAACTATACTGATTCTATGAAAAATAAAACTGAAAATCTAACTCATAAGAATAAGCAGGAAATAAGCAAAAAGTGGCTGATTAGCAAAACTGATTAAAAGTTGTTAAATAATAACCAATGCACCCTAAGGAATGTAAGTCCCTAGGGCGTAGATGGTTAAGTGTGTGGGGTGAGTGGTTGAGATTGGTTGAGGTCAGGGGTTCAAGCCTGGCTCACCCTTGGCTTCCCAGTTTCCTATTTTTATATTATTTTTGAAAAACTTATTTTTGAAACTTGTAAACAACTTAATTTAAGCACTCTTTGTGAAAACAAAATTTTTAAAACTTAGAAAATAAGCTGGAAATAAGCTGCAAAGCACGACATATACTAAACAAAGATAAAAGCTAAATGACTTAACTAATTTTAAGCACAAGCTTCTATAAGCTTGTGCTCAACTAAAATAAGCTTTTAAAACCTAAAATACACCTAATAAGAAGATAGGAACTTAAATAAGCTAGAAACAAAAAGCAAAAAGCTCAAAACTAGATTAAGCTATAAGACTAAACTACTTTTAAAACAGCTTAAAGGGGCAACTTTAAGCTACTAAATAATCCACTAGATCAATAAGCTAAACCATCTAAACCTGAAAACAGAATAGCTGATACACTAAAGAACTTACAAAACCAATTTCAGAAATTTGGACTTAATCTGAGCTTAAAAATAAGCTAATAATAAGGACACTTAGACTAATATATATATATATATATATATATATATATATATATATATATATATATATATATATATATATATATATATATATATATATATATATATATATATATATATGGTAAGTTAAAATGAAAAGTTTCTTATAATGAAAAGAATGAGAAGGCATGTGGAGGTGACATGTGTCACCTTTGCCACATCACCATGCCACGTCATGTGACATGTGTCACCCCCACCCAACCCTCCCCCCACCCCTACAAAAAAATTCCCACCAAAAAAAATATTTTTAGGCAAAAAAAAAATCCCGCCAAAAATTTCTGATGAGTGCTTATTCACTCATCGTTTTTACCCACCTAAGACCTCAAAAATTACCAAAAACACCCAAATATGATCAAAATATGTAACAAATGTCCTCGGAGTATGTTTTATGTCTTGCAGGTACAAAAGGATTGAAAACATAGCGAAAACGAGCAAAATCAAGCCAAAATCATAAAAGTGCTGAGAAGCCGGTGCCGGGATGTGATTTTCTACGATCATTGATCAATTGAAGACCCGGACACGTTTTTAGAGTGGGTTTGGGAAAACCGTCTTAAAACCTAACCAAGAACCCAAAATTACCAAATTACCCTTCACCAATTTTTAGTTTTCAAAAAAAAACAATTTACCAATAAACCTTAACCCTCCCTTTCACTCTTGACCCGTCACCCACTCTTTTCCCTCCTCTTTTCTTCTTTCTCCGAAACACTCAACCTCCATCCCTCCTATTACCCAGCCTATCCCTACCCACTCACCTACTCTTTCCCTCTTTCCCAAGGCAGCCAAGTTGGCAATCCAAGCATAAAACACCCAATGGATGGCTTGGATAAACTCCAAATGGTACCTACCAATTGAAGGGCTTGGATCATCTCAAGAAAGCACAAAATTGGACTTTTCATTATTTTGCCTCACACAAGAAGCATATATCAGGGAGATTGAAGACCCTGGAAGAAGTAGTATAAATAGGAGTTTGTAGCCAATGTATAAGGCACCCTTTTACTTAGTTTTCTAATTAGTTTTCTGTTTTTAAATTCTATTGTAATGAGTTTTTTTTTATCAATGAAAAAGTATTCCCTTATCTGTTGCAGTTTTTTTTTGGTCATTGCTTAGTGCTTATCAAGTTTTCTAATCAGTTTTAATTAAGTAGTGTTCTAGCTTTTATCAGAAAACATCTTGAATTCCAAGTTTTTAAATCAATCTTAAGCCTTTTCCAGTCCTTAAGGACTGTTTGGGTTAATCCATGAATTGGGTCAAAACTGGCATTTTACCCACTTTGACTTGTTAAGTCAAAGTTAATTTGGTATTTTAAAGTTAGATTTGGTCAGTATAAGTTAATCTAAAGGTTTTACAAGGATTTGGTTTGGGAAAAAAAAATAAAGAAAAAGGAAAAGTCTTGAATCTGTCAATTTTTGTAAGCATTTCAGTGAAGTTTTAGTTGAGTTAAAAATTTATAAAAAATAAAAATCGCAAGCTCAGTAGCTTATCCAACTTGGGTCAAAAGAGAAAAAAATCAAAAAATTGTTTTACTAGGTCTGCCTATGGGTCAAAGTGGGTTGATTGGCTAACTCAGTGTCCTGTGCACAATTTACTCTACTCTTATGCAGCTTATTTATAAGCTGAATCAGCTTATTCAGGATATATATTTGGGGGGCAAAAGTTAGATGGGTTGGTGGACTCAAAGTGTCCAGAAGCTCATGACCTATTTCTCCTTCTAGCTCGTCCCAAATCAGCTCTAAAGTGGACCATGTGTACTTGTTTTGCTGAACTTCACCAGCAGCTAAGTGCTTTTCTTTTTTTTTTCAAGTGCTTCTTTAGGTTTAATTTAGCTTATTCAGAATCCTTTAGATGCTTTTAGTGTATTTAGAATAGGATTTCCCATTTAGTAGCTCATTAGTGCTTATTAGTGGTCTTTAATTGCTTATTTCAAATCTGGTAGTCTAGGATCCCCACTAGTTTAGCTCAAATTTAAGCCAACTGCTTTTCCCTTCTTTTTGATGTAGCTTTTTAACTATTGGTAGCTTATTTTAGTCTAGAAATTCATGTGTAGCTTATTTGTGCTTTAGTTGTGCTTAATTGACCACTTTTCACGCTCATTTTTTTGGTTATTAAACTGTTAGGAGTGTTTGGGTTTGCTATTTGAAACTGCTGAAAATGGCTTGAAAGCATGTTTGTTTGCTGTGTTGGAAATGTATATATTTACAAACATGTGAATGTCCGGATTCGAACTCGTGACCACGGGATTGCACACATTAGCGAATGAGAATTAAAGTTAATAATTAATGTTTATGTTTACGATTAATTATTGCATATTAAGTCCGGTTAACGATCGTTAAGTATTTAACGGAAAAATGACTAACGACCGTTAAATGAAAAGAGAAGGGACTAGTAATGGAAAGACTTGAAAAAGTTATGGGTTTCTCTTGGGCTTTGCATGGTGGCCGGCCAAGGGGCTTCTCCAAGCCCTAATCCATAACTTGTTCCCAAAGTTTTCCATCTACTATATAAACAAGGTTAGGTTCTAGGGTTTTTGATCACTTGTGCATTGAATTAACCTAGATCTCTCATCTCCTCTCTCTTGTCCCTATTTTGGCCGAACACCCCTTGTAAGGGAGTTTGGTTTCGTTTTTCTTAAACGAGGACTTGTGTTAGATCTAGCAATCGCTTGATTCGTTGGTTAATTCGTGTGTACAAGAACGTGGTAGTAAGACACTATTCTTACACCATATTGGTTTGAGTTGTAGAACGGTAAGGGACAACTCTTCAAACCACTTCTTTGTTTTGCTCAAAGGATCTGACATTCGCAAGAGGTACGTTACGCATACTTTCAGTTAATTAATTTATTTGTTATGATCTTTAAGCCTTCCTCTGTGTACTCTTGATGTCTTTATGTTTTATTGTATTTTATATATCATAAACTTAACAGTGGCATCACGAGCCTTGTATAACAAGTAATTAATTACTGAAACACATAAATAAAATAAACATGTTGTGTTATTATTTGTATGCGTAGATCTAGGGTTTGCAAAACCTAAACCCTAAATTTTTTAGGGGGGGGCGTTTATTTTGGTGCCCTAATTAGGGTTTTGTAAACTAAAGTTTTAATTTGATTAGAAACCCTAAGATGCATGCAACTTTATGTGTATATGCGTAACTCTGTTTAATTGCATTAATTGTTAAGTGTAATTTTATGTCCATGATAATTATCTGCATGTTTTATCATGGATCTGCTTTTATTGTATGTTCTACTTGTTTAAGTGATATACACTAATTTATGATAGATCTAAAATTGGGGAAGACCTCGATCATTATTAATTTAATCAATTATGTGCTATGTGGTATATATTTAATTTTGACTTACGCAATCGATGATTTGATGCATGTGGCTCACCTTGTACATAGGTGAAAACGGGTGAAAGTCTTAATTAAATATATGCATATTGACAGATCTAGAATTGGTTATTAATAGGATTTATCAAAAACGTTTGAATGTGGCTATTTGATATGCATGACTTATTTTTTGTTATGCATTCATTGTTTATTTGTTTATTTTTACAAATACTTGCTTGTTTGTTATGTGTAACAAGGGTATTTTTACAAGAAAAATAAACTGACCTAAACAATGGTGAAACATGTATTTTTAAGAATAGTAATCATAATCGTTTAATTGATTGATGACTTTGGTACAAATGACTGAACGGCTCACCCATGAGAATGAACTATAAAGGGGTTATTAAAAGAAGTGCGCACAGTCACACTAAAAGGATGTCTAAGGTTGTGCTTTAGCGCGTACCTGGTCCTCTGCCCTCTGTAAGTTCGAATGGAGCTACTTAGTAAGCCATTAAATGTGCAAGCTCATCTTAAGGGCGAATTAGTGTTAATTCCATGCGCCACTTCGGTGGTAATTATCCGAAACACTAAGTATTTACACTTATGCAAAAGTACGGTATAATGGATGATAATTAACACTAAATTCCTTGATTGGTGAAACCAATACCTCAATTAAAGTTTGGTGATGAAAAACTTAAACATTAAAACAAGATATAAATGTTTTAATAAAACCTATGTTCTGAAGATGAATGCATGACATCTTTGTACATATTTTATTTAACATCAAAAATTATTACCCTTTTTAATTTTAGTTATATGCCATCCAACGAAACGGAAACACCTAAGATTACCTTTTATTTGCGTGAGATCGTGACTTAGATCGTAATCAAAGGGTAAAATGTCCACGTGTCGTGAGAACGGGCATGGACGATTTTGCAGTTTCTTAAGTTGGACAACTTAATTGAGTTTTGTAGTGAGAACTGGCAACTCAAGGCATAAGATGGGGATAAAACATGTTTACATGGCAATTGAAATTGGCTAAATGTAAATCTCATAAATCTAGGAGTTGCAATTTGAAAATTGGCAATTGAGGTTCGACTCGTACCATTTTGAATAATTTCATTACTAGCAGATCAACTGATGTGATGAAACTATATCAATTTGGATCCTAGATTTCAAGTGAAAATTAAATGGTTATATGTTTATGAACCATGGGTAATTAATTTTCTTGAAATGGTTAATTATCGAAAATACTAAAATTGAATTTTGTAATTCTTTTGAATGTATAAATGCAACATTTAACCGTAAACAATGTTTAGTCTTTGATAGGTAAATTGATCCATTCTGCTTTCAAACAAATGTTTGATCGAGAATAATTTACCGAAAAGACAAACGAAGTCTCTTTTCCATGGGAGAAGCATGAGACTCAATCCTAATCCTTTTCATGAATGAGAAAGGTATAATAGGAACATTTGAATTGTCTAAATTTTAATGTAACTCATAGCAATGAATTGCACATCTTATTTTCATAAAGATTTCATTACCCTCTTTTGGTGAATGAATCCTTTTGTAACTAACATGAATGTTGGTTAACTGGAAAACATGTATATGAGTTACTAAATTAGAAGCTAGACTAATTACCGCGAAAATTGGTAAAAAGCAAACTAGCAAAATTTATCTAGTTGTTTTGCTTTAGCCTTTAAAGGTGCTACATACCAGTATGGGGATGGTAGGCCGAGTAAGGAAGAAATTGCATACCCAATTTTTCAAGTTAATAACATTGGTGGACAACCCATCAATCATAGAGTAGAATACACCTTTTAGTACCTTAGTAATTATTACGTATAGTTATTTAAAGGTGTAGGAAAGTAAAAAGCAAGCAAGTTGTTTTCACTGGTTATGCAACACTTACAATGTTGTCAGATTCAGTGGGAGCATTTGTGTTGTATTACTGAATAAGAAGTTGTTTTATTGATTTCTAATTCAGTGGGAGCTACAAGTCTTCTTTCCTGTGTAGTAACCCAGATTATCTTCAAAGATAATTACTTTCCAATTGTAGGCACTTATATTTTTAAGGATTGTCATGTGCATTTCCTTACAAATCAATATAGTCCTATATCTACTGGTTATATCTATGACACAAATCATATTAATCAAATAAACGAACGTGTATCGTGTTGTTTATATGCTACATGATGTTGTTCCATGCACAAGTGGGAGAAATCTTTATTGTGTGCAAGGTACAACACATATTAATGTGATTTAAATGAATTCTCTTGACTGTAAAGTAAGAGAATAACGTTCTAATAGGAAGTATACATTTAAATATGTATGATTGCCCTATTAAGAACATGTGTCAAGATGATAACAAAGACTACTTTATTTTAAATATTTATGTCATTCAATATTTAAGAAACACTTGTAGTTACAATTTATGTTACGTGAGAACGTGAACTAGATTGTAGCCCAACGTAAAATATCCACGTGTCGTGAGAACGAGCATGGATGATTTTGCAGTTTCTTACGTTGAACATTTCATGGAATGACATAATTAAATGAAGTAATCTAATACTACTTTGAATTTAAGTATTCGTTGAATGACTTAAGTATATGTAGTAAATATTAACTTGAAATATTAATTGAAACCTGAAGTGGTGTTCATAATTGCTTTAATTATAAATGTTTATGATTTTGTAAAGTCACAAACATGAAGTCTTTTTATACAAGACTTACAATATAAAGTAAGACGTTAACTTGCTATGTTTTAAGACATATGCATGAAGTCAATGAGTTGATCAATGACTTATAACGTATAGTGGGATTATAACTGGTATGTCTTTTGACTTGGTCAAGAATACTTGTGTTATAATGCATGCAATTGACTTGGTAATTCTATTGTACCATTAAGTTTTACTTTGTTGGTAAATAGGATAAGCCAAAGAGTAGATGGTTATCTTAAATATTGTTAGATTATCTTACAATATTAATTCTAATGAAATACCATAGTTTTATGGTATGTTCAGTTAGAAGAATCAAAATCTATTGGCATGTTTGATTCAAGATAACTATAGTTTCTTCCAAAAGTTATCAAGGTTAGTAGATTGAGTATAGATTGAATATACTCAATAAGACTCCAACCTAGAAGATTGATAAGACACCATTTGTTTATGGAATGTGATGAATCACATTAAGTCTTATAAATGAAGTTATGAATTTGTTAAACTACTTATAGAGTGAGTTGTAACAAACTAATGTTAGGAACTGTCAATGTTTTTTGTAATATCCCAAAAGAGAACAATGTATTGTTGCTCTACTTGCTAAACTATTTAAAGGTAATCTTTAAATTTTTAAAAGGCAAGTGGGAGTTTTATTTAGATCTTGAAAGATTGAATTACAAAATACATAATCTTCTAAAATGCACTAGCAAATATCATGATGAGGCTAAACATTAAAATGATAGACCTTAATATGATGGAATTGTCATTGATAGATCCGTAAGGATATCTCAGATATTTAATATGCTGAGGAATATGAGTTACAGGATCATGGTAAGCCTGTTAATCATAATGATGAATTTACCAAATGTTGAATTGTGGTAAATCAATCATACTATGAATGTAGAGATGCTGTCCATAAAGATAATCAACTTTAGATACTTGGTTTATCTTAATGAAGATGATTTGCTTCAAAAGATGAAAACCCTAGTGGTTTAAATTTTTGTGTAGAAATCATATGGACAATATTGTACACATATTTAATGCATGTCTAGTGACAATAATTTTAATCATACTTAAGCAATTAACTATGATTAAATATTCTTTTCTAGATACATTAAATAGAAGTATAAAGATTATAATTATCATACTTAGTTTCATTGATATGAAATTTTGACAATGAATATCAAAACTCTTTGTTTTGGAATTACTTTTGCGAGGACGATAAGTAATGCAAAGGAGTTTTTATGAATTCAAATAATCTTTGAATATGTACAAACTGCAAGAATCCATGAATGGATATATGCATGCATCTAGGAGATGATTCTTATGTTTAAAATTAAATCCATGTTTGATTTAATAGTTAAAATAAGATTGCTCATAAATATTCCTGAAAGCTAGTGGGAGTATTATTTTTATTTTCTTAAATCTTATATGTTGTATGGGCAACTACATTCCACTTAAATTAAGTTTTAGTTGGGAATGAAACTTCGTTTGTAAGATTTGGAAATAATATATACAACCTTGGAATATATGTTTATTATTGTAAACATATGCGGTAAATAAATGAGTCAAATAGAACATAATGAATACATATCTTTGACAAGATAGATGAGATCTTAAAGTTTAACTTGAAGATTCATCATGAACATCATGTTGTGTATAAGATTGTTGTGTCATGCTTGATTACAAGATGATTTGACAACATTGAAAGTTGTTAGTGTAATAAATATTTTAAAAGGAATATGTTTGGATTTAGAATCAAATTCCACAGTCTGGAGATGCTCCTAGATTCTATGGATGATTATATGACAATTGTTTCATAATTGTTATTGCCAACAAACTTGAGTTTTGGTAGGCACCAACATTACACTATAACTGTTCAAAGTTTACGGATGTTTTAAAGAGCATATTGTTGTAAACAATGATGCTAGTATAATTGAGATGACACTCAATTCTAGTCATGGTATCATTGATGATGACCATGTTGACTAGTTATGCTCAACTAAGAGCATAGTTGCATTATACATTAAAGAATAAATAATACTTTAAAACTTTAAAGTTTTGAAAGATAATTGTCATAAAAGGGTGGTTCAGGTTATCACGCACCTTATGGAATGATATGACAATATCAAGATATGTGTAAACATATACAAGAAATTCACTTATTGAATTCTTGAAATAAGTATTCTCAAAATTCCTATAGATTAAAGTTAATTGAAATTATGCCTTGTCAACAAGTATGATTTTCATGACTTGTGGCAAAATTCATTAACTAGTATTATCATGCATTGATCTATTTATTATTTGGATAAAGGATGTTAAAAAATTATTATTTATAATGAATTAAAGTACGGTATACGTTTAATTTCATTTATAATATTGTTATCCTATATTTGCATGTTTAAATCCTTGAATAACTTAAGTTATTCTAAATAGTCCGTTGTCGATCAATAACATGGGAATGATATTGAATTAAGACAAATCTAAGTATTAGTTAGAATATACTTGAAAGTATATTGATGCGTAGCATGACTAATTTCAGATGATATTCAATGGATTGAGTATAGAACTTATCCCACCCGCATGATAATACTTTATGGATCTTTGTCATTAAGTATATCATGGATATTTATCCTCTGACTTGAGATACAAGAGATATGTCATGGATGTAGTGCATTTTTGTGAAGCAATCTAACGCTATACGTAACTGGTAGTTATAAGGGTTGTTTTCAGAAGTGTTGCGAAATTTATGAATCCTGCTTGTAGTCAAAATGGGATTTGTTTCCTTCAAATTTATTTTGAAGTATAATACTACTGGGCCCTTCGTAGGGTTGTTAAGATGTTTGCATGGCCATGCCCAAGGTCTTCTGGAATATGTTCAGAAGAATTGGTAATCTTAATCAATCACATAAAGCGAGAAACAGAAAAGTTAATTAAGAAATGAGTGAGATCCATATTCTTATTAACATGGTATTAGAAACAAAAGGATGAATATGATGATGAATCATCAAACTTGGTTTTTCTCCAGAAAACCATACACGAGTTCTACCGGGGGCATTGGCGTGTTGCTAGACGCTAACCAATGTCATTTCACGTTTTGTAAACATATCCAAGTGGGAGCTGTTGGAAATGTATATATTTACAAACATGTGTCCGGATTCGAACTCGTGACCACGGGATTGCACACATTAGCGAATGAGAATTAAATTTAATAATTAATGTTTATGTTTACGATTAATTATTGCACATTAAGTCCGGTTAACGATCGTTAAGTATTTAACGGAAAAATGACTAACGACCGTTAAATGAAAAGAGAAGGGACTAGTAATGGAAAGACTTGAAAAAGTTATGGGTTTCTCTTGGGCTTTGCATGGTGGCCGGCCAAGGGGCTTCTTCAAGCCCTAATCCATAACTTATTCCCAAAGTTTTCCATCTACTATATAAACAAGGTTAGGTTCTAGGGTTTTTGATCACTTGTGCATTGAATTAACCTAGATCTCTCCTCTCCTCTCTCTTGTCCCTATTTCGGCCGAACACCCCTTGTAAGGGAGTTTGGTTTCGTTTTTCTTAAACGAGGACTTGTGTTAGATCTAGCAATCACTTGATTCGTTGGTTAATTCGTGTGTACAAGAACGTGGTAGTAAGACACTATTCTTACACCATATTGGTTTGAGTTGTAGAACGGTAAGGGACAACTCTTCAAACCACTTCTTTGTTTTGCTCAAAGGATCTGACATTCGCAAGAGGAACGTTACGCATACTTTCAGTTAATTAATTTATTTGTTATGATCTTTAAGTCTTCCGCTGTGTACTCTTGATGTCTTTATGTTTTATTGTATTTTATATATCATAAACTTAACATGCTGTTTATAGAATCTATTAGGAGAGTTAGGATTAGTTTACTATGTCTCCATCTCTTTCAGTATTGCTTGTTCATTGCTCACTTTTTGTTTAGCTTAAAATTGATACAAGGATAGTGGCAACAGTAAGCTCTAATATTTTTCCAAACTATAGTTTGTTTATAACCAATTAAATCCCATTTTTCTTGTTCAAAATTACTGTTCTCGGTGGCCATTCTTAGTCCCCATATCCTTTTTTAAAGTTTATCCGTTTAGTTTTTAAGAAAAAAAAATAGCAATAAGGTTGAGGCCAGGATTCGAACCTGAGACCTCTAGCCTCCTCAGCGTACGACCACAGTACCAACACCTACTACCATTTGCCCTTGGGACTTCTTTGGTTCTTAATTTGCACAATTAAACCTTTAACTGAAATAGGCAGTTTTTGCTTTAAGCACTACTTAGCTTATTTTCTGCTTATTTTCCAAAACAAGCTGTTGATTTCTTATTTTTCTTAGATCAAGGTTTAATCAAAGGACTTTCTGTAAATTTTTCAGATTTTTCAAAATTAGTTTAGTATTTTTTATTAATTAAATATATTAAATTAGTTTTTAATTCGTAGTAATTAATTTAAAAGTCGAAAAAATTCCCGGATTTTTTCTAAAATTATTTTTAGTCGATTAGAATGTAGAAAAATTGTTTTTGTACCCATAGCCCTTAAATTGCAAAAAATTTACATTTATGGCTCAGGTGGTTCCAGGTTTTTGTGTTTTTTTAATTTAGTTTTAGCACCCTAGGACTTAGTTTAGCTTCGTTTTATCATTTCTTAGGCTTAGTAGTAGTTAATTTGTGATTTACTTTGTTCTCATTGCCTTAATTACCTTCCCGTTCATTAATTTGTAGAAAATGTAATCAAATCCAAAATCATTAATCCAATTCAAGTTATAAATCACAAAACTCAACGAATCCTTCTATTTCACACCTCGTTGGGACACGACCCGGGGAAATCACTTTCCCGGTATCACTTTATTCACTCTCGTGAGCTTTGGCACGTTAACCCTTTTCCTAAAAGGTTGATTTGTCGAATTTCACGATTAATTTGATAAATTGATATTGTGTTTATTTTCACCACTCACAAACAACGAATCAATTTCCCGCCAAAATTTATTATTGCATCACAGTTATAAAGTTACTGCATCAAAATCAAAATTGTGATGCAGTAACTTATAATCTTAATGCACTAAAATCATGATTATGATGCAGTAAATTTATAACCGTGATGCAATAACTTATAACCTTAATGCACTAATAAGTTTTGGTGCATCTTTATTATAAGTTATTGCATCATAGTTAATAGTTAACTGCATCAACTATGATGCACTAAAATCAAGGTTATAGCCTTAATGCACTAAAATCATGATTGTGATGTAGTAACTTTATAACTGTGATGCAATAATTTATAACGTTATGCACTAAAATCATAATTGTGATGCAGTAGCTTATAACCTTAATGCACTAATAAGTTTTGGTGTATCTTTATTATAAGTTACTGCATCATAGTTAATAGTTAAGTGCATCAACTATGATGCACTAAAATCAAAGTTATAACCTTAATACACTAAAATCATGATTGTGATGCAGTAACTTTATAACTGTGATGCAATAATTTATAACATTAATGAACTAAAATTATGATTGTGATGCAGTAACTTTATAACTATGATGCAGTAAAAAAATTTGGCGGGAAAAAAAATTGCCCAAAAAAAAAATTTTTTTGGCGGGAAATTTTTTTTTCCGGGGGGTGGGGTGGGGCATGGTGATGTGGCAAGGTGATGTGGCAAATGTGACACATGTCACCTCCACATGCTTTCTCATTTTTTTCATTCTAAGAAACTTTTCATAATAACCAAACCTATATATATATATATATATATATATATATATATATATATATATATATATATATATATATATATATATATTTATGTTCATATGGTGTACACTTTAAAGTATGATATAATAGGCACCAATAATAATAAGACATGTGTCTTTTTAAATTAATAAAAAAGCAAAACTAATTAATATAAGTTTAGGGGTATTTTGGGGTTTGTACTTGTTTTAAGATATGAAACTGTCATCCTAGTTCCCATATTAATCGCTCATTTAATTCCTTAAAACATTTTTATATATACGAGCGGGTAGCCCGCGCGTTGCTGCGGGGCAATATGCCATAAAAATTTTCTGCATTCTGTGTATAAAGTATGTAAAGGAAACTAAAGGATTGCAGAATATGTGTGGAAACCTGTATTTGCACTTTTAGATACAAAACTTTCATGATTGCAACATGTCATTAGATGCAATTTAAGATAGTTACAACATTGCTATACAACAGTTCTTTTTGTTCATAATGTATTTGTGCATGGTGGGCACAGATATTGTATAAAAAATGGTAGTTCTACAACCCGAGTAAGTTATTTGTGCAAGCTTGGTTCGCGAGGTACTAAGTTTTTCCACATTGTTGCAGACCAACATTATTGCCAATATCAACCATCTTGACCATTCCTTAACATGTAATCATCAACTTTTCATCTTCTTCAGGTGAACAAATCCCCTTTCTAAGCTTCAGGATAGAAAGAGTGGGTAGATTTATCCATGAAAATCGAAAAAATATTCAAGAAAATGCAAAATGCATCTGGCACAGATATTGTATAAAAAAATGTAGTTCTATAGTGCTTCAGCATGGTATACTTTGAGCTTCTTCAAGGTCCTTTAGCAACCTGCGTATACCAAAAAAAATAAAGTAATAATTATGTTGATGTCACAAAACTTAAGCTTGTGTCAGCATATTCAATCGTTCAAATAAACCACATGTATTATATGTATTCCATACTACTTATTAGCACTTAAATTAAGTTTTAGGGGGTGTTTGTTTGAGCTTATATATCGGGCTTATGACACATTTGGTTTACGGCTTATATAAGCCGGAAATTTTCAAAATAAGTCACAAAAATGAGGTTATGAAACATAAGTCGAAAACCAAATAAGTCATAAGCCTGCTATATAAGCCGAAGCAAACACCTCATTAGATGACAGACACTTGAGCAAAGACATCAAACATTAACATGTCCGAACTTCCACTACATCAATATCACTACACAAACATATTCGGATATATATAGTAGATAAACAGCTATAATTACTCATTTAATGACATAAGTAGCACAAATTCCTGTATTAACAAAGTATAATGTTTTCGCATTTGTTTACATAAGCACCAGTGATTTATTATTACTATCTAATTATTCAACAGTTACCAAATACAGGTATATGAAAAGCAATTGTATACGCATATATGTGTACCTTCAAATTTGATTTATACCATTTAGTTACCCTTCAAGCTCAACTTGAGTACCCTCCAGATATGCAATGCAAAGATAAGTTTCTTCTTCAAAGTACCCCTGTGCCTGCATAAACTAATTCCGAAGAGCTTCCACAAAATACTGTAAGAATATTAACATAGCGAATATTATGTTATGTTATGCAGAAGCCGGCATTTCAGACTGCAAAAGCTGCTAGGGATTCAGCTGTGAAAGAAGTAACCCAGCTGCAACTGGAAGTGGTACATTTACTTCTTTACCCTAACTCTATAGTTGCTTATTTAGCCAAATGCATGTTATTCCCACTATCCTTTAACTGTTTTAGTATCTGTATTACAACAAATTACTTTATACAAATATCAATAATAGGAATAAAAATGAGAGCATAATCCAAGAAAACCAATTGCAAATGGGTATTAGATCTGATGTTCCTTCTATATTGGCAGGAAAAAAAGCTGGCTATGATACCAAATTAAAGCGTGTTGAAGCGGATCTAAAACTTCTAAAATTGCAGGTACGTTGTCTCTATTCTCTTATAAGTTTCTCAGTACTTACTTGGCTATCTGTGACCAAGAGTAATAGTTATATTTAAATGTTTGACATTTCGAATTGAGTAGATGTCTTATCTCAAATAGGTCAAATAAATAAGTTGAGCTACATAGTGAATGGATTAAAATGTGAGTGATAGGCGTCTGAATTCTGAAGTCTATGTTTGACACGTGCAATGATTCTAATAGTATCGACATCGGTTTCAGATTCATAAGTAATACTTTAATTATTTATAAAAAAAAATAAAAAAAAAAAAAAAAATCAATAAAAAGTGTCTTTGGATTAAAAATCAGGTCATACCGTGTGCTCGTTTCTTAAAACCGCATCAACGTTGACTTAAAAATCACGTCATGACTCTTTCCGCTTCCAAGCTCACTCATTTCAGCCCCTAAACCCACGCGTTTAAGCCTCGTTTCAGCATCCACACGCATCGATTTAAGCCCCCGTTTCAGCACCCTAAGCACGTTCATTTCAGCCCCTATTTCAGACATCAAACGCATTCATTTTAGCATACAAACGCACCCACGGTGGCCCCTATTTCAGCACCCAAACCCACAATTTTCAGCCCACTTTTCAGAACCTGAACACACCATTTTCGGCAGCCAAACCCATCCATTTCAGCCATCGAACACGCATCAGCAAACATTCAATCATCTCCGTGCATAATCCGCATAAGCCAAACCCACCCATATCCGAAATCATATTTTTTTACCAATCTGAACAAAAGCCCCCTGAAAGGCATGTTTGCATACGAATAAATGGTATCCAAGTAATTTCAATAAAAATATATATAAATATAGTAAGATTAGCTTAACACGAACCAATAACCGCGTGTTCCCTGTACAGGTCTGTGACTGGTATGGAAATTCAGCACTCCTCATGAAAAGCACGTGTTCTGCAACCGCAAGAAAGCATGTAATCAGTACCATTTGACCACCAATCAGACCAACAGATGACGCCAAACACCCATGGATTGAAACCACAAACTACAATATGTCTATGAATTTTATAACATGAAATTTAGTTCATTTGTTTTAAAAAAGTACGGAGAGCAGACTCGACGTTACCTTTTGGATTGAAACCACAAACTATAGTCTTTAGCGCAGCCACAAAGCGGCACCAAACTCCAGCCATGGTTGTAATAACAATTCGGGTCATATTTGAGGTCGGCATCTCTACTGAATTGGTGTCCTTAGAACCAAATCAAACTTTCGTTGCGATATGTATTCCTGTAAAAAAAAAAACAACAAAAACCGATTGTTCATCAATAATACCAGTAGCAACGATTAATATCATAATAATTTGGTTTGAAGGATTAATTACCTAATTGTTCATCAAATCACCACCGTCACCGGAACCAATTTTAAAATAACCAAATCATAAAAGCACAAACACAATTAAACCCTAATCTTCATTTGCAATCAAGGTGAAAACCTTAACCAAATTAGAACCAAAGTAAACAATAAAAAAGTTAAAAAGATATCTATACTTGTACCTGCTTTTGATTCTATTTTTTCTGTTTGATGCGATGTTGTCGATGATCCGCCGCTTATTCCGGCGTTCAAAGGTTCACTTGATTCACGGGTGTTTGGAACTGTGTTGTCGCGCGTATGTTTGGGGGTTTTGATGATGAACTGAGTGTGTGGCTTTTTGATAAAAAAGGAAGTGGTGTGTAAATCAGTGTGTGTTTTTTTGGTATTAAAAGTGGGTTATAGAAGAGGCGAATGGATCTGGAATTTTCTGGGAGGTTTTTGATGAAGAAGGGAACCGAGACACTGTTCAGTATATGTGTGTGTATACTAATATTTGGCACGGGTGTACTGTTCATTCGAGTTGGTAGAAGCAACCATGGTAGCCAATCATAGGCTGCCATGTATAACAAAGGCTCCTAATGACAATGAACCAACCAATAAAATGTGAGATTATGATACTAATTATCAAATAATCCAATTGCTTTGTCCCACCCTCCCAATTCCTTTTAGTATATATATAATATAATTAGCAGTTATCATAACAAAAAACTTTTCCAAGAAAAACTATTCACGTCATTGTGAGTAATCCTAGCCAATTTGATTTCATTCATGTGCTGATGTTAATATTACCTTTGTGAAACACACCATCTATATTATTGATGTTCATATTACTTTTGAGAAAGAAACCATCTATATGATTGGACGAAACCAAGATATAATATATATTGAAACTAATTTGGTGCGACACAATCGTATCACATCTGTACGAACATCACGTGTCGATAACCCTTTACGTCCGGTGAGTATCCCTTTTCCAGCGACAACCTCTAATGATTATGCCCGCTTCTATTTTACTCGTAAAAACAATTTGGAAACCCTTGTCGCTTGGTCTTCTTTTTTGGTGACGATCCTCACATATGGCGTGAGTTTTTTTTATTCAAGGTGTTAGACATATCAAACAGTAAGGCATCGAGTTCAACACGGTTTTTAGATCGGTGATACACTCGAACGAAGATCTCGGCGTGTCTACATTTCCAGCGAGTGTTTCTTCGTGTTTACCTTTCAGGCTAGCGGCTTTTGTATCTTTATCTTCCGTAACTATTCCCATCTTTATTTTTAGGTTGTCGGATTAGCCGATCGAGCTCGTTGTGGTTATTAAAGATGTGTTGTTATGTTATTTGGCCAGTCGCAATCGATAGTCAAGAACGGTGATTCATTTGTGATGTGAACCATTCGAGTTCTTAATTAGATGTTAAGACTATCTCAATATCAGTTACCTAATATAGTTTTGATAAGTGCCAGCTCGTGGGTGATAGCCTATTTTGATTATGAGTTAAAGTTTAAATATAAGCAATACACCTATTGTTTTGGTTTCTCATTTTCGACGACACATGTTCAACGTGATTGTGGCTAGCTCTGTACCATTTAGTTTTTTGGTGCTTTTGTTTTGCTTAATTTATACGAGTAGTTTGTAATAGATGATGATGTGTCAACAGATGTAAGTATGAGTATCCTCCCTATTATTAATGAGTATACCTCAATTTCACAACGTGTGTCAAAAATTAAATGTGTCACTATTGATGTATCATGAAATTAAGAGAGTCAGTATAAATGTATTATAAAACTAATTGTGTCACAAAAAAATGTTTTGAAAAACTTAATATGTTACTACAAATATACGGAGTATCATAACACCTGGTGTGTCACAAAAAAATGTGTCAAAAAATATAGGGTATGTTTGGCAAAACTAGCTGTAAGCTGTAAGCTGTTAACTGTAAGCTGTAAGCTGTAAACTGCAAAGCTATTAACATGAGCTACAAGCTGTATTCTTTTTTAAATAAAAGTGTTTGGTAAATTAGCTGTTAAATATAGTTATAAGATGTAAAATGACATAAAAGGACAAATCTATAATTGTAAATAAATGTTTGGAGGGTATATCATTAATTTAAAGTTTTAACAGCTCCAAGATATTTAAAAAGCTTCATGAATCAGCTTTTCATTTTGGAGATATTTGTTTGAAATAAAAGCTTGTAGTTAATGCATCCAAACGAAGCTACTTAGTTTATAAGAGATTATTTTGTAACAAAAAGCTAACAACTCATCCAAAAAGTCCCTGCCAAACAGGCCCATAGTGTGTCACTATCGATATGGGTTTGATAGTATGTTGTAATGAGTATTCATAGCATGTCGTAATGGGTGTGATAATTTGTCTCAAAAAATGTGTCATAAAAACTAGTGTGTCTTTACAAATGTATCAAAAAAATTAGTGTGATAAAAATAGTGTCATTAGATATGTATTTTGACACTAAGTGTGTCAAAAGACATTGTTTGTCACTAAAAATATATCATAAAAATGTGTGTGTCATTACAAATGTATCACAAAATTTAATGTATTACTGCATATGTGAAAAAAATTTAATGTGTCACTATAAAAGTATCACTTTGTTGTACCAATTTGTGTGCTTGTATTATTATAGAAACTTGTGATATGCATAACAAAAAAAATGTTACTCGTGAATCAGTTGGATATTAATTTCAAACATTAAGTAATTGATAAGTCAAATGTGCATTATATGCATGGAAAACAAATACGCGTAGATTTTCATTTTATGAAAAAAGAAAGTGCGAAATGCATGGAAAACAAATTGATAAGTCAAACGTGCGTTAAGTTTGTTGTTCAAATTTAAAAAGAGTGTAACTATTACGATTTTCAATGGTACACTTTGCCATTCTATTTTGAATTATTTACAAAAATGCCATTTAATCAACCTTAATCATGTGACATCATCATTAATAGATCTAATGGTCAAGATCTATGCCCTATTATTTTTCATTTTAAGAGTGTATACCACAATAACACTCCCTTATATATATATATATATATATAGGGAAGGGATCCAATAAGAAGAATAATTAAAATGAGAAGGGTAAGAAGTAATTCTAGCCACACATTTTAATATGGGAGGAAAAATTTGAATGAAGATGCATCCATTTTTGTAGGTGCAATTAAAATGAGTGGTTGTGGTTACTTCCTATCCTTCTTATTTTTATTATTCTTCTTATTTGATCCTAACTATATATATATATATATATATATATATATATAGGGGAGGTTTAATGTGAGATCAAGCTTAAAGTTGTAAAAATAAGATCAAATCTAAAAAATCACTAAAACATTTATAAATAACAATTTTAGCAATCACACACAAAAAAAATTATATTTTAATACAAATTAACATTTTAGCAACTAATAACCAAATGATACATGAGTTTGGATTAGTGATACACCTGATACACATTACACTAATAAATATTCCAAAACCTGATACACATACAAAAACCTGATACACATTAAACTTCTAATCAAAGTGTATCACCTAGGTTTCGTAATTTAAAAAGAAATCTATCGAAACTTTAACAATTTTAGTTGTAGTAAATACAAAAATTATTTTTATTGTAAAGAGAGTATCTCTTGTCAAATTTTAGTTCGATCTCATTTTAACAACTTTAAGTATGATCTTATTTAATCTAGATTATATATATATATATATATAGAAATCGGTTCATTTGAAAATTTGATCTCGGTGGAAAAGTGAGAAAAGTGTACAAATCACCCCTTTCATTCCCCTCCTTTTTATCCTCCCAAGTTCAGGGTTATATTTATCACTTTCGTCAAATTACAGGGGCTTTTATATAAATTCATCATATATCTAACCTTCTCATATAAAATTCCTATTTCCTCTCATTTTTTTCTCTTTTTTTTTCTCTGATTCACGCTCCATAGTTCTTCTCCTTTTTTCCATTCTTATTTTTTTTCCTTTCTGATTCACGCTCCACATCCACACAATCAACACAACAGATACGGTATTATCAGAGTATACACCACATCATGAGAATTTCTCTAATCGAAGATCAAAGTAAGTTTTATAACTAATTTTGATTATAATTTTGGTCGTTTTGCTTTTTAAAATCAACTGTAAAGCTTAAATATGTGTTTGTTATTGTTTATTTGTACTTATTATTTTTCATTATGACTTAAAGTTTTGTTTTTTGAAATTTTATTCGGTAAGCATTAGGTTTTTTCATAGATGTATCGATTTTATGCGTTTTGTGATATGATGCACTATATGGATTAGTTGTTGTAAACAAATTTTTAAAAAAAAGACTTGAAAATGTGTTTACAAAAACTGTATGCAAAGTGTTTGATAAAATGCCTAGATGATATTTTTTTTAACTGTGATGCATTAATTTCATACAGTGATGCATTGTGATGCAACGTTTAACACTGATATTATGTTTATTTTTGTGAATTTATTGTCGTTACTTACAATATAACTGTGATGCACTGTTATATTGCATACGGTTTTCAACTTTTATTCATTAAATGTAAGTGTTGATGCCCTAATTCAATGAATAGGTTTTAGTTTACTTCCTTATATAACTGTGATACACCTTTTAAAATGGTTATATATGTTCATTATTGATTGTTTTTTTTACCAGCCTACACAACAACAATCGCGTTCAAGGCGCTCTATGCCCCTGAAGGTGAAGGAGAAGATATTTCTCAAGATTTTTTAATCGAACAAAGCAACTTTTTCGTATAACATTACTGCATATGTAATTTTGGAAGATGCCATAAATTATCAAATTTATGTTTGGTTTACGAAGTTTTAATTTGCAAGCACCATCAAAATGGAAGGTGGCAAGCTAGAATTGGAAGAGTTGCAGGAAATAAGGACCTATATCTTGGTACTTTTTAGTAAGTTCATTCATTGCACTAATATTCGACATTCAGTTATTGAAGTATTTTCTTCCTAAATTAGTCAATTAAGACATATAGTAGTAATCGTTGTCCTATAATATAGGTACACAAGAGGAAGCGGCAGAAGCTTACAGTAACCAACTTTGACATTAGTAGATACGACGTTTCAAGAACATGCCCAAGTTCAAGCCTGATTGCAGGGAGCTAGCCAAGTGGTCTCCTAATGACACCAAGCCCAAAATGGTCGAGAATTCCAGTGAGCCTCTACTTGCTATAACAAATGGGGCGTGTGATGATTTTCCTAAAATGGTTTGGACTGGAAACCAGGATCAGCAACAAGGTGCATATAATATTCTAAAGGACTCTCCAGCACTACAAGATACAAGCCCGAGAGAGACCGCGCTCACACTACATGATTTTGATCGAGGGTCAGATGAGAATGGAGGAGATTGTGTAGGTTGAAACCGAATTTAGTGAAGGAGGTGACTATGTTTTGTAGTAACTACGAAGATAAAGACACTTTGACAAATATATATTAGATATCATACATGTTATCATATATGTTATCATCAAATCATATATTATAGTTTAGTAGTATTAATACCATGTATCAAGGTCTTTTTTACCTCGAAAGAGTGTTTAGGGAAAGCTTATATAAGTATATCATGACTTATATTTAGTTTGTATAAACTTTAGTTCAATAAGGTGACAAACTGCTATAAAGTATTTTCTTTATATGTGGATTTATAAAGATTTAATAATGATACATTGAATGAGAAGAAAAGTTGCAATGTAGACAGACAGATATGAAGATACCATGGCTGATAAGTGAATCCGTAGGAATTCCAGATATTTACCTAAATTATTTCTGGAAAATATATATATATATATATATATATATATATATATATATATATATATATACATTTGCATTCTACATATATAATTTTTCACATTTTTACCAAGTGAAGTAGCTATTGTTAGTAAGAATTTAACATGATTGCCGAGTAAGAATCTAGTAAAACCCAAATGTCAACCCGATGTCAAGTATCATTCTCCTAGCATTACACAACTGGTACAAAACTGATGTCAAGTATCATTCTCCTAGCATTACACAACTGGCACAAAACTGAACCATAACACGTTATAACAAAATCCAATTGGTTCAGTACTTGTTGGACTCATGTTCAGCTACTTTTAACCATAATTTTTTCACCTAATACATGATAGTGCTTATTATAAACCTGTTTGTTACCATTATACATGCATTGACTGCCTATGACTAGCCTTTAGCATCCTTCTCATTTTGAGACTTCTAGATCCATTAAACTTGTTCCATAGCAGTCGACGGAACCCACGACACTGAAGAATCAGAATCCTATGCAGCCGCCTTCTGTTGAGCTTCAAACTGTCTCTGCTAGCGCGCCTTTTAGGTAGCTGATGTTTTCTCTCTCTCTTATCTGTCACCAGTAATCTATAAACGGGCCAACTAATAACAAAGATCCGGCCTGGATAGGTGTCGTATGCCCCAATAGACTAAAAGAATTCAATGAGTATTTCCTTTGAATATAATTAAAGACCCTAGCTTCTTGAGAACTGCTCCTTTCTTGATTCCATCAAAGGGGGAGTACTCGGTCTACCCCTTGAGCCTCTTTTATAGCTTTACCACACTTGACATGCCAATTTTTCCTAGTTTTTCAAAGATACCGAAGAAAAGATCAATTTCGATTTACTTTTTGATTAAATAGTAAACATGCAAATGGATGCACTAATATGTCCAAACAGATGCTCTAAATATGAAAATGGATGCACTAAACATGTCATGCAAATGGATGCACTAAACATGCACATTGATGCCTTTATTTGTCCAATGATGCACTAATCATACTTACTTATGACCTAATAAATAAGTAATCACGTATTTTACCGTTATAAAAGTTAGTTTCTTTTAAGAGAACATCTACTCTTTTGGGTGTCAACGTTAATAAGGAACTACAAATCTAAAAGTTTATGAGGATTGCAAATACTACATGTCAACTAATATGTAAGTTTTGTATGATACTCCAAAAAGGGGGGGGGGGACAAGGATGATGGGACAAAATAATCAGATACGGCAAGTCAAATTTGCAAAATTATTTTGTGTGTGACAGATATCCAATGCTTGCTTTCATATAGAAAGGATCACAAGCTGAATAGAGAAAATAGAGAATGCTTCTAGTTGGTGTCCTGCCTCTTTCTTTTTTGAAACAAAAAATAAAAGTCGATTATTAGCTAGAAATGAGTGGGATAAAACGTGCAGAAAACAAAAAAACGAGATTCATTGTTTGTATAAAATTAGTGTTGGATAGACTCCATGCATGTATGAGGATCTGCGACTAGTTTATATGGTTAATTGAAAAAAAATTAACCAGACTAAACATAAATCAACCAAATTGACACAAGTGAAACAATGATACTGTTATGTGCCTTTCAAACAAATATTGATACTGTTATGCTTTACTAAAAACTGGGATCCTTTCACAAAGTGGATATGAAAAGAATGAGAAATATCTTTTCTACTTTCCCCAATTAATCTACATTACTAAGCCTGGTCGAACATTAGAAACAGTCACCCAAGTCTGATCAGAATTCCAAAAATGCCCTACCTTCGTATACAAGTAAAAACTGGTCTAATATCCTACAAAACTTATAATGACAAATAAAAAGATGTGATCATCCATCTGTGTGAGACTTTGTCCAAGATAACCAAATATATTTACAGCTTTCAGATGACTTTGCAGTTAAACCTACATGACGAACAACTTAACCTCTAGAAAGAATTTGGAGGGTGGAGTTTCCAAACTAAATAACTAATGAACATATTGAATATCTCAATATAAGGGAGGCTGAAAATGAAGATATGAAATGGAATAACAATTTTATTTGTTCTCACATTGTTGAATGAGTTTTTGATGCACCAATATCTACTTTTCATAGATGCCCTAATATCTACTTTTCGATTCCCTAATATATACTTTTCGATGCACCAATTGACGAGGAAGGGCGCCTAAAAGATGCAGTGTATAATCGATGCCCTAATTTTACACAAATCGATGCCCTAATTTTAACCAAATCGATGCACTATTATATATCTTTTCGATGCACTAATCATATTCATAGATGCCCTAATATCTATTTTTAGATGCACCAATTGACGAGCAAGGGCGCCTAGAAGATGCAGTGTATAATCGTTGTCCTAATTTTACACAAATCGATGCCCTAATTTTGTTTTTAAACCTCCAAAAGAGATGTCATAATTTTACACAAATTCACAATAATAAGAAAAAGAAAATAAGCTTAAAATGTACATATAAACTGAATAAAATTAGGACAACGCAATTATCCAGTATCACAATATCACGCAACTCAAATCAAGAAAAGTTTTATAACCTGATGGTTACCAACTCCTTCATTTCCGAACCACTACCAAAGCCATGTGACCATTCCGTTGCTAGATACTTAGTTGTGAAATGTGAATCGAGTGTACATTTACCTCTGGAGGTGCTGCACATAGAAGATAGAA